>BSBK01000926.1:2500-193286 GCA_027943335.1 Chamaecyparis obtusa | reverse complement strand
AGGTGTGTATAGGATTTTGGTAGGAAAATTTGACCTTTTTTTTGTCCCCCCTATGCCATTGATGTCAAAGGAGGAGAGATACAATGAAAATATATAAGAGTTGTATAGGAAAGATGCATACTAAAAGAGGGAGTATTATTTTGGAGTATTGGCATATTGATTGGACACTTAGTCATTTTTCATTAAGTGTTGTCATCAATGTCAAAGGGGGATATTGTTGGCAAGAGAGCACTTTTGTATAGATGATATGTTGTCATTGATGGAAAATACATACACCTCTCTTAGTTTTGTTATTAGAATTTTTCTTACCAATATAGAGTTGGCAAAATTTAGCTAAGTACATAAAATAAAGTAGTATACAGGTTCGATAATTATATTGGTACATATAGTTGAATCAGTATTGTGATATGCGATTTTGGATACAGTGTATGAATAGTTAGAATGTTCTAAACCTATGATTTAAAGTGTTTAAGTTGCATAATTTAGGAGATTAATTTTTGAGTATCATAATTCACATTATTTGTCAAGAGCATAATAGAGATGAAAAGACTTCATCGGTCAGACTTATTTTTATTTGGAGGAAATGTTTTGAGTATTGCATATGATTAAATTGACTATAGAGAGTTTATATTTTGATTAGCTCATTGTGGAGTCAGTTAAAAGAATTTTGGTATACATGTTTCCTATGGCAAGCCAACAAAGTGATGTTTTGAGTTGTTGTCTCATATATGAGATCTAGATGTGTTTGTAAAGAAGTATGAATGATGAGGATGCTATGAAAAGTTATAGAAATATTGTTGTGATAAGAAGAGACTACCGGATGTGCAAATACATGTTTGGACCTTTATTAGAACTGTATTGGTGCAATTAATGCTACCAGTCAGTTCAATATAGGACTATACATGCATCTTTTTTTTATATAATTGACAGTGAGCCTTGATGTAATTGAGCAGTGAACTCTAGGTTGTAAGCCTAAATTCAAGTGCATTCCCACCTATTGTACTTAATCTCTTCACCTGACACTTATTACTATAATAGTGAGTTATTTGTGGGTATCATCCCCACCGGGTTTTTTCTCTTAACCAGGTTTTCCTTGAAAACAAATGATGGTGTTGTGATGTTCTTATTAATTGTTGTGTTCTAAATGCTTATTTTAACTTTTGTAATTAAGTTATGGTTTCAGTTTGAATTAATAAAGAATATTGTTGCACCGATTCACCCCCCCGCCCCCCCCCCCCCCCCCCGCTCTCGGCGCTCCCTAATCCTAATAGGTTATTGACTCTGTCAACTTCTTTAAGTTTTGAAAATAATAGAGAGAAGAGTTATTATGTTTTAAGTTATGCCCCATAAGGTATTTATTGATGGATTTAACCATGGAAGGGTGTGAAAAAATTTATGTTTCACTTCATAAGATGGATTTTATGACCTTTCTAATAATTTTGTTATCTTTTGTTAAGTGCCTCTTTGGTTCCTATTGCTCTGCATAATAAGGAAGAAAGATCATAGTTCTAGAAGAAAGATTTGATATCATTCTCTCTAATTACATATTGTTAGTGATGAATTAGAATATGCTTTATATGGTGATCTATTTAGGCTACTAGAAGATATGCTAGTGACATTGACAAAAGTGTGACCTGTGGCTCTTCATAGAAATCTTTTTGATAAAATGTTACTAATCCTGGTGATGCATGATATATGGTAAGTTGACTGCTACATTTTATACTAGTAAGAATGGATGATAGTTTTATGTATGTAGGAATACAAAGGATCTTTAAGTAATATGAGCATGGTTGTACAAATAAAAAGAAGAAATATAGTCTATTGGATCCAACATAGAGTCAATCTGGGTGAGAACCATAATTAGGAAATAAAAACAGAGGCTTATAATGTTAAGCCTTCTTGAAACTTATTGTAATCAATTGTAAAGTTGTAGCCCTATATAAATGAATACAGGAGGGTAGTGTATTTCTAATATGTATGTTTGTATATGAGGGGCATGCCCCTCATTTGAATCTGACTCGCATGGACCTGCAGGATATGTAAACATTTATGAGAAGGACTTTCCAAAGTCCCGGGCTACACCAAAGGTTTTTCTTACCTCCACTGCCCCCATTGAACGAAGGTGTAAAATACTATGATTTTATATTTAAATTTAATAAAAGGTCACGACCAATTACTTATAAAACAAAATCTAAAGTTTTTAGTTGGTTGAAGGAATTCAAATCTCTAGTTGAAAACCAAATTGGTACAAAAATAAGTGTTTGAGGACTAGCAATGGTAATGAGTTTTATTTTAAAAAAATTATCAGGTTTTGTAAGGACCATGGAGTTAAGAGACACAAGGAAAATACATATAACTCACAAAAAAATGAAGTTGGATCTTGAGGATGAACAAATATTCATGGAGAGGGCTACGAATTTGCTAAGTCTTGCTAGTCTTGAACAATTTTTTTGGGATGAAGTTGTAGCAACTTCATGTTATGTAATTAGCTTATCTCCTACTTTAACACTTGTTGAAAAGATACCCATGGAGACGTAGTTTGGTACAAAATCCTCAATGAGAATCTTAGAGTCTTTGGTTGTGAAGGACATGAAATTGTGTTGAGTGAGAAAAGATCATAATTAGAGAAAAGGATAGTTAAATGTATCTTCATCAACTATGGTGTCATTGTGAAATGTTACAAGCTTTGGGATATAACTACTAAGAATGTTCTCTATAGTATAAGTGTGATATTTCATGAATTAAAAACCTTCCAATATTGATTTACGACATTGAGAGAAAGAAGAGAAAAAAAATAAGGTGCTAGTTCAAGTAACACTTGCTCCTAGAAAAAAATTAACAGCCTACTTTTGTTGAAGTTGATGATAAAGAAAGCTCAAGAAAATCTAAAACTTTAAAAGGTGAGCAAGAGCCTCAACCTCAAAAATTAAGGATGTATACTTGTGATAAGAAAGAACCTAAATGATTTGGTTATGCACTAGAAAGGTTTGAAGGTCTTTGTTGGATTTTCGTTGCACATTTTCTTTGATTGCTAACACTGATGAGGCTAGGGTTGTTAGAGAGGCTATGGTTATGCATGATGTAGATTCATAGGTAGAAGACATTAGTTTATTCAAGAAGGGCTATTATATGGGATCTAGAACCTATTCTTGAAGGATGAAAACTTGTTGGATGTAAATGGGTATTCAAAAAGAAATTGGATCTAAATGGTAGTATTGAGAAACATAAAAAATAGTTGGCCATGAAGGGGTGTTATCAAAAGGAGGGAATTGATTATGGTGGAACAGTCTCTCTTGTAGCTAAGTTGATATTCATTTGATTCCAATTATCACTTGCAACAACCTATGACTTGGAAGTTGAGCAGATGGATGCGAGGATAACATTCCTTCACAATTATTTGGAGGAGGAAATCTATATCTCATAGTTAGAGAATTTTTTTGAAAAAGGTAAAGAGTATCATGTTCATAAGTTGAAGAAACCTCTATATGGATTGAAATAGCATCCTAGAATGTGGTATAAATTTTTTGACACCTATGTGTTATTTTGGAGATTTTTGAGATCTAAATCTGACCATTGTGTGTATTATAAATTTGAAAAACTTCACATTCTCATTATAGTCTTGTGTGTGGATGATATATTGTTTATTGGAAATTATAAATAATGATTTCAAATTTGAAGTCTTAGTTTGTGGTGTAGTTTGAAATAGAATATCATGTTGTAGTGAGGTATATTATTGGGATTGATATCATTATTGATAGATATAGTAGAAAGCTTTGGATGAGTTACAATAAGTATTTTAACTACATGTTAGAGAGATTCAACATGACAAGTTGTAGAGAGTTAGTTGTTCCTATGTTATAGGGGATTCAAAGATTTCAATTAAGGATTGCCCAAAATATCCTACTAAGATAGATGATATGTCTAAAGTACCTTATGAAAGTGATGTTAGCAGCTTGATGTGTGTTTTTTATTAAGTTTAGAAACATAACAAGGGTGTTGATCCTTACAAAACCATAACCCAAAGGCATCAAATAGATAAACAATACATTAACATACATGATAAAATTTACAAGTACACACCATTAATAAAACAATAATAAAAAAACTTGTATCCTTCCTTGTAAAGGTTTCTTAGAGAGCAAGAGGCCACAACTAACCACTTACATCACATAGGCAAAAGGGTAATAATAACACACAACCAAAGGACTACCGCAAAACAAGAGACATATAGCACACATCCTGCAAGTGTGGGGAAAGCTTGCAAGGGGTTTTTGAAAGGCTCCCCAAACCTTCATATTTAATCTTAAAATGGTGCCTAAGACCAACCAATAATAAATACTATCATCACTCTGATAGAAAATCAACCCGCCAAATAGAGAATTCCTTTCTATCTCAATAGAGAAGGAGCCCACCTAAATATAAGCATAGAAGGGAGAGACCAATAGAATAGAGAGACCCAAAAACCATCCTATATCTAAGAAGCCACCAAAAGGAGAAGACCACAAAAAGTTACCATCAACCTCTTTCACAAAGAAATTATCCACCTTTATAGGGGACTCTTCCACCTCCATAAGATTCACAAAAGAGGACTAAGGAAAAAAAATGATCCAAACCCTCACCATGACCATCATGGCACACCTCACTTAAAGAGAGGTAGAAGCCACATCCATAGTAGCCCCATTGGGAAAAGATAAGAAACTGGGAGCAAAAACCAAATTTTAAGAAAAGAGTGGTCAAATCCTAGCTTCAACAAGGGCAAGGGAAAGCCCAACCCAAAAATTTGTACAAACCCTTAACTAGATACAACCATAGGCTAGAACAAGCCATTGAAAAATAATATGGTAGCTTCCATCACAGTCCAAACCAAAAGGGAAAAAAACCCCAAAAATAAAAACTAGCATAGGTACAATCCACAAAATCTCAGCAAGAGAAACACACTACTTGCAACACTTGGCATTTTGCAAAGCTTAACCACAAGTTACCATTGTTGACAACCAAAGTAATCCTCATAGATTAAGGTAAGGGCATACACTTATACTACATATAGCCAACCATTTTTTATGGGCTTTCTAGCAGGGCCCAACACTCCATTCCAAGCTCTCCACATACCAACTGAAGGAAGCCCCATAGTGAAAAGAGTTTCCACAATCTAAACAATCAAAATAAAGATCAAATAGCATTCATTGCACCCTAAAAATTTGGAGCTAGTTAGAAGTCTCACTCTCTATAAGATTGGAAAGCCACCACATCCTTGTTTGTAGGAAGAAATAGGTCAGAATAGAAAAAAATCATCCGTGAGGAGGGCATAAAATCTAAAAAGATCAGTCAAAACCATAAAGGATCATTGCCACAAAATATGAGAACAATAGAGAGTTCCAACTGAACAGGGGATGCCAATCAAAAGAGCAAAATCAGAGCACCCTCCCTTCAAACACTTAGCTCTATGAAACTAACACATGTGCATAGATCAAGACTAAACACATTAAGAATAAATCCTTTGACAAAAATCAAATCAAATCCCATAGAAAGATGGGGCACAAACCAGACTTCTTACAAGGAAATATTGTCCACAAAAATTGCAAGAATAAAGAGAAGTCATTGTAAATAGTAGGAGTAGGACAAGAAAGCCGTAGCTCAACAAACAAAAAATTCATAATATCTAGAACAAACTCCAAATCCACCACCATGATATAAATATTGTTAAGGAAAGGATCATGGCTTCTTCAAGAGCCCAACATCAATGATAGATCCAAGCCTAGAAGGAAGTCCATCTCAGGCCAAAAAGAAGGCCCAAATTGATAGTGCACCAGGAGCCAAGCCCTAAGAAGAAACAAACCTCACACCATCTCCAATTTATGGAAAACAACACCAAGTACTCCATCATCATCCCCATCTTTGTCTACATCCTATGAAACTCCTCTTATGTTATCTAATGTCACAGTAGACCAAGAAAATATGAGAGATAGGGGAAACATAATCCTCGACAATGACAAAAAAATAGCCATTCACACTAGATGATGGAGCCCCTGCAGGGCTAGAGAAACATCCATAACAATACAAGCACATTGGGGTATAGACTTTCCATCCCAAAAAAATATGCCTCCACTAAAAGGATGAATAAGGATTTACTCGAACCCAATGAGAGCTCTTTAAAAAAATGACGCTAACAACACAAGGATGACAACCACAAAAACTACACATGTGTACTGAAACATCTCCATGTCAAAATAAATGCACAAACCAAATCTATGATAGATCTAAAGGAAAAGGGGTGAAACCCCTTCATCCACACTCAATTATACCAGAAGGACCAAAACAACCATGGATCTTGAGTGAAAAAATCCATAATCAAATCACCATGCCAACTCAAGGCTATCCAAGAAGGACCAGCCACACCATGGACAAGGTTGAGGACATGCACATACACAACCACATGACTGGGGAAAGAGTTCCAAACTAGTTTCACCCACAAAAATCCTTCACACAAAGGCACAACAAGGGATTTATAGGCCTTAATCACCATCCAAACCCCCACAAAACCACTTGGATCTACATCAAAGTCATCAAATTCATCCCTATATACTTCATCATAATTTTAAAATCCTCCACAAATCCTATTATCACTTGATGTATGTTATGGCCATTATTAGGCTAGACATTTAACAAGCAATGAGAGTCCTTAGTTAATTTGTGGCTAAGCTTGGTAAAGTCTATTGGGATGTTGTTAAGGGAGTGTTCAAGTATTTGAGGGACACTTTTGATTATTCTTTGTGTTTTGATGATTATACTATTGGATGCCAACATTTAGTTTGCATTCATGGATATAAAGACTTATATTGGGTAGGTGACATTACCAATAAAATATTTATTAGTGCATTTTTTTCACAATGTTTGGTGGTGTTATCAGTTGGATGAGTAGGAAAAAGGTTGTAGTCACTTTGTCCACTATAAAGTAGAGTACATGAAACCTACTCATGCTTGTAAGAAAGCCATTTGGATTAAGAGATTGTGTCCTGATATTAGTTTTGATGTTGAACAAATTATTAGATATTGTGACAGCCATAGTGTTATATTTTTGTCAAAGAATCCTACTTTCAAGGTAGAATAGAGAACATTGATGTGCAACTTCATTTTGTTCATGATATGGTGGAAGATGGAGAGGTGAATATAGAATGATACTTTTGGTGAATGTTGTAGATGCATTGATAAAGATACTGAGCACTAAGAAGTTTAGACGGTGTGTCAATTCTATAGGCCTTGGGGCCTTGAGAAGATGATATAGTTTTGACTTTTGATATTTCTTTGACAAGCGGGATAACATTGGTATGAAGGTGTCTTATTCTTAGAGTCCTAATGTGTTGATTATTCAATTTCTTTATTTTGCACCACTTTAGAAGACCTAAATATTAGGGGACTAGTATCATAGGTTGCCATGTTTGAACTATGACAAAAAAATTTAATTACCATGACAATAATTAGTTTAGTGGAAAAGTTATGGATAGTTATTATTTGGTAGCTAGCTTATTTATGGTGGAGTCCACTTTTGATACGTGGTGAAATGTAGATGTAGCATATGGCAAGATGATCATTACGGGCAAGTCATGAGTTAGTGCATGGAAAATATGTGAAATGTGTCAATGTGAAAATGACAATTTGTTGTTTTTTACACCACTTAACTTTTGAGTGTATGAGTTGGATTTTGAAACCATGGGTTCTTTACACTCATATCTTGATCTTTATAAATATGTGTCTTATTAGTGTATTTTATTTGGCAAAGTTGAATATTTTTTGAGAAGCTATTATGTGCTAAATTTTCTCCATAGTTCTCTATTTCTAGAATTAATCCCAAAGAACATTGGTTCTATGCATTGTATTGTAACTCTTGTTGTTGATAGTACATATCAAGCTTTGTCTTTTGGAGTGTGATTTTTCTCCAAAAGGGTTTTCCTATTTAAATATGGTGTTTTGGTTTTATTTTTTAAAATCTTGATTTGTATGTGTTTATGATGCAGGAGCATCTTGGGTCTTTGGCAATCTTGCATCAACCAAAAACATTTTCTGATTTCTATACCTGTTTGCTGTAGTTTTCTTTATAATATTTGCATTTTATAGTTTCATGGTGTGTGAAGCTTACATCATGTTGGGGACCTATTTGGGAACCTTCTCCTATGAGCACATCAAGTTTGGATGGACTGTTTCAAAGTTACAACTATTTTCCTTGTCGTCGAAACAATGTTTTCTTGTAGTTTTGGTGTTGATTGTTCATGTTGGTTCTCTTGATCCATAAGGAATCTTATTTTTCACACTTAAGGGCTTCAAGGGGACCTAAATTAATATCATTCCCAAAGAGCGTAGGTTTCAATTAATTATGAGTCAAAAGTTATGGCATTTTTGGCACAGGACCTATTTTCTGCCAGCTTTCACGTCTGAGTTGTTACTGCAGTTTTGGTGCTGATTGTTCATGTTGGCGACCTTGATCTATCAGGAATTTTATTTTGCACAATTAAGGACTTAAATTGGACCTAAATTACTATAATTTCCCAAGATCGCAAACTCCAATTCATTATGAGTAAAAATTTATGCCTATTTTGCCTCAGGACCTATTTCCTGCCAGTTTTTGGGTGAAACGTGTGGTGTTTCTTCTTGCGATGTTTCATGTGCTCATATGGGACCTTGCACACTTAAAGGAATGTTCTTGGGTCAAGTTAGGACCTAAATCCAAAGGTGCATCAATTTATATTCATTCTAGCATTAGTTTTGGTTT
The DNA here is from genome assembly GCA_027943335.1 of Chamaecyparis obtusa. Classification (NCBI taxonomy): domain Eukaryota; kingdom Viridiplantae; phylum Streptophyta; class Pinopsida; order Cupressales; family Cupressaceae; genus Chamaecyparis; species Chamaecyparis obtusa. The sequence goes on along the minus strand of BSBK01000926.1, from coordinate 184,522 downwards.
AAATCTTGAGACTGGACCTATATTGTAATTAAATGCCTGATTGGCTGACCTGTGGCTTAGCTGGCTATATAAGGGGTCTAGATTGATGTAGTAGAGCATCATGGGTGAGATATAGGAAGGATTATCAAATAAATCTTTGGAGAAAAAGATAGGATGCAAGCTGTAATTCTAAATTCATAATTCTCATTGTATAAGGCCGAAACCCGGAAGGCCTCACAGTCGGGCATGTTGAAAGAAATAATATAATTCTCTGTTGTTGCTGCTAGTTGATTGTCTCATATCCATTATGTTTCCATTGTGTTCATGTAATATTTATATTGCTTCCATTGTGTAACTTTGAGCAAGGGCTTGTTGTGGATTCAAGTGGACTCAATTCTGCTTGATTCTGCTTGTATCTACCCTGCCCCTATGTCAAGTGGTATCAAAGACAGGTTCTTTCTTGTGGATTGGATCATGGAGAACTTTATTGAATTTGGTTGTAGGGTGGCATATCTAAGATCTAACCTATAACTTGTAGAAGGTTATGATCTTGCTGGAACCTGATTGTCAAGATGGTTCGTGGTAGAGGAAATGATAATGCTATCATGGATATGTTGAGACAAATTGCAACTAGGCTTGAAGCTATAGAGACAACCCAGAGAAGAGGAGCACATCTTGAAGATGTTAGTGATGAAGAAGAAGAAGCAGCACCTAATGTTGAACCTGAAGTTGAACAAGATGAGGAAAGACTTTTGAGAGTTTTGTCTAAGGCTAACTCCAGACCTGTAGTTGAAGTTGCTTGCTATGATGGAAGACTTGAGATCAATACACTTTTGGATTGGATCTCTGAGATGGATAAATACTTTGAGTATGAAGGTACTCCTGGTAATAAGAAAGTTAAGATAGCAGTCACAAAGTTAAAAGGGTATGCATCTCTTTGGTGGGATCATTTGCAAACTGAGAGATAAAAGAGAGGAAAAGAAAAGATCAAAACATGGATGAAGATACTTGGAAAGATGAAGAAGAAGTTTCTTCCAACTGAATACCAAGTTAGTCTAATGAGAAAGATGCAAAATCTAAGACAAAAGGACATGAGTGTGAAAGAATATACTGAGGAATTTTACAAATTGGATATCAGATCTGGACATGTGGATGATGAAGTTGAGAAGGTGGCTAGATATCTGAATGGCCTAAGGACATCTATTCAAGATGAGATTAGTTATGTGAAGATTGATACTGTGGAAGAAGCATACCAATTTTCTTTGAAGGCTGAAGAAAGATTGACAAAAAGACATGATCAAAGACAAAGAGGAAGAGGTGGCAGATTTTAGAGAAGTAGAGGTAGATCTAATGGAGAAAGAAGCAGATCTGAAAATTTAGTGCAAGATAAAGGATGGAAAGATGAGCCTACTAAAAGAGGTAATTACTCTAGAGGTAGCTATACTGGTTACTCTAGGAATAACAATAATGGTAGAAGATAAGAGAAATCTTGGTTTAAAGGTACTTGTTACAAATGTGGTGAAGAAGGACATAAAGCTTTTGAATGTACTAACTCTGGAAAGAAGACTGGAGGTAATGGTAGAAATAATTTGTCTTGTGAAGAAGTTGAGGAAATGTCTAATGAACCTGAACATGGTGAGAACTTGATGCTAAGAAGGATATTGTGGAGTGAAGAAGCTGATGAGGAACCTATTTTGAGGAAAAGTTTGTTCAGAACCAAATGTAAGATCACTGATAAATGTTGCAAGGTAATCATTGATAGTGGAAGTTCTGATAATTTGGCATCTGAAGAGCTGGTTAGCAAATTGCAGTTGCAAAGATTGAAACATCCTAAGCCTTACCATATTGCTTGGATCCAGAAGGAGCATAAACTACTTGTAAGTGAATAATGCCTTGTTAAATTCAAAATTGGGAATTATCATGATGAAGTCTTGTGTGATATTATGCCTATGGATTGTTGTCATATTCTTTTGGGTAGACCTTGGCAGTATGATAGGAAAGCTTTGCATGATGGTAGATTGAATCAATATACTATTTGGATGGATGGAAAGAAACAAGTGTTGTTGCCTTTGATAGAGAAGTTTGATGAAAGTCACTGTACCACAGTCAGAGTATGTTTGGTTGATGGTAAAAAGTTTGCAAGAGAAATGAAAGAACAGAATGTTTGCTTTGCTTTTATTCCAAGAAAGACTGAGAAACAAGATGAGTTAGAACATGCACCTGAAGTTAAGCCTTTACTGAATGAATTTTATGACATCATTTCTGATAATGTACCTGATGGTTTACCACCTATGAGAAGTATAAGTCATTGTATGGATTTGATACCTGGAGCTAGTTTGCCTAATAAAGCACCACATAGGTTGACACCTGATGAAAAGACTGAATTGAATAGACAAGTGTAAGAATTGATTGAAAGAGGTTTGATTAGGGAAAGTTTGAGTCCTTGTGTAGTACCTGCTATATTAGCACCTAAAAAGAATGGAGAATGGAGAATGTGCATTGATTCTAGAGCTATAAACAAGATAACAGTAAAGTATAGATTTCCTTTGCCTAGGATGGATGACATAATGGACAGTTTAAGTGGAGCAGAGTATTTCACAAAGATTGATTTGAAAAGTGGATATCATCAGATAAAGATCAGAGAAGGGGATGAATGGAAAACTGCTTTTAAGACTACTGAAGGTTTGTATGAATGGTTGGTTATGCCTTTTGGTTTGACTAATGCACCTAGTACTTTTATGAGGCTGATGAATGAAGTTCTGAAAATATTCTTGGATAAGTTTGTGATTGTATATCTTGATGACATTTTGATATTCAGTAAGAGTAAGGAGGAACATCTTGAACATATCAGACAAGTATTGCAGAGATTGAAGGAAGAAAAGTTGCTGATTAATTTAAAGAAATGTTCATTTATGAAAGAAGATATTGTGTACCTTGGTTTTGTAATTTCAACTGATGGATTAAAGATGGATCCTGAGAAAGTGAGAGCTATACTTGATTGGCCTACACCAGAGAATGTTGGAGAGGTAAGATCATTTCATGGATTTGATGAAGGGTGCTCCCCTTAATACCACAAACACATAACAGAAATAGAGAAACAACAACAATAATATGCAAGAACAGAAAATTGGCTTCTTATTATCTCCACAAATGTGGAATTACAAACTTTCAGAATTACAATATGCAAAGCCACATGGGCATTCCTTACAATATTCTGTAGGACAAAGCCTCAAATCAACACCCAGATCTACTACCCAGAACTATTCTAAACTGCCTAAGACAATAATATAGCCTTCCTTATATAGGCAATTTTCCACCGCCTGGGAAGGTTCCAGAATTTTAGCCAATAAGGCCGACCAAACTTAGAATTATTTTATTTTACATTTTATTACATCATAGTCGGCTCAAGATAACCTTTGAAACCCGAACAAAAATTTTGAAGAAAATTATTTTCTGCCATTTCAGGTGGCCCAACTTTCGAAGACCATAAGTCATCACCAGTTGACCCGATCGGCTATTATAACCCCATTTCAAAAATGCCACGAAGCGCTCTAAAGGCTTGACCCGCGCAAGCGCTCGTCACCCAAATTTTTGACCTCATCCGGGGCCTCTAAAGCCTTCAAAACTGAGTTCAAAGTTTCTGTACCCTGCTGCCAATACCGAAAATCCTCAATATCTTCCAATATACACTTGATCTGGCAATGAAACTTTACTGGCAGACTTATATGACCAAAATGAACCTCCAAGAAAGAAATCAGATCATTCTGAGCACATACGAAAATTACCAAAAATAGTAACTTTCCATAAATAGCAGCTCTGCACAAAATAACCCTTATTGAATATAAAAACAAAATTTTTTTTTTTTTTTTTGGGTGATGCAAGATTGCTCTTACACCCAGGATGCTCCTGCATCAGGATTGGCAAGTTTTTATAGGAAGTTCATCAGAAATTTCAGTTCTATTTGTAATGCAATGACTGAAACTATGAGAGGAGATAAAAAGGATTTCAAATGGACACATGGAGCACAAAGGAGTTTTGAAACATTGAAACAAAGAATTGCAGAGTTGCCTACACTTGCTTTGCCTGATTTTAATAAAGTTTTTCAAGTTGAATGTGATGCTAGTGGTAGTGCAATTGGAGCTGTTTTGAGTCAAGAAGGAAAACCTATAGCTTTCTTTAGTGAAAAGTTGAATGATGCTAAGAGAAAATATTCAATTTATGACCAGGAATTCTATGCTATTGTTCAAGCTTTGAAGAAGTGGAGACATTATTTGATGCCTAAAGATTTTGTGTTGTATACCGACCATAAAGCTTTGCAGTATTTGGGAAGTCAGAATAAGTTAAATCAGAGACATATGAAGTGGGTTGAGTTCTTGTAGAATTTTTCCTTTTCATTGAAGCATAAGAGTGGACTGTCAAATAAGGTTGTTGATGGCTTGAGCAGAAGAAGAAATTTGCTGACAGAAATGAGAGTTAAAGTACTTGGTTTTGATGATTTGAAGTATTTGTATGAGGCTGACATTGATTTTTCAGAGCCTTGGAAAGCTTGTAAAGAACACATAGTGAGTGATAAGTGATCTAATTATTTCATTCAAGAAGACATGTTGTTTAAAGGAGTTCAGTTGTGCATACCTAGAGGATCTATGAGAGAGAACATAATGAAGGAGAAACATAATGGTGGACTTGCTAGACATTTTGGGATTGATAAGACAGTGAATTTGATTTTAGAAAGATACTTTTAGCCACAGATTTATAGAGATGTACAGAGAATGGTTAGAGGTTTCAGAATTTGCCAAACAACAAAAGGAACTAGTTAGAATTTGGGATTATATACACCTTTGCCTGTACCTGATAGACCTTGGGAAGATGTGAGTATGGACTTTGTTCTTGGATTGCCTAGAACTCAAAGAGGTAATGATTCTATTTTGGTAGTGGTTGACAGATTTTCTAAGATGGCTCATTTCATACCTTGTAAGAAGACATCTGATGCATTGCATGTAGCTGAATTATTCTTCAAGGAAGTGGTAAGATTGCATGGTTTGCCTAAATCTATTGTTTCAGATAGAGATACTAAGTTTACTGGTTATTTTTGGAGGACACTTTGGAAGAAGATGAATACTGATTTGAAGTTTAGTTCTACATTTCACCCTCAGACAGATGGACAGACTGAAGTTGTGAACAGAAGTTTGGGAAACTTGTTGAGATGTTTAGTTGGAGAGAAATTTGCTAATTGGGATTTGATTTTGGCACAAGCAGAGTTTGCATATAATAATTCTATGAATAGAAGCACTAAGAAGACACCATTTGAGATTGTTAATGGATTTCATCCTAAGGGAACCACATAGCTGAGAGATTTACCTACTGAGACCAGAAGAAGTGCTGAAGCTGATCATTTTACAGAATACATGAGAACTTTACATGATGAAGTTAAAAAGAATTTGGAGGACAGTAATCTGAAATATAAACAAAGAGCAGACAAGAGAAGGAGACATAAATCTTTTGAAGTTGGAGATGAGGTTATGATTCATTTGAAGAAGAATAGATTTCCAGTTGGTACCTACAACAAGCTGAAAATGAAGAAGTTTGGACCTTGTAAGATTCTGAAGAAGTTTGACAGTGGAAATGCTTATGAAGTAGAATTGCCAGAGGACATGGATATATCACCTATATTCAACATTGCTGATATATTTGAGTACTTTGAATCAAATGATGAGATAGAAGATGATCTAGACTATCCTAAGAAGAATAGCGACAACATTGAAAAGATCTTGAAAAGCAGAGTTGGCAAGAGTACAAGAGGAAAAGACTACATGGAATATCTAGTTCAGTGGAAAGACAAGCCAGTTGAGGACAGTTCATGGATTACACAAGATGAGTTGGATCTTTATGATTCAGGTTAGAGTATGAGTAGTGCTTGATGTGGACATCAGCTCTTTATTTACCCTAGGTGTCTGATGCAGGAGCATCTTGGGTCTTTGGCAATCTTGCATCAACCAAAAACATTTTCTAATTTCTGTACCTGTTTGCTGTAGTTTTCTTTATAATATTTGCATTTGATAGTTTCATGGTGTTTGAAGCTTACATCATGTTGGGGACCTATTTGGGAACCTTCTCCTATGAGCACATCAAGTTTGGATGGACTGTTTCAAAGTTACAGCTATTTTCCTTGTCGTCGGAACAATGTTTTCCTGTAGTTTTGGTGTTGATTGTTCATGTTGGTTCTCTTGATACATAAGGAATATTATTTTGTGAACTTAAGGGATTCAATGGGACCTAAATTAATATCACTCCCCAAGAGCGCAGCTTCCAATTCATTATGAGTCAAAAGTTATGGCCTTTTTGGCACAAGACTTATTTTCTGCCAGCTTTCACGTTTGAGTTGTTACTGCAGTTTTGGTGTTGATTGTTCATGTTGGTGACCTTGATCTATCATGAATTTTCTTTTGTGCAATTAAGGACTTAAATTTGACTTAAATTAATATCATTTCCCAAGAGCACAAACTCCAATTCATTATGAGTAAAAAGTTATGCCTATTTTGCCTCAGGACCTATTTCCTGCCAATTTTTGGGTGAAACGTGTGGTGTTTCTTCTTGCGATGTTCCGTGTGCTCATATGGGACCTTTCACACTTAAAGGAATGTTCTTGGGTCAAGTTAGGACCTAAATCCAAAGGAACATCAATTTATATTCATTCTAGCATTAGTTTTGGTTTAAATCTTGAGACTGGACCTATATTGTAATTAAATGCCTGACTGGCCGACCTGTGGCTTAGCTGGCTATATAAGGGGTCTAGATTGATGTAGTAGAGCATCATGGGAAAGATATAGGAAGTATTATAAAGATACATCATTGGAGAAAAAGATAGGATGCAAGTTGTAATTCTGAATTCATAATTCTCATTGTATAAGGCCGAAACCCGGAAGGCCTCACAGCTGGGCATGTTGAAAGAAATAATATAATTCTCTGTTGTTGCTACCAGTTGATTGTCTCATATCCATTGTGTTTCCATTGTGTTCATGTGATATTTATATTTCTTCCATTGTGTAACTTTGAGCAAGGGCTTGTTGTGGATTCAAGTGGACTCAATTCTGCTTGATTCTGCTTGTATCTACCCCGCCCCTGCATCAGTTTATATGATCCACAACACTTTAAAGGGTTTGTAATAAATAAAAAATTTGCTCTTCTATTAGATGTAGTATTTAGAAACATTATTCCACAATTTTATTACTTTCATTTAGAGCACTAATTTTTTTCTATTGTATAGAGAAAATCACATTGACATTTGCATTCAAAAGGACAAACACAAGCATTTGGGCATCTACTTGGTATATTTATATACACATTCCAATCATTAAAATAATCCAAGTGTTTGACAATGCACAGGGTGGGAGGCTAATTGACTTACCTTCACAACATAAAAAGTTATAATAGTACTTTTAAGCTCAACATTTTTGCATATTAGAGGTGAATGAGATCTTGAGGATTGAAGATGTAAAGATTGAGACTATAGAGAAAACAAAAAAGTTCAAAGTTATAAGTGTATATATTCAAATGGTATGTACATGATTAAATCAAAACAAAGCGAAGATAATTTTCTACTAGACTCTAGAGCTTCACAATTAAAAGTTTAATCACAAAAATAAATTAGGACTAAAATAACATAAATCATAAAAAAAAAATTAAAATTAAATCTCAAAGTAAAAATTATGTTAAAACATCTTCTTATTCCATTGAAAACTAAATATCTTTATCTTTATTTATCAATTACATTACAATTCACAACCTTATGAAAACATAACTTAGTTATTAATGTTAGAGTAATCAAGTGTTTACTTATTAATTAAATCATATTGATTTAATTACTAAGTCACTTATTATCTTTTTATGCTTAAGCTAAATTTTAGACATATAATAATTAATTACTTTATTAATTATTATCATGCAACCTAGGTTTGTTCACCCTTTTACAGTTTTGATCTCCTTTTATAAGGATTGATCTCTTCTGTATTCAAAATAGATTATTCATTAATTGCAACTTTGTTTTTGCACATCAAGAATGATTTCTCCTCTCTCATGGATCAATGCATTCAGGCCTCAATAGCTCCTTGCTTCTTCTCTCTCTTTCTGTGATAGGTGTTTTCATGTAGGTGTTCTTAGGAGCTGTGGGTTATTTACTCATCAACTTAAATATGGTATCAGAGCTTTAGATATGTTTGCCCTTATTCTCTTCTTGAGAGATTCAACCATATTCGTCAAATCTATAGTTTTAGAGGGTTTTCTATTGGATCTGGGGGGACCTCTCTTTCTGGTCACCTTGGCTTCAAATAAACCTCGCGGTTGCATCCATAGCATCCAAGAACCCTTAGATCCATATAAAATTTATCCCATTTGGACAAAGTTGGAATCTGTGGCAAATGTTTTTTTTGCAACCGACCTTGGCATAGATCTTGAGGCGATCATTGGTTTTTTTGTGCACTTTGGGCCCAACCAAACTTCACCATTGAGTTTATAGTGCACAAAAACCCCTATTTCCATATAAGGCACGTCAAATTTAGATGTCATTGCATTCTAAAGCAATTTTTTTTGCATGCCAGGTCGTGCGACCTTGGCATGCAAATTGAGGAAAAGATTGTACTGCCTATCATGCAAATCGAGGAAAAAATTGTACTACACTAGCACACAAATCATTGCAAAAAATTGACTGCATTGATATGAAAATTGAGGCAAAAATATGTATGGTCTAACACACATCCCGAGGTGCGCATGCAATTTTGATTTTTTTTTGTGGGCAGCGATGACCGTTTGGCCGTCAAATTTAAGCCCATATCAGATATAGCCTCAGCCCCTGGTCATATAGCGACCATGGGCCTTTTATGCTACAACGACCATTTGGCCGTCAATTTTAGCCCTGTGAAGTATTGCTGTCAGCACATCTAGACACCATTTTTTGGGCCCATCAACATACTTGTGGTTTTTTGCTCAAAACTTGAGCATACGGTGTCAAATTGGGCAAAGATATCGTCGAAAAGATGGTTCCGAGATCTATTCAGATATAGAGGTTTTAATTTCTGATTTTTCTTTTTTGATGGTGTTTTTTTATTGTCAAAGCCAGATGTTCATTTTTGCACTTCAAGAGCTCTATCTTGTGCATTCGGACTCCATTTTGGGCAAATGATATATCGTTGGAAAGCTTGTTCAATGAGATTTCCAGTTCTATGAGTCATTTTTCTAGATTCTTCTCTTGGTATATTTTATTTAGATTCTTTCATTTTTGCAATCTGGTGGATATCTTAGATGTTACAGGTCTTGGGATCTCTTGCCTTTGAGGGATGATTTGTCTTAGGTTGTTCTTTTGTTCAAAAGCCTTTTCTCTTCTTTGAGTAGTGTATACTTCACTTTTGTAGCATTCTTTTATGCACACACGCTAAGATAAAGTACCAATCTATTGCATGTATGAGATCTTACACATGTTCATGCTCTTTGTACTCGCATTCCATTATAAATTTCCCTAAGGGGAGGGTTCATGTTTGCATTTGTTTTCCATGTACTTTTTTCATGTGAGCGTTCCTTCAACGACATTAGCCTTAGGTGTCTCTATATGTGTTTGTACTCTCTCTGCACCTTCGATATTTCAAATTCATCTTCATCATGCAGTTCATATTGGATGATATTTTTAGTGTACTTGTCATTACTCCCTTGTCAGCATTATGGGGGGGGGGGGTTTCTACTATTGGCTCTACTGCTTCCTTGGTTCGATAGTGTGAGCTATGTATTCAGTATTTGATTCTATGTACTAGGCGGATGCAGTGGTTAGATACCTATGTATTCCGGTGAGATGACTCATTTACCATATGGACACTCTTTCTTTCCTATTTTTTGGATGCACTCTTCCATCTTTGATTGGTTAGCTCTTCATACTTTTGGTGTTTTTATGCCATTTGTATTTTTGAGTTCAGGTATTTTCCTTTATTTGCCTCCTGATTCAAGTAGTGTCATTTGAGGGCACTTGTGCAGATTATAGTATTCTGTATCTTTGACTTCAATTGTTTGCCTTTGTTTGCCTCTTGATTCGAGTAGTGCTATTTGAGGGCACTTGTGTAGATTACAGTCTTCTCTACCTGGTCATATTTTAGTGGAGGATCTTCAGATCATCAATTACTTATTCTCTAGAGTTTTTAGTTTCTTGTTTCAGTGATGTTGTACATGTTCATCCTTGTTCCTATTTTTTGGAACATTCCTATTTTTGGAGGCTTCTTTAGTCCTCCAAACTAGTATTTGTCTCTTTTGGGAGTAGAGTTTTTTTCCATGTGGTTTTCTCTATTTCTCCCCTTTATAGAGACTCTCTTTTGTACTTGGGTACCTGATCAGACCTTTTATTGCCGATACCCATTTGCTTTCAGTAGTTCTTTCTAGGTTTTTAACTTCTCCCAAAGTTTATCTTAAGGGGGGGTGTTAGAGTAATAAAGTGTTTACTTATTAATTAAATCATATTGATTTAATTACTAAGTCACTTATTAACTCTTTATGCTTAAGCTAAAATTTAGGCATATAATAATTAATTACTTTATTAATTATTATCATGCAACCTAGGTTTGTTCACCCTTTTAGGGTTTTGATCTCCTTTTATAAGGATTGATCTCCTTTGTGTTCAAAACAAATTATTCATTATTGAATTGTAACTTTTGTTTTTGCACATCAAGGATGATTTCTCCTCTCTCATGGATCAATGCGTTCAGGCCTCCATAGCTTCTTTCTTCTTCTCTCTCTTTCTATGACAGGTGTTTGCATGCAGGTGTTCTTGAGAGCTGTGGGTTATTTACTTATCAACTTCAATAATTAACTGTGCATATATTCAAATATTCAAAATATTCATACATGATTAAACCAAAACAAAGTGAAAACAATTTTGTAATAAACTCTAAAGCTTCATCATTAAAAATTTGATGAAAAATAAAGCATGACTAACATCACGCAAAGATCATAACATAAATTAAAATTAAATCCCATGGTACAAATTATACTAAAATATCTTCTTATTCCATGAAAGCTAAATATCCTTATCTTTACTCATCAATTTCAATCCAACTTACAACCTTATGAAAATACGACTAATACATAAGTTTGAAATTCTAAATACCAACTTACAATCTTAAACCTAGTTCAAGACTATATCAATGACTTTGATCCTTGAATTCCAAATTAAATTTATTTTGAGTCTAAGATGATATACTTGCTCTTGTTGTTACTTGTTGATCCAAGTGTAACATATTCAAATTTGTTAAGGGTGTTGTAGATAATGACAAAGCCCTTGTTCTTTGTGACATCATGATAACATCTACCATCTCTTACTTTAGAGCACTAAAATAATATTTTCTATTGTACAAAGAAATGTCATCGACATTTGCATTCAGAAGGACAAACACAAGCATTTGAGTGCCTATATTTTTAAACTCGTTCCAATTATTAAATCAATCAAGTGTTTGACAGAGGCACACATTGGGAAGCTAGTTGATTTATCTTCCTAGCATAACAAGTTCTAATAGTGCTTTTAAACTTTAACATTTTTGTACAGACAAGATTAAACCAAAATAAACCTAAAATATATTTTTAATATGGTCTATAGATTTACAATTAAAAGTTTGATGACAAAAATAAAACATGACTAACATAACATAAATTATAATTAAAACTTAAATAAAATCACACATTACTAATTATATTTAAACATCTTTTTATTCTTTTAGAAACTAAATATTCTTATCTTTATTTATTAATTCTATTACACATTTCAAGACAATTTTCACAATGATCAATTAATGTCTAAAGATATTTTATAATGACAAATAGAAGTTGAGTGTAATAATTTGAATATATTAAAAAAAAATCTTATCTTTCATCTTAAAATTGAATCAAACACATCAAAATATGAATATTAAAAAATAAGTATAATATTTCCAAAATAAGCCAGATATATAATTATGTTTCCATACATATGATAAATAAAATAATTATTAACTCTCAAATTTAAATTGGCATATGTAAGATGCTAGTTAAATTATAAAAGGGGGTTGTTGGTTTTCTTTCAAGATTCTAATTTTTCCCACTTTCATGCCAATCAAGATTGAAGTTGTATACTAATCAAGTATTTTACCCCCGATCTCAAATAAAAAATCCAACTTACTATATCGCTGTCGAAATCTGTGAGTTGACTGGAGTGGGACTTCTCCTATTTAAATTCAAAAAGAGTGAAAATAGTTTTTAAGCATCATTGAATTTCAGCAACAAAGTGAGGCAAGCAGCGATAATAGGTGTGCAAGGAAAAGAAAATGGAGATGGACATGGTCGCAAGCTCGTATTCCCTCCGGAAGGTGTTATCTCCAGAGTTCGCTTCTCTCCCCATTCCAACACTCTCCTTGTCTCCTCATGGGATCCTGGCTTCTCTACTCACTCCAACATCCACCTTGTCTCTCCATTGGTTTCTGTAAGAAACACTTGTTCCTACACCCCCTTTAATTAATTTTTAGGTGCTCATGTATTTGAACTAGATTTAGGGATTCTTCTCTGTAGACTATCAGCTTATACAACGTCGATGAGAATGCATTAAGAACTAAATTTCATCACTGCGCACAAGCTTTGGATTGCTGCTTCATTGATGATTCCTTTGCAATAAGTGCTCGCTCAGATGGCACTCTCACAAGGTATTTATTTACAACTCAGGCCAAGCTCTTAATATGCGTCTTTAGTGTGCATTTCTTTTTCACAAACTTATGATAAGATCATGGATTCTAGTAATAATTCAATAAACGTAGAATAACAAATGAATTATTCAAAATCAATATTGAATTTCACTTATTTCCTCTTCTAACGTGTGATCTGAACTATCGATGTAAGCTCGTACAATTTTTCCATAAATGTTTCATTATCATAATGGGAAAATGTTACATCTACTATGAATTTCACTCATTGTTTGCGATGGGAAAGAACCTAAAGTTTATTATTTTTACAAAAAATTAGGTTCCTTTTTGCTGGATAAATTTTGGGTGTGGTTTTGGGTTGCATTTAACACAGTGCACATAATACTTGGATCGCAATCTGAGATTTGCAAACATGAGCCACATTATTCTTGAATGTACCTCGTAGTATTGGCTAGAGAAGACCTTTCACTCTTAAAAACAATCCTCTTCGTACAATTTTCATGTTATTTTCATCCTAGGGCTGTTGTTGAATAAACTTGCTCAAACTCCACATTGGGGTTTCCAGAAAATATAACCCTTTATAACCCTCTTCAATTGAGTCTCTTTAGCCTCTCTTTATAACCCTTTGTGGGACTTTCCAAAATTCATATTTTAAAATCACATTTAAATAATAATCCTTTCTGCTCCATCATTGCATTGAATCATCCACTCCATCAGCTCCGGTTGGCTGGGTAAATGCCACTAACAACCCCGTTTCGCCCACAAAGTCACTAGAATGCTCGCGACCACACTTGACCCAAGTGACCCCAAGGTGCACTAAGCACAATTGGGCAGTGGTCTTACGGGGCTCGTATCTTGGATCTCGTGAGAGGTATCAACAAACTGTCAGGGGATACAAGATCATGTTTCTGAGGTCTACAATAACCTCTCTCAATTTTGGGCGATTCGACTTCATTTGCATTTGGCAAGACGATCTCAGTTGATGCCAAAACTTGAAGTGAGGGTCAGTTGAAAGTTGCTCAGCAGCGTATCTTTCAAACCGTCCAACATTGCATTGAATCGTCTACTCCATCGACTCTAGTTGCCAGGTAAATGCCACTGATAATCCCGTTCTGCCCACAGAGTCACAGGAACGCTCACGACCACGCTCGACCCAAGTGACCTAACAACACAAGTCCTACATTTCTCTGTGCATTTAGTAAACCCCAATATGATGAGTTATATACATAGTATTGAAACAATTTAGTACTAAGTGGCTCAAGTGAGTCTATATAATGATATGAAACATAAGAACATAGAAAATCTATAGAAGTTAAACCTCAAACATAATAAGCTCCATGAACAGGGTATTCCAAAGTAAAGAAAAACAAATGTAACTTCAACAAGATATAATTTAAATTATAATGATAATCATAGTTAAGATATAACTTCACCATTCAATTCCATAAACATGAATAATAAATATGTATACAAAAGATGACGCAAATATAACATAAAAATGAACATTTTCGATATATAGAAAGTATCAAATGTATCAAAAGTATCTCCATATACAAATATGGCACATGCCATTTCAAAATGTCTACAAAATCAATGTTTCAAGGTGTACAATGTGGCATATATGCCATCTCAAAATGTGCCAAGTGGCATCTCTAAATGACCACAAAACTAAAAATACATCCTATGCCATAGGGGGATCATCAAAATGTAGCCTCTTTGAAGAAGTGTTTGGCTCTGATTGATCCTGCATAAAAAATGAGTTCAAACCCAAGTTAGATTGCTTACTTTATATGATTTGCACACACACACACACACATAATTCATAATTCAAATGCTAATTTAATTAAAATTATAACTGAATACAAATATTTGTACCTAGCCTCTCAGTTGCCTACCACGATCAGATGTCCTAGAATAAGTCCTTGGTAGCGAAGGGACCATGCCAACAATACCAACTCTGACCTATAAATATATATTTGCAATAATAAGATTAGTAGAGTGGTGCAACATAGAGTAATAAATCTACAAAATAGGATGATTTGAACTAAAATTAAAACTTACATTTGGTGATCCCTCCTCTGGAATAGTGGGCTGGGTCAACAAAGGTACAAAAGATTCTCACGGGCCCTCCCTCACACTAGGAGTAGCCTATGAGAGTAAAAAGATTGTCAATTATATATAAATGTATTTCATCATAACAACCCTGGTTATAAAATACAAATAACAATATGTAAAAGTCTACGTACAATTGAGCTATCACTCCAAATTGAGATGCCTGTCAGCCTAGGCTCCCGAACCCATGTCAAAAAATCATCGATAGCCACACCCTATACAATAAATTCAAGTAAAATATTTATTACTACACACAAGTGGCATACATATGCATGCATAATTAATCTTAAAAAATTAATTACCTTTCTTTTGTCGATACCTGATGAAGGAATCCCCTCATGCCCTCCACTGACATCGGTTGTAGCTTGCATGAGTACAATAAGATGACAATATATTAGTAAATGTATGAATTTTATTGCTCTAATTGATAGAGATTTAAACATGTACACCAAATGATATAAAAAACTAATGGCTACATAATTTATAATATACTGTATAGGCATCAAGGCCAAATGAAATGACCAATGTTCTGGACTCATCCACCTGTCTCAACTCCTCCTGTGTCATCAACTAAACATAAATAGAAAAAATATATATACATAAGTGCATGCAATCATTAAAACTAATCTAAATAAATAAATTAAATAAGTCGTGACAAATTTATTTATAATGTTTACTCTTACCATATCAACAAGAGTCCATGGCTCTGCGTACACCTCCTGAGCACTCTCATGAGATGTAGATGCTCCATGAGGTGTTGCAGCCTCTGCAACTACATCTCCTATATCCTCCTCATCAATAACATACTGATATGTATCAGCATCAGTAAGGGGTTTGAGACACATATTCTTGCATATAATGCAAATATGGGGCTCGCATACATGTGAACTCCGACGAGATGTTGATGCACCGACATCGTCTACACTAGGAGGCAACATTGACCTAGTTTGCGTGATCAATTGATCACTCAACAAATGAATGACCCTAATAGTCTATGAGGCAACCTTTGCAATGATATCGGGATACTGCACTCGAGGAGGGGGTGAGACATCAGTGGGGGGACAAAGGTAGTGGCCTTTTTGCGCTGGCCAAATGGCCTAGTTTAAGGAGCTCCTCCACCTACGCCCATGTTGGGCCTCATACTCCAATAATTAACAGTGTGACCAAGCACAAACTTAGCATACAATTTTTTTATGAAATAGAAAGGGAGCTCCAAATTACTATGGGGTGGTTTATCAAAAACCATCCACCAACGATCTCAAAAGTGTGTGCGCATTGCTTCATTTGTGCACCATTTTATTGATAATTTGGGCTTTTTGGGGTCAACTTGTATTTCAGTTTTAGGATTCACAAAAAGAGAGGCTATATCTTCCTTACTTATATTGAGGGCTACAATCCCATCATGGTCAAGCCCGTCATCAAATTGGGTGTGCATATCATCATGCCAATGAAGAGCAACATTATGTTGCTATGTGAGTGTGTCAATATTTTTAACAATAGTATTTAATGTGGCAAGCATGGGACCTAATGTAGGTATATTCTGATGTGTTTTGGAAACCCCGTATTGTGTTCAAATGATCTTGTATCAAATCTTGTAAAGATGGAGGGTTTTGAAATGGGGGATTGTTTTAGGGATCGTTATTTGGTGCGGGAGGGTTATTTTCTTCATTGTTGTCAGCCATGCCTGATTAAATAAAAAATAAATCTAAATTTCAATTTGATTTCATATATTATTACAAAAATAAATGAAAACCCTATTTCAACCAAAAAAACTACATTTAGCATCAAAATGAAATAAAACAATCAAAATCTACAAAGAATTTACTTACCGTATAGTGCGGAGATCAAATTTGTTATTGCAAAAATTAGATACTCAAAAATATCGTGTATATAATATTTGCAGCCATTTTCCAAACCCAAAACGTGAGAAGAAATGAGGAAAACGGCTCGCAAATTTTGATTTATGCCACAGGTTTCGGGTACTTGATATGTTTTCGGGTACCTGATTAAGCTTGTGCTTTGGTGTCAGGTTTGCCCAGGTGTATTGACACCCAGGCCTACTAAAAAGTCAACAAGTGTTTTCATGTGCTTTTAGACGAGTGAAAAGTGAATATTTTTCACATTGCCACTTTTTGGCCCCTCATGATCTTGCACATACCCGTGAGATGAATCATTTACCATATGGACACTCTTTCTTTCCTATTTTTTGGACGCACTCTTCCATCTTTGATTGGTCAGCTCTTCAGACTTTTGGTATTTTTATGTCATCTATATTTTTGAGTTTAGGTGTTTGTGTTTGTTTGCCTCCTGATTTGAGTAGTGTCATTTGAGGGCATTCGTGTAGATTACAATATTTTATATCTTCGACTTCAGTTGTTTGCCTTTGTTTGCCTCCTGATTCAAGTAGTGTTATTTGAGGGCACTCGTGCAGATTACAGTCTTCTCTACCTAGTCATATTTCAGTGGAGGATCTTCAGATCATCGGTTACTTATTGATAGAGTTTGCAGTTTCTTGTTTCAATGATGTTGTACATGTTCATCCTCGTTCCTATTTTCTGGAACATTCCTAGTTTTGGAGGCTTCTTTATTCCTCCAGACTATCATTTGTCTCTTTTGGGAGTAAATTTTTTTTCCATGTGGTTTTCTCTATTTCTCCCTTTTATAGAGATTCTCTTTTGTGCTTAGGTACCTGATCATGCCTTTTCTTACCAAGACTCATTTGCTTTCAGTAGTTCTTTCTAAGTTTTTAACTTCTCCCAAAGTTTATCTTAAGGGGGGGGGGATTAGAGTAATAAAGTATTTACTTATTAATTAAATCATATTGATTTAATTACTAAGTCACTTATTATATGTATCCTTAAGCTAAAATGTAGGCATATATTAATTAATTAATTTATTAATTATTATCATGCAACCTAGGTTTTTTCACCCTTTTAAGGTTTTGATCTCCTTTTATAAGGATTGATCTCCTTTATATTCAAATAGATTATTCATTATTGAATTGCAACTTTTGTTTTTGCACATCAAGAATGATTTCTCCTCTCTCGTGGATCAATGCATTCAGGCCTCCATAGCTTCTTGCTGCTTGTCTCTCTTTCTATGACAGGTGTTTGCATGTAGGTGTTCTTGGGACCCATGGGTTGTTTACTTATCAACTTCAATAATTAATTGTGCATATATTCAAAATATTCATACATGATTAAACCAAAACAAAGTGAAAACAATTTTGTAATAAACTCTAAAGCTTCATAATTAAAAATTTGATGAAAAATAAAGCATGACTAACATCACACAAAGATCATAACATAAATTAAAATTAAATCCCATGGTACAAATTATACTAAAATATCTTCTTATTCCATGAAAACTAAATATCCTTATCTTTACTCATCAATTTCAATCCAACTTACAACCTTATGAAAATATGACTAATACATAAGTTTAAAATTCTAAATACCAATTTACAATCTTAAACCTAGTTCAAGACTATATCAGTGACTTTGATCCTTGAATTCCAAATTAATTTTTTTTTTGAGTCTAAGATGATATACTTGCTCTTGTTGTTACTTGTTGATCCAAGTGTAACATATTCAAATTTGTTAAGGGTGTTGTAGATAATAACAAAGCCCCTGTTCTTTGTGACATCATGATAACATCTACCATCTCTTACTTTAGAGCACTAAAATAATATTTTCTATTGTACAAAGAAATGTCATCGACATTTGCTTCAAAAGGACAAACACAAGCATTTGAGTGCCTATATTTTTAAACTCGTTCCAATTATTAAATCAATCAAGTGTTTGACAAAGGCACACATTGGGAAGCTAGTTGATTTATCTTCCTAGCAAAACAAGTTCTAATAGTGCTTTTAAACTTTAACATTTTTGTACATACAAGATTAAACCAAAATAAAACTAATTTTTTTTATAATATGGTCTATAGCTTTACGATTAAAAGTTTGATGATAAAAATAAAACATGACTAACATAACATAAATTATAATTAAAACTTAAATAAAATCACACATTATTAATTATATTTAAACATCTTTTTATTCTTTTAGAAACTAAATATTCTTATCTTTATTTATTAATTCTATCACACATTTCAAGACATTTTTCACAATGATCAATTAATGTCTAAAGATATTTTATAATGACAAATAGAAGTTGAGTGTAATAATTTGAATATATTAAAAAAAATCTTATCTTTCATCTTAAAATTGAATCAAACACATCAAAATATGAATATTAAAAAATAAGTATAATATTTCCAAAATAAGCCAGATATATAATTATGTTTCCATACATATAATAAATAAAATAATTATTAACTCTCAAATTTAAATTGGCATATGTAAATGCTAGTTAAATTATAAAAGGGGGTTGTTGGTTTCCTTTCAAGATTCTAATTTTTCCCGCTTTCATGCCAATCGAGATTGAAGTTGTATACTGATCGAGTATTTTACCCCCGATCTCAAATAAAAAATCCAACTTACTATATCGCTGTCGAAATCTGCGAGCTGACTGGAGTGGGACTTCTCCTATTTAAATTCGAAAAGAGTGAAAACAGTTTTTAAGCATCGCTGAATTTCAGCAACAAAGTGAGGCAGGCAGCGATGGAAGAAGGCGAGGAGGATAGAGAGATAACAGGTGTGCAAGGAAAAGAAAATGGAGATGGACATGGTCGCAAGCTCGAATTCCCTCCGGAAGGTGTTATCTCCAGAGTTCGCTTCTCTCCCCATTCTAACACTCTCCTTGTCTCCTCATGGGATCCTGGCTTCTCTACTCACTCCAACATCCACCTTGTCTCTCCATTGGTTTCTGTAAGAAACACTTGTTCCTACACCCCCTTTAATTAATTTTTAGGTGCTCATGTATTTGAACTGGATTTAGGGATTCTTCTCTGTAGACTGTCAGCTTATATAACGTCGATGAGAACGCATTAAGAACTAAATTCCATCACCGCGCACAAGCTTTGGATTGCTGCTTCATTGATGATTCCTCTGCAATAAGTGCTGGCTCAGACGGCACTCTCACAAGGTATTTATTTGCAACTCAAGCCCAGCTCTTAATATGCCTCTTTAGTGTGCATTTCTTTTTCGCAAACTTATGATAATCATGGATTCTAGTAATAATTCAATAAACAGAGAATACCAAATAAATTATTCAAAATCAATATTGAATTTCACTTATTTCCTCTTCTAACGTGTGGTCTGAACTGTCGATGTAAGCTCGTACAATTTTTCCATAAATGTTTCATTATCATAATTGGAAAATGTCACGTCTACTATGAATTTCACTCGTTGTTTGCGATGGGAAAGAACCTAAAGTTTATTATTTTTACAAAAAATCAGGTTCCTTTTTACTGGATAAATTTTGGGTGTGGTTTTGGGTTGCATTTAACATAGTGCACATAATACTTGGATCACATTCTGAGATTTGCAAACATGAGCCACGTTATTCTTGAATGTACCTCGTTGTCAATTCATCACAACATTGCCACACTTTCTGCAGGGTTATGGTCACACTTTTATGAACAATCATCTTCATTGCCGTCACAACCACTTGGACAAGAATGGATGGATGAATGAATGAAAGGTTTTGATAACGTCCACAAGGCTAAAGCAGCCTATGGAAGCCACGAATAGCACACACCCCAGGCAGGGTACCAAAGCTTTAAACAATTTGTAACCTCTTCTTTAATTTTGCCCTTTGACAGTGTCAACTGGTTTGCCGTTTTGTCCAGTTTTGTTTCTTCAAACAAAGTACCTAAATTGTCTGTTTTTTAAATGTCCTCATAACTGGTATGGATGCCACTATACGCCGGACACTCTAAGACAAAATGTCACTTTGTCTCTACCACACCCATGTTTGTTTTTGATCAGTAACACTTTAATATTTTACTAATAAAGAAAGAGTACATATAAAGCTTCATATTCTAGGCATCTTGTAGCCACCATTACTAAACCCCTCCTTGGAACATCTACCAGGCTACCATACTATGTCTCTTTACAATCTAACATTACAATAAGAGCTCATAACAACAGGGCCCTTGTTAAGCCAAAAACTTTCATTACAATGCATTACCAGACATCAAATCACAAAATTATGTTTCAAACCCTCCTCGGCGCTCTATCCTTGTCCTTGTAAGTCTGCAGCTTCAGTCCTTGAGCTTTTGCATCCATTTGTCCCTTTCTATCTGTCTGCATCGCTGAGACCATCCTTTAAAACATGGCTTTCCAGACAAAAATTAAAAACCCCACAACCACATTCAAAATCTTCTATTCAAAATTGCAAAAACCATTGTCACCATCCATCTCACATTACATTACTGATTCCAGTTCCTCTGTTTCTTTTGCTTCTTCTCCTCCTCAGAACCCTAACTGGAAACTCCTGCACTTTAGCTTCGTGAGCCTCCTCATAATCTCTTATTGCTCCTTTCAGCTTAACCCAAGTAGCAACCACCTTCCTTCTATAAGCCCTCTTGTCCACTTTACCAAACCAGCGAACAAAGGGCACACATCCAAACATCTTAGACTCCTCATCTTCAAAGCACTCTGAATAATTAAACCTGACTCCAGGGTTTGCCCATTCTAGAATGGACTCCAGACCCAATTGCATATCTTTCTCAAAGAGGGTTTTAACAACCCATTCCACTTGCTCTATGTTCTCTACTAGCTCCAGCTGCCATGCCACCACCATGGAGATGACATTTACATTTACCCTCCATTTCTTTTTTCTCTCCATAAATTGATCTCCCAATAGCTCCAGAATGACATTGATAATTTTTTCATCTTTATATTTCACCATGCCATAAATCCTTTCTTTCTTCACCAGACCTTTAAAACCTTTTTGCTGTTTATCCGTGTCTACTAAAGCCGTTGCCTCCATTTTGCATAGGGTCACTTCCTAACTACTCACTCCTCCTGCCTTTAATTCTATTGTCCCGCGCTTCCCCTAATTCTTTTGAAACACTGCACCAAATTTTTCTTCTTGTACACACAAACAATCAAACACCTCACCTTTTTCCACTTTTAAATATCCTGGCATGACTCCTTTTAACCACAAATTGTATCTTGCAATCATAAATAATACTTCTGTAGGTAGTGTGGAAAACAATAATTGCCTTCTACCGCACACATTTTGAGTCTTTTCCGTTAGCTTTAAAGATTAAAAGAATTTTAAAGCATCCTCTCTGTAGCCACTTCCTCCAATGATGATGTCGTCCATCATAAATCGATGCCGTCAAAAGCATTACAAACCAAATTTCTTCTCACTTAATCAAATCTTTCTATCCAAAGTTCATTCATCTCATTAAAGGCGGTAGCCCAATTTGATAAGACATCCGCTTCCATATTACCTTCACGTTTTATATGGCTAATTTTAAAACTTTCGAAGGTGTTTAACAATTTCTGTATTGCTTCAACAATATTTTGTAGATGCCAAGCCTCCGTGTGTTTTTTAATCAATGCATTAACAATTATCATTGAATTGCCTTCCAAGTGCACTTTCTTCACATTATCAATGCTTCCCAATAGTAAAGCTAGCAATGCAGCCTTAGCTTCTGCCATATTATTTGTTCCATCTGTTAGCCTTTGTGCACCAATCGCCAAAGTATTCCCCTTCCAATCTCTCCTAATTGCTCCTGCACCCGAGAGCCCTCGGTTACCTTTGGCAGTCCCATCAAAATTTATTTTAATCCATTCCTCCTTTGGATCTTCCCATTTAACAACTTTTTGCCTGAGTCCTTTTTGATTTGTCTTGGATACATTACCTGTCAATCTTATCTTAATGCCTGGCCAATTTTTCTAAATATGTCTATCCATTAAAGTATAAGGAGTTGCAGGAGTAAGTCTTTTGGTTGCTGCACTCATCACCTCTTCAATTGAATTGTTGATTCTTAATTTTACCCTTGCAACATTTTCCTCATGCTCCTGAAAAATTCTCCTATTCCTCTCCTTCCAAATTTCCCATATAATAATTGATGGGCTAATACTCCAAACAGTTGAAAGAAGAGATCTTTTAAAGAAAATAGCCCATCCCATAAACACCTCCTTTACTGAATTTGGCAGGGGTCCAGCCCAACCCAACTTCATTCTCACCATATCCTAACAGTCCCCTACAAACCTACATTGTAAAAACATATGATCCACATCTTCTTCAGCTTCCCCACATAGAACACATTTAGTGGGTCCAATGAAACCATATTTCTTCCTCCTTTCTCCTATCAAGATTCTACCTCTCAGCGCCAACCATGCAAAGGATCCTGCTTTCGACAAACAATCCACTCCCCAGCATAGCTTAGTAGGCCATTCTAGTAATTCATCACCTCTATCCAACATCCTATACCCTAATTTCATTGAGTATTTGCCACTTCGGGCTGCACACCAGATGAGTTTATCCTCCTGATCAGTCCTCATTAAATCCTTTGTTCTAAACAGATTCTTCATCAAGTTTTTCTACACCTTCGAGAGGCCAAGATTCTCAATATCTCTCCATACCCATTGAGCACCACTTTCAATAGTCCTAACTTCCATATTATCACGCACTTTCTCCCCCCATCTCTGAATGAACAAATTTTTCATATCATGATAATCTGCTATATCCTTAATAACTGGGTGTCCATCCCAAGAGTCATTCCAAAAGGAGGCCTTCCTCCTATTACCAATCTTCCAAGTTAGATGATTCGTAATGACTTTCTTGCAATCTATCAAGAAATTCCAAATTGCAAACCCTCGTGGAGGATTACTAATTTTCAAGATTCTTTCCCCACTCTCGGAATCCAAATACTTTGCCTTTACAATTTTTACCCATAATAAATTAGGGTTATTAAAAATAGTCCATACTAATTTAGCTCCTAAAGCCATATTCAACACATTCGAATTCCTAATACTTGCTCCACCATACACTTTAGCTTTGCAAAACTGATCCCATGCTAGCAAAGGGATCTTATCTTCATCGTGTGCTCCATTCCAGAAAAACTTCTTTATCTGCTGCTCAATATACTCTAACATTTTTTTTGGAATCTTAAGGCAACTCATAGAATAAATGGCAATAGTTGAAACGACTATTTTGAGAAGAAGAATTCTCCCTGGAGAAGATAGCCATCTACTCTTTCACCCTTCCAACCTTTTCACACAATTATCAAAAAGGTCCTTCCAAAGGCCAGTCCTACAAACCCCTTCAAATAACGGGATGCCCAAATATCTACCAGGTAATTTACCAACCTTCATCCCCAGGATTTTGCAAATATCCCTCTGAATCAACTTCTTTGTATTGAAGAAATAAGCTTTAAATTTTTGCCAATTAATCCGCCGTCCTGAAGCTAGGCTATACTTATCAATGGTAGCTTTGATCACTCTTGCTTCCCTTAGTGATGCTTCACTCATCATTTAAGTGTCATCTACAAATTGAAGATGAGAAACGGGATCAACTCCTTCAGCCACCCGAAGGCCTTTCCAATGTCCTTCCACTCTTTTACTTGTTATGAGTCTTCCCATCACTTCAGCCAGAACAACGAAATAAAAATGGGGAAATGGGATTACCTTGTCTAAGGCCTTTATTGGAGTCAAAAAAACCCCGAGGACTCCCATTTACTAAAACTGAAAATCTCGGAGTAGAAATACATGCCTCTATCCATTTAATCCACTTCTCCACAAATCCAAATTTTCTAAGCACTTGCAATAGAAAACCCCTATTAACATTGTCATAGTCCTTTCTTATATCCAATTTAATCATCAATTTCTCAAATCTTGCTGTTCTCACAGAATGGATTGCTTCATGTGCTACAATCACACCTTTATAAATTGATCTATTGGGAGAAAAGCCACTTTGCTCTCTTGAAATAACAGTCCCAAGTACATTTTTTAATCTATTAGCCATGACTTTAGCTATAACCTTATAAATAGTATTACAAAGGGATATCGGTCTGAAATCATCAAAGGAATATCTCTCCGCCTTCTTTGGAATAAGTGCTAAAAAGGTATTGTTAAGATCTGTCAACACAAAACCACCTTTCCTTGATTCCTCAACCACCTCGCAAATATTCAATCCCAAAATATCCCAAGCTTTTTGGAAAAAAATTTCCGGGAAGCCATTTGGCTCTGGAGCCTTGTCTGCCCCCAGCCCAAATAATGGCTTCTTAACTTCCTCTATAGAAACCTGTTTTGTTAAGGCTTCATTTTGCCCTTGTGACACACATTGCGGGATAACATCTAGACAACTATCATCAACATTCATAGCTACAAGATTCTCATTAAAGATATCCTTGAAAAATCTCACAGCTTCCCTATTAATATCATCCATCTCATTTAAGACAACTCCATTACCATCTTCTATAAAGAGAATTTTATTCTGAGATCTTCTTACCTTCACCAAATTATGGAAGAACTTCGTATTTCTATCTCCTTCCTTCTACCAAGATTCCCTCGACTTTTACTTCCAATGAATTTCTTCCCTTGCCAAAACTTCATATTGTCTTGATAGCTACTTTTCTAACATGTAATCTTCTTCATCCATTCCATTTGTAATAATTTTTTGATTCAGCTCTGCTAGACTGTTTTCCAGTCTGAATTTTTCAGCAAAGATATCTTGAAACACCTCTCTATTCCATTTTTTCAGATTATCTTTTACAAACTGCAATTTCTTGAAGAAAATAAAGGCCGCGTTACCTCTTCTACAAGGTTTATTTGATCACCATTGTTCTATCATCTCCAAAAACCTATCATCCCTCAACCACATTGCCTCAAATTTGAATGCTTACCGCCATAGGAAAGTGATCAAAACCCGTTATTGGTAATATCTCAACAACACATGTCCAATTCTTTTGTCCCCAATCACTAGCCAACAAGAACCTATCTAATTTTTCCGCAATGTTAAGAAAACCACTTCTATTAGTCCATGTAAAGTCGCCATTTCTAAAATCAACATCTACCAAGCCATTTTCTAGAAGGAAGTCGGCGAAATCTCTTTGACTCTGTCCTGCCCAACCCCACCCTCCTTTCTTCTCAGTTGGACTTAGGATAGCATTGAAATCCCCTCCCACAAGGAAGATACTGTCCCTATTATTTCTAAAGGTCATGGATAACTCTTGCCACAATTCACGCTTTAAATCTGGGCTACTAGGACCACAAACATTAATACCATAAAACCTATCCAACAATTGTTTTGACTTCACCTCCACCCATTGCCAATTATTACTGTGATTAATCACACTAGTATCTACTGCAACATCATTCCAAATTATTCCTAAACCTCCTAAAGCTCCATCTACATCCACAAAGACACAATTCCACCTACTAAAAACCTTTTTAAAGACCTCTACATCCCTACCTTTTAGCTTTGTTTCCCAAAGAAAGACAACATCCAGTCTCACCTGATCAAGACATCTCTTTATCAGGTGAGATTTGTTAGGGGCATTGCAGCCCCTGACATTCCATGTAAGGATTCTCATTGCTACTAGATCTCAACAACTTACTTTGGTCAGCTACACTCCTTGCTATTACTAGCTTCATTGCCGTAGTTCTAGCCCCCCTTCTCTTCTTCTCCCCAATTTTTGGCTTCTGCTGACTTGATGGGGTTTGTTCCATAGTACTTGTTTCAAGAATGCATGGGGTTCTGAAATTCCAAATTCATCTTCACTATAAACATCATCCTTGAAGTCCAAAACATGGATATTCCCACATTCATCATTCAATGCTTCCAAGGAGTCCAAATTTCCAATGGAAGAAATTTGAATATCTTTGTAAAGAGATTCCACACAATCCTCCTTAGTCTCAGATATCTTCGAGGGCATTATATTCTTTGAAAGTCTAAAGTCTAACTCTTCATCTTCTAAAAGCTTGAAATTTCTATTATTCCAACCTACATCCCCCGAATGAGTTTCTCTTTGTTCCTCAAGCAAAGAGATATTTAATAAGGGGTCCTCACATGCCAGGTTTATCTTCTCCTTTGCTAGCACTGAATCACTACAAACATTGTAAACCAGAAGATCCTTATTCAGTTACAGGCATCTATCCTGTTCAAGTTGCCGATCCTGGGCTAAACAACCATCCTTAACTACACTTCCTTTTTCTACTTGATTCTCCTCTTCTATTAAAAACGGGGTGTCTATCACCACTTATGTTGATGAAACAACCCCCTTATCTCTTGACAGAGCTAAATTTGAAGTGTCATTACCTCTATGGATTACAAAGTCCTTGAACACAGAGGTGTCTATGGTCTCAACTTCTCTTGCAAGAGACAGGGTTACCTCCCTTCGCCTATCCTCAACCCATATTTGTGGATTAAATTCTGCATACTCAGCATATCCTCTTGGAAAAAACTCTTCAACTTGCAAAAGGTCCCCTTATACTACGTCCTCATTCACCAATCCCTTCTGTTAGTTCAATGATATCTTCCATTATTCTGTTGGACTCCAAGCTTTTGCCCTTCCCCAGAGTCCTATCTTTATTCCCCTGTTCTTCAAAATCACTTTCCTCCCCTTTGTCAATGATAATGCACTATTTGCATTCTCCCTTATTAGAACCTAAAACAACATAATCGAGCATTTTGAAACATGTTTGGTTTGAATCAAAATCCTAGGATAGACTAAAAAATCCACTTTATCAATCTTTTCATTTGTTAAATAAAGTTCCCTAAACTCTCACCAATCCCTTTCAGAGTTGCTTCAGCCCAATATTCTTGCGAGAGATTATGGAGTTTAACCCACATTAAAGTTTCCTCCACTTTTTCCTTATAAGGGTTGAAATTTGGTTCCCAATCCTTAAGAAAAACCCCTTTCCCATCAATAACATAAGGGCCTCCATTAAGAATCATTTCCTTAGCCTGCTTTGTAGGACACAAGACCAGATAAAAACCATTTGCTAGTGTTTCAAGGTACAGTTTCGATCCCAATGAGCCCTACACCAATGCTGCATTTTACTAGCAGATGGCCGCAAACCCATCCATTTTATAAAAAAACCTTTTTCTTCCAGGTAGGAGATCGAATCTAGCCAATCCTTATTATCAATAAGTATTGATGACTACTTACCTGCTGAGAATCGCTTCTTCCATTTTGTTTAGCCTTTGGTTGCCAGAACTTCCCCTCTATTTGCTTAAACTCAAAGGGTTTCCTGTTAGAAAACCTTTCTCCAATCCTCTGATTTCGAAGCTTTCGTTTCTCCCAACTCCCACCATTCCTTACCACCCACTCACTACTATGTCTTTCAAATTCCCTTCCTTTTGAATCCTTGCAGGTTTGAAGCCCAATTATTCTTCCACTCATCCTGGTTGACCATGAAACGTGGTTGGTTTCGCCTGTTAAACGACCATCTCCCTCTATTTTGCCCACCAATATTAATACGCATAAAGCTATCCCCTGTTGATCGCCTTTGCCATTGCGAGCTCGTCTCAGGCAAATGCCATTGCCCTCTTGCAGTTGACCGTTGGGGTCTTGCATCCGACTGTTGCATTCCGCCCATGCAGAAGGTATTCTTATTCAAGTATTGGATTTGAATTTTATGACTTCGATATATTAAACTAAGTTCATCATTCAATCTAGTCTGATTACAACATATCTTGGAGGAAACGGTCCTAGTAAAAGCTCTACCTTACCCATGTTGCAAAATAGGCAATTTCTCTTTTCCCATTCTCCTGTAGTTACCATCCATCTCCCTGTTTCACACCTTAGGTGATGTGAACTAGTTCTCAATTGGGATATTAGTGCCTTTGCTCTCCATTTAATATTTGCTCCTATGTAAGCTTTTTCCTCGTGATCTCCTGTGGGATTGAATTCTTTGATACTATAGACTTTTTAACAACCATTTTATTTTGACCATTTGCTACTCAAGAATTTTTCCCTCACAAACTTTTTTATTCTTCATTGATATCTAGACAATCATGTATATTAATGTTCCATTTATTTATCCATTTGTCATTTTGTTTCATGCGCGTGTTCTTCCTTCTATCTAGTCTTTTGTTCAAAACCATCTTAGGCCAATTGTGTTTTTTCATATTTTGAGCCTTCTTTAGGTAACTTAACAAACAGACCACTATCGATGTTTCTAAAGGGAAGGTGCTAGTTTTTGCCAATAAAATCTTATATCGGACAATGATTTTAATTTTGAGGCTGCTTATGATTAGATGTTTTTGAATTCTTTCTACTTGTCTCTATTTCTGATTTGTCAAGCTGCTTCCCCAAATTTCACACCCATATAGGATCACTAGAGTGACCAACAAACCAAAAAGCATTCTCTTGGTTTTCCAATCCCATAATTCTGCATTCCTACATCTATTTTGTAGGGAATTTAATGCTTTCTACCCCCCTTGAATTCTTTCTCCTCTACATGTTTCCCAATTGAGGTTGTTGTGAAAATCAATCTCAAGGTATTTGTATTTATTTACCACCTTTAAAGGATTGCCTTCAGAAAGAAAGTTATTTTGTGCCTTTTTATTTCTTTCCAGAGAGAAGATCATCTCTTTGGTTTTGCTAACATTCAATTGCATCCCAACATCATGGCAAAAATTTTCAAGCACCTTCAAGTGTTCCCTTAGGCCATTAGCAGTTGTAGCAGTTAAAATGAGATCACCTGCAGAAAGAAGTAACTTCATTACATTTTTAGCCAGCTGGACTCCCTCTCCACTAGTTTTGTTTATCCATTCTTCTAACTTATCAATGTATAACCCAGACAAAGTTGGGGAAAGAGGACACCCCTGTTTGACACCAATATCATTGCCAAAACACTTTGATGTCCCACCTCTAGTTCTGATTTTAGCCTTGACCTACTTATAAAGCTTATGCACTGCAACTCGAAGTTCATTAGGAGCTCCCAAGTCCTCCATTGTATTCCAAAGTTTGTTGTGTGGGACTGTGCCAATTTTCTTTTTAAAGTCTACAAAACAACAAAGGTCTCACGACCTTGTGTGTTCCATCTCTTTTCAACCAAGAACCTAAGGGTAATACTATGGTCAATAGTGGAATGCTTTGATCTAAAACCAGCCTGTCCTTTAGTTCTTTTTCCTTCTTTTTTTGCTCAACTACTAAATTTGCGTTCAACAATGCTTCCAAAAAGTTTCCCAAGGAGGGGATTAAGCATAATAAAGTGGTTAGTTGGTGGATTATTTATATTGTCGCTTTTGTGAAAGGGAATCACAATGCTGGTCATCCAGTTTTCTAGGATGCCCTCTTGAGTGATAGTGTGAAGATACGATTGATATGAGGTGTAAGAACATTGATGCCCCATTTTAAGTGCTCTACTTGCAGCCCATCTATATCTTGTGCTTTTCCTCCTCCTACCCTCTTTATGCCTTGAGTGATACTCATATCTTCAATGGTGAAAAGTTGGGCAGTGGCATTGATTACCGGGGTCTATGTTTATCTTGTCCACGTTCATATAACATCTTTGTGTAGTCAAGCCATTGAGACCTCGTGATACTATTTTCTATTTGTTTTCTCTTTTATTGCAGCTCTTTCCAAAATCTTTTGGGATTTTGTTTTCCATGGGTAATCTGCTTCATCCTTCTTATGTTCACGTATTTTTCTTTTTTACACCTCAATTTCTTTTTCTACTCTTTCTTGCTTTATGTATCCATTCCATCTTCTCGCAGATTTCTTTTTGTTAACTTGCCTCGTCATCAAACCAAGGATTTTCTGGGAAAGTATTTTTTGCCTCTTTTGGGTCTAGTCCTCTTATACTCATCTAATGCCTTGTGAATTAAGGGAACCAAAGTATCTGCTTGCAAGATGTTGTTTTGTATAATTTGAAATATTCTCATAATTCCTAAAAAACTGTTTAAAGGTACTCTTCAAGATTTTTGGATTTTTGTGAGTCATGAGGATTCTAGCATTTGAAGATGCTTTCTTTTGTTTGAGATGGATTTGTTCCCCTTGCTGCATGCTTATATGCATAGTTGGAAAACTCGCAAAGGCCTGGATTTTATTTTTTTTTGGGAAAAACTCGGCAAAAAACTTGGGAAGTGAAACAACTGCTTAAATTTAATTAGAAAAGCATTTGTTTTTTGCAAAATTCAATAAGATGCATCCAATGAGTCAATTAATGAGAACACAAAAGAAACAAGCTGAGTCTAGATATATTTAAACAAAAAGTGGGTACAAAATCGCATTCTCATGAGGAATGTTGATGGCTGGAAGCAAAATAGTAAATAGTTTCTATAAAACTAAAGTAAATACATCATTACAATTAGATCTTCCTCTTCCCAGCTCTACTAACAAATAAGGGAGGGGTAGAACTAGAGGGTCTATTCCTAGAAGCCTGTGTTGGGCGTGATTGTGCCTCCTCGCTCAGTACCTCTGATGATGTGTGTGGCTCGCTCTCCATCTTGGATGTAACTCCTCCTAGCACTGGCAATGACTCCTCATCCTCGTCATCCTCATCATCCTTGATGTCATCCAATGTGAAACCAAATCCACCTCCCTCCTCCTCCATAGCCCGCCTCTCCAAATCAATGATGTCATCCTCTGTAAACAATGGAGGTTGCTCTTGTGATGTCCAATCATATAAGGATCTATATCGTCCAAATCAATTGGACCAGTTCTTGCTTCCCTGTGCCTTTCTTATGCACAACCGAAGATTATATTGCACAAATGCAAGGTCATTGAGGTGTTTTTGGGCTAACTTGTTTCTCTTCTTTGTGTGGATGGCCTCAAATAAGCTCCAATTGTACTAACAATGGGATGAGCTACAAGACTGGCATAAGATTCTGAGGGCAAATGTTTTGAGATGTGGGGTATTTCCTCTCCAAGAATGCCCAAGCATTTGCAAAATAAAATATTGAGAAGTTAGAAAGCAAAGAGAAAAAGCAAAAACATAGTTTATCAATTTATCAATTACTTTGAGTTTAGACCTTAAAATCCAAAATTCAAGTGGCAAATGTTTTAACTGGGGTTGGAGTGCCTCTTGCTCTCTTTGCCAGCTTTGAAGAGAATAATTTACCCTTTGCTTCCACATAGATTTGTTGTTCGGTCACAACAAGGTCTCTCTCCACAACATTAGGTGTCATCCTTTGAATTCATACAGAGAGGCCCTCCATGACCTTTCCATTAGGATCTGAACAAGAATCATCGAACTTGAAACGAGGGTTGAGGAAGTACCCTGGTACATGAATGAGTTGGTGGAGCTGATTGTTCCACCTATCAATAATTTCCCAAATGGGATCAAATTT
Source organism: Chamaecyparis obtusa (assembly GCA_027943335.1). Lineage (NCBI taxonomy): Eukaryota > Viridiplantae > Streptophyta > Pinopsida > Cupressales > Cupressaceae > Chamaecyparis > Chamaecyparis obtusa. The sequence continues at coordinate 152,574 of BSBK01000926.1, read as the reverse complement.
GAGTCTACCCTCTTGTAGTAATTTTTTATAGACTCCTTGGCCCTATCCATGGTCTCATAAAGATACCACATTGGGGTTTGATTCCCATCTACCAAGTGCATAACTTTAACTAGGGGCTTAGACACCTACAATTGAAAAATACAAATTACAAAAAAATCAATTAATGAAGCTAGTAAGTTACAAATTAATAATGAGAGACATGAATCAAGAATAATTAAAAATTCAAGTTTTGAAGTTACCTTCACAATCTGTGTAGCCTTTTGTGCAAAATGGTTGTCGAAGACTATCGTCACGACAACCTCTCCTTCAGCGTTTTTTGAATAAGGCAAGTCTAGCCATACTTGACTCACAAACATTTGTTTCAAAGAAGCCAATGCACTAATAATGCTTTGTAACATCAAGAAAATCGTTGCAAACCTTGTGACACTGGATCTCACCAAATCTCTCCCATGAGTGTGCTCTCTCATCAAATGTAGAACCCAAGGTGATTGTAGATATATTTTGTGATCCACCTTGCATCTTCCACAATTGGAGTCACCCAATCAAGTTTTCCTATGTCCTCCAAAAGCAGGTCAAGGACATGTGCTGCACAAGGTGTCGAAAAAAGAGTGGGGTACCTTTCTTTGAGGATTCTACCTGTTGCCATACATGCTGCTCCTTTATCTGTGATGATTTGCACCATATTCTCTATTCTGACCTCCATGACAACATTTTCCAACATTAATGCCAATGTTTGTGCATTTTTCACCTTATTGGAGGCATCAACCGATTTCAAGAACACCACATTGTCCTTGCAAGCAACCAAAAAATTAATAATGGTCCGGTCTTTGCCATCTGTCCACCCATCAGAAAGAATGGTGCAGCCAAATTTTTTCCACTCTATTTTTTGCTCTACCTCTTCTTTTGCCCTATCAACTGCATTTGTGAGCAACCTACAAGAACAAAGTGAAATTAAGTATTAGTACACAATTTTGATTTAATAAATGAGAAAAACAATTAAAATTTAAAAATGAAATCAAGTGAACTATTTACTAAACTCCCACCCAATCCTTGCGAAAAGGGGCCTTGTACCCTTTTCCTGTAATTGTCATTGCGGTCACCAAATTGAGCCAATAAGGACTCTTTGCCACATTCAATGGGACGTTGTTGAAATACCAAAAATCAGTGGCAACAATGTCTGTCTTCTCATGTACCATCCAGTGGCCTCTAACGATGGTTGTGCTCTAGGTGTGTTCTTGTGCACAAAATAATTGCATATAGGCTGTCCCTGATGGTGATGCAGCAATAGGCACTCTACAAGAGGAAGCGGAAGCAGAAGCGGGAAAAGAGGGGGTGCTCGTTTAGTGGATACATGGGCCATGACGAGAGCCACTATGCTTTGAAGTGCCGCTTCTTCTTCTTCAATGTTAATTGAAGCAGCTTGAGATTCAACTATGGCTGCCCCTGTAGCTAAATTTGTCCTCTCCCTTCGCAATTTTTTCTCTTCCCCAGCTGCAAGTATGACATTAACAAATCTTTTTATCTCTTCTGTGGTTTTATCACAGTTCCTAGTATCATGCTTGTTAATGCTTGCAAGGTGGTATTTGAGGGGGTTTATGCCTCTAGAAATTACTTTCTCATATTTTATGCAAATCACCTTCCCAGGCTCTAGTCCTTCATAGGCATACTTCCATGTCTTATATCTAGCACCTTTAGGACGGGTGCCTATAAATCCATATGGGCATGGTTCTAGTGGCCAATCATTCTCTGAATCTGCCATGCTGAATTAATGGTTAATTGCTAACCTACACATTGAAAGTGAAAAGCTAGACAATTAAACAAGCTATCTAAATTAGTTTCAATATTTTTAGACATCATTCAAACTTAAAAAAACTAAAAAAACTATTAGGGTTTGAGTTTTTTAAAAACTAGATATTCTTAAAAAAAAATAGTGAAAGATTTAACAAAACTTGTCAAAAATAGTGTTAAATCTTGTCCTAATGATTCAAAATCATTTCTAACTACTTAGGAATGATTTTGTATTCAACTAGATGCAACAAAAAATAAATAGAATGTTCTAAAAAAACAAAGGAACAAAATCAGAAAACCTACCTGGCAATGTGATTTCTCTTCAAAAACCGCTTGAAATCCACTCGAATCCACTTCTAAATAATTGCAGAATGATTGCTATCAGCTACCAAGGGCTTGAAAGCCTATTTTTTCCTCTCACTGCCAAACACAAGCATACAAATCACAAAATGACACATAATGCTGATTTTTGCTTTTAAAGCAGGTATTTACCTGCGGCCGAGTACTTGGCACGAAATCACTGAGTTTTTCTGGAAAACTCGGCAAGTTAAACTTGGAAAAACTCGCCGCTTAGAAATACTTGGCAAGTTTTTAAAACTCGCCGAGTATTCGGCGAGTCATCCATCTATGCTCATATGAATGGTCAGCTTTAAATATATTGGATTATGATATGATTTTAGCCTTGTTGGGCATTCTCCTATCTCTATCTCCTTTATCCTTGAGGTGTTATCTTGTGACCAAATAGTCTGATCCGTTCTATGTTTTACAAGTGATGTTTCCTGAATTTGGCCATGCCTTCATACCATTGCATATGGTCATGTTGTACAAACAGCATAAACCTAATAATCTGCTCCATAGTGAGTAACATTGCCCTTGTTGTCATGTGAGCTTCTTTCCCAAAATTGATTATTCTTTTTTTCTAACCATAGTGGGTTACTTTTTGCTTTGTATTGTTTTTTTCAAATTAAGGGCTTGATTGTTTGCTGTCCGAGCATTAAAATCACCTATTATTAGGAATTCTCCCAAGGGGTTAAAAACAAAAATGTTCCCTTTTAGCGATTATAGGGATTTTCCCGATCTAGATTCCTTGTCTTATATGCTTTTGATCCTTTTGGAGCAAAGTAGCATGTTGCCACCCCTATAGAAACCCAATTTTCTGTTATTTTCAGCCATATGTACTGCTTGTTTGGGTCTTCTTTCTCTACTTTTATAAATCTGCCGCATGTTTCTCTACTTTGGTCATGTTTAGGAATGGGTCAAGAGAGGAATCATTCAAGAGTCTAAAGCATTCATCGGTTAAAGACAATATGTTTGATTACCCTTTGACCCCGACGAATTGGCATGACTTTGCAATTTTAGAAAACCACCAAATTGACTAAGTCATCAAAGAACAAGGCAAAAACAAAGGAAAAGTTTGACTTTTAAGGATGTGAAGGCATTTAAGGGGTCTTGGATTCCTTCCAAGAGACAAACTATCAATTCTCTAGCACTTTATGTTGTTAATAAATAAAACTTAAGAAAAGGAAAATTGTCATTTAGCTCGCTATGGGGATTTTACTCTCCTTTGGAGAGCCTTTGAGCCGAAACAAAGTTGGCAAATGTCAAGGTCGACTATGTTACAAGTTTGGGGATATGGTTATTGAAAGGAAAATCAATTAAGTATGAAAATTCCCAACCCCCTTGTTTACCTGAATTTCCAAGGTTGGTTTGAGGTTTCGATGATAAGATGCATATCGGTGGATGAAAGGGAGGAAGGATTATCCTCTATGCTGAATCAAACCCGATCCTCCTTCTGCTCATTCCATCGAGTCATGATACTGTCGATATTCCTTAGCAAGACACCAAATCAATCCTCCATGTCACTGAATTACCAGTCCTTCTTAAGGAGAAAATGCCAATACTTTTTGAGATGAAAATGCTGATATTCTTGAGCAAGGCACTAAACCCAATCCTCCATGACGTCAAATTGCTGATCCTTTTTGAGATGAAAATGCTGATCCTTTGTGTAGGAGTGATGTCAATCCACGACATAGTGAGAAAGCTAACCCACTCCATCAATTTCTATCAAATCTGATCTTCCATCTCAATGGGATAAAACTGACCTAAGGTCTAAAACAATGTTGATCCTCGTATGTGTTATTGAAATACTGATCCTTTGAGGTACAAAATGGCAATTGATTGCATTATTGCAATTTCGATATTTCTTGACCATGAAGAAGATCCAATTTTCCGCCAAAACGATTATGACAATCTAGATTATGTTGATTATAATGTTTGTTGTGATGATGATGGAAACAATTATAATGATATTGATTATGATAATTTGAGTATTGATGTTACCAATTATGCTTACAACGCTACGAAAGCTTTGATCGGTAAATGATAATATGGTGTTTTCATGTATATGTTTGTAATTATATTTGTAAACATGAAGATACAATATTTTGTTCTTATGATCGTTTGATGCAACCATGGCTGAGTTTAGACAGGATATTTTCGTGGAATTGCAACTTATTTAATTGGATGTGAGCATGAGGAAGGGAGGATAACTCAAATAACCCTAATTCATTTGTGAGATAATGGAATGATGTCTTTATTGCAAGATAAATGCCTTTGAGGGGATCAAAAAGTGCTGGTTCATTGAAGACTCCTAAGATCGATGAAAGCTATAAGATCACTAAAATGAAGTGCGATTACAAGGACATTTCACATGATATCAAAGATACACATGAGATGAGACGAAGTGGGAGATATTGATTTGAATGACACCAAGAGAAGGGCGTATGGCCCATTGCCAACACGTAAGGCCAGGAGGATGGTCATAAATGGGATTGTGCAAGTGGCACAATTCCCATTAGCACTACAAAGCTAGGAGTTAATTATGGAATGTGTTTGTCACTACATGCATGCGACTAGGTTAGTGACTATGGAAGGAAAAGTCTTCACGAATCTAACTAAAGATGCTATAAGCGAAGCCTTCAACATTCCTAACCACAAGAGGATGTCGTACATAACCATGGAACAAGCACAGGGAAAATATGGAAACAAAGGATACACCTAAAGAATGTCATGTGAAAAAACAGAACATTGGAATGGGGAATTTGAAATCAAACAAGATGTGACATTGAAAAATTAAAGTTGTATTTTCTTGTACCTGCCCTTTTGTCTTATTCTCCTTTGACACCTTGGGAAGTTTGTCATTTTTGTCCTATAGTAGGTTTAGGTACAATTGTTTCATCTTCTAGTGGGAGTAGTTAGAAGATATTATTTTAAATGTCCTAATGTTCAGTTAATCTGAGCCTTTGGTGTTCAGTTAATCTGCACCGTTGATCTTGTAATACTTCTCTATAAAAGGTGGTGCTTTTCTCCTTTGTAAAGTTAGTTGTCATTATCAGAGGTAGTTGCTGTGGCAGTAGGAACTAATGAATAGAAATTGTTGTGAACATCATCTGAAGTTGTAAACAACATCTGAAATTAATGCAAGTGAAGCATTGAAGTTATGGTGTCTTTCTTGTCTTCCTCTAATGTATGCATGGTTTCTATTCTTTAATGTTAGTTTTAGTTTAATGATTTTGATGGTGAAATGTGAAGGAATCTGATGGATTTCCGGTTCATACCATTTGTATCTTGCTGATGTAAGTTGCACTGTATGGTTAGTCTGAAACCAATTGCAGCATTAGTTCAATTGTGAATACATGTTTGAGTTGCACCAATATTGTGTACTTGAATGTATTTTTATAGTCTGAAAATCCTTCATTGCCTTTGAAGATTGCACTATTTCTGTAGTGTTGTGAGCAATTATGCAGAAATCAGTTTATGGGATCCATCTATTTGTAGCATCATCCATTACTATCATTGTTCTTAGGATTCTTAGATAGCTTTTTGAACCTTTATCCCTTTTGCAATTTGTTTTGAAGCAGTTTGGTAGTATTAGTGAAGTGTCATAAAGGCTTTGAAGAATCTGAAAACACTTGGACAGCTAGAGAATTTAGTAGTATTAGTGAAGTGTCATAAAGGCTTTGAAGAATCTGAAAACACTTGGACAGCTAGAGAATTTAGTAGTATTAGTGAAGTGTCATAAAGGCTTTGAAGAATCTGAAAACACTTGACAGCTAGAGAATCTGAAGTCCTATCATTTGGAAAGCCTATAGGAGAAATCACACATAGTCAAAGAAAAAGTTGTATTTTCTGTCCAGGTTCATTTGTGTTAGTCCCCTTGTGATTGCCAGCATATCACATCATCAACTAAGTCTATTAGAGTGAAATTCAATACTCGGCAAACAAAAATTTGGGGCTATCTCACTTGATCATGATTATTAGCATTTGAGATTTCTTTTTAGTGAGAGGATAGAGTACACTCCGTATATTTTATTTTGTGTTGGTGGTGTGCAAACACCCTCATCAACACACCTCAAGCATCCTCTCTAACAAAATAAAATAGTTGGCATGCCTTGTCTCTATAGGCTTGAGTAATTCCTTATTTGAAAATATCTTGAAGAAAGTGAGGTGTGATGGTTGCAAATAAATATCTGAATGTCTCTAGCTTCTACAACCATTTGCTGCACCTAATATCTTTCCTACGTCTTTCAATGCATTGTTCAACACATGAACACAAGGGGTCCAAAAGATATGCTTGTAAGCACTCTCCGTCATCAAACCAACTAATTTGCACCCGTGCCAAATCAGTGACCACCTGCACAACATTGGATGCCCCAACCTCCTTTTTGGCATCTCTCAAAATATGAAACTATAATTTTGCATCCTTGCACTTCCCAAAACAATCAATAGCTTTGAGGAAATATGAACTAGTTGAAGATGTGACTATGATGTTGATAAGTGGCTCATGTCTAATATCAGTCCACCTGTCCATGACAATAGAGCAGCACATCATAATCCAACACTATCTCATGTTCTCCATCACCACACACCTTGGAATATTCTTTGTTAAGGAGTGTACTGCATAGTTTATGTTCTCTAAGGGTGTGAATGAGTAACCAACAAAAGCTACATTTTTGAACATTTGTTTGAAGTAAGGAGAACACGCTACATGGAATGGGATGGCATGGGCGTAGAAAAATTTGGCCATGGAGGATTCTGCCACATCTTGTGCATGCACATTGAACAAATTTGCAACTGTATTTGGTTGCTTTCAAAGTGACTTTATATTATTTAATCTTTTGAATTTCAAAGTGATTTTATAATTAAAATTTAATTATATTTCCACATAATCTCCAAGTTGTGGAATCATTAAAATAATCCAAATATGATCTCTGCCCATGCCTTAATAACTATAAAATTCTGCGGATATCTGACTTGATAAAAAATGTTGCTTTCCAAAAATAGTAATCCTCTCCATGTAGTAATCCCTACTAGATTTTCGTTTCCCAAATTTGCAATATTGCATGTGTTAGCTAGCAAACATTATGTTAAATACTTTGCATACACTTATCATAGTATATTTCTGAGTCTAATGATTCAGAAAAGCCTCTAATATAGTTTAAATCATGAAATTTTCATATAAAATCATCATATCATTCATTGACAACAAGGGACATTTTGTCAAACAACTCGTGCTCCACCTATTTTGAGTTAGTTTTTAACTTTCTTTGAGAGAGATTACAATAATCAACATAGAATCAAATTTCCAGCTTCACATTTTGCTACCAAATCCATTCTTACAAGATTATTGCCAAAAAGGGTGATTAACAGAAATATTTTATAACCTTGAATATTGCAGTTCCAGAATGTTATGTCCGGAAATTTTATACAACATGGTATCCTCAAATTAAGCTCAATATTTAAATTCTAAAGTGCTGACCTAGGCCTTGGACAAAGTAAACACTCCAATCAGAAATTTTCTTGTTCTCCCTTAAGGTTGTATGATAGCTTTTAGGAATGGTCCGAGTGCTTTTGAAAATGTTGTGCCCCCTTTTCAGTCTGCGTTGACATTGGTCAGCCCTTTAAGGGCTGTGCTGTAATATCCCCTTTCTGGAATAGGATTTAATAATGAATAATAATAAATTAAAATAAATAAATAATAAAATATCATATAATAAAATTACAAATTAATTAAGTTTAATGAAAGGTCAAGGGGCATGCAATGAAGAGTTGTGACTCCCTCAACATAAGATATAAAAGGAAGAAGAGTTCATTTGAAAGGGGAGAAAAGGAGGAAGGAAGAAAGAATGGAGCAAAAGGAATTAAGGAAGCATTAATGGAAGAAGAAAGGAATAGGGATACGATAAGGAAGTGACTCTTTCAAAGGGGCAGCAATGATAAAGGATTGTGACCCTTTTGAAGGGTGGTAATTGTGAAAGGTTGTGACCATTATAAGAGCTGTGACTCTCCTTCACATTGGAGGATCTAAAGGGGAGAAGGTTTCATTTCAGGATGGGAGAAAAAAGGGGAGATCAATTTGGAGAATAATATATTATTCTCAAAGGCAACTATGAAAAGTGGTGACTCAATTCTTATGAAAGGTGGTGAGCCTTCCACCAACAAAGTATAAAGGAGAATTCATTCCAAGCATTGAAGGGAACTTATCAATCATCACTCGCCCATACTTTAAGGCATCAATCAAGGAAGATCAAAACATTGAGCAATAATACTCATCCAAGAGAGCAACAATCAACATCCAAAGTGAGAAAGTCAGGAGACTTGATATTTACAAGGTGCTTGGGCAAGATTTTGGGCAATCCCAAAAAGGGGTCATTACATGCGTTAGAAACTAAATAAGGCTATAAAGCCTTCTTTGTGATTCATCCCCCTCTTTGGATAGTATAATGTGGGGTACGACTCTCTACGAGGGACAACTAGGCATTCTCAATAGTAAAAAAAAATATGACTAGCATTAACTTACATTGTGCACACAACATCTCAACATTTATTTTGTTCCTCACTTTGAACATGTAGCACATCAAATTTAATTTGATATCTCACTGCAACACACAACACTTATAATTACTGCTTTTCACCATTCGCGCTCACCACGAAAACAATTTTACTATTTGTTCACAAATCTTCAATAAATTTATACTTGTGAATCTAGGAAATATAATAATCTATTTTTAAGCCTCTATTTTTCCAATTTCGCACAAATTGTGATATGAATGTATCACATTGTATTGGCTAGAGAAGACCTTTCACTCCTAAAAACAATCCTCTTCATGCAATTTTCGTCCTAGGGCTGTTGTTGAATAAACTTGCTCAACCTCCACATTGGGGTTTCCAGAAAATATAACCCTTTATAACCCTCTTCAACTGAGTCTCTTTAGCCTCTCTTTATAACCCTTTGTGGGACTTTCCAAAATTCATATTTTAAAATCACATTTAAATAATAATCCTTTCTGCTCCAAAAGTTTTTTTAAATTTTTTTTACTTTTTCAACACTTTAGTCACTTGAAATTGTCTTTAGTCTCTCTTTATAACCTTTTGTGAGACTTTCTAAAATTTATATTTTAAATTCACTTTCAAATAATAATCCTAGCTGCTCCAAAAAGATACTTCATTTTATTTTTACTTTTCTGACACTTTAGTCAGTTGAAATTCATGAATTTAAATAATTAATATAAGTTTCCTTTAATTTTGCTTTTTTGACAACTTAATGCTCAATTATTTGATTATTAAATATTTTTCACACATCAACCAAAGTTGGGGAAAATACAAAATAACCCGAAGGTGAATTCTGTATGAACCAACATGAAGTTCCAACTTAATAAGACTTAATACTTTCCAAAATAGAGTATTTCTCTATGCTCCATGGAGTTTTGGGGATGGGGACGGCAGGGGACGCCAGGACGTGTTTTTGGTATGGGTATTCTTTAGGGCCAATATTTAGGGGATGGTAGGGTATGACTAGTAAAAATAAATATTTTTATATATATAGAGAAATTTCAATTACGCGTATCATAACATTGATAAACCATTCATCATAGACATTTTAGAAGCTTAATACATAGTAAATTAACAAAATTCAAATGCGTTCATTGTCAATATATGGCATACATATAGCAAAAACGTGTAAAGGCTCCAAGTTTCAAGCATGAAATAATATAAAATATTGAGATGTAAATAGTAGACATACTATAAGTCTATAACTAAACTACTATATAGTAAACATAGAAGTTTGACTGCGTAATCAGTTGTCCATAATAATCATAATGTTAAGATATAAGTAAATATATGGCTGTCCATAAACAACACCTAGTAGGTCTAGGAATTTAAATCAAAATCAGAATTAGAATTTGAGTCATTGCCACATTGAGGGTCTTCCTTAACCAATGAAACCTAAGCAATCCTAGAGGTGTGTCATCCTCAATCTGCATAGCATCTTTGGGATTGACATCCCAACGTAAGGTTGGAGTTTGAGGATACTTAGTAGTCTGCCTATCTTGTAGCTGCAATGTATTGTGAATAGCCATTAACTTCTCCGATCGTCTAGAGGTAAGGTTGTTCCTCTTGGCTGATTGGATGCAGCTACATGTGGTCTAATTCCTCTCTGTAGTAGAGGAAGTGGTAACTTGTGAAAGAAGACAAATGACAAGTATTCTCAGCTCTGGTGCATTCCTACCATGCCGTGTCCACCATCGAATAGGGTCATTTTGAGCTAATGTAGCTTTATTTGTCCTTGCCTCAAGTTTGCCAAAGGTTGGACCACAAAGATTGGTGAATGCAAGCCACTAACCACAAAGTTCAGTAGCATCATCTTCATTGTACATTTTTGCAAGGGCCTTAAAGAAGCCATCCTTCATCTGAGTTGAACACAAAAAAAATTCTTATTAAATAATGAAGAGATAAGAGACCTACTTTTCTATGTAAAATTTAAATTGAAAACTTGAGAATCACCTCTTTGTCACTAGATGGAGCCAGTCTCCCAGGTCTCAATGCATACCATTTGGGATTGAGAGCATAGTTTGCCATATGAAGCAAGGTGTTCATAATGTTCCACCATCAGTGAGAGAATTATGGGCAGAGGCATGTTATTGAAGTAGAGTAATATTATAACAAATAATTCAGTGCTTCTTCTTATTCCACTCAAAACATATTATACTTATACAGGATTTTAATCTCCTATGTTTTAGGAAACTCCTAAAATAACTCCCTAAATATGTTTTAACAACTCAACACAAACGTACCTATATAACAAACTTAATAAATAATCACAACTATAATAGATACGTGAGCACAAATCACATTATGTGAACACTAACAACATATTTTCCAACAGCTTCCCCTTAGTGTGAACATGGAGAGAAAGATCATCACACAACTTGGAAACAAAATCATATGCCTATGCATACTTTTAGGTCTGCATACTCTATCTGGATCTTGCTGCACATGATCCCCTACATTGTCATGTCCCTCTATTTGAAGAGTCTCTAAAGTCGAAATAACAATAATAAGTTCAATTAGAACTTTAAGAAAAAGAATAAGAACAATATAATCAATGTATTATATAATTTGTATTAATATATTATTAAAATAATGATATATTAATTAATATAATATTAAAATAGTATAAGTTATAATACAATAATAATATTGAATATATAATAGTTGATACATTGAACATTAATATTATTATAATATAAAATAATAATATATGTATCAATATATTATATATTAATAATAAATTGATGACATATAATAAATTATGTATATTAATCAAAGAAACGTGACTCGGACTTGCCCATGACTCGGCAGGGCCGACTCGACCTATGACTCGCCGATGACTCGGCAACGACTCGGCTATGACTAAGCAAAAAAAAACCAGAGATTTTTTAAAATTTAAAACTTGTTTTAGGTACCCATTATTGAATAAAGCTTAAAAACACTATAACATCATCAAATAGAATCTAATTTGATCACATACATAAGCATACATAGATCACATAAGTACAAATGTAAATTGTAGGCAGCTGAAGGAAATAGAAAACATAGATATGCAGAATTATAAAATATAAAATACAAATGTTGTCAAATGTATATAAAATCCATGACTTCAAATGTTCCAAACATATGTGTAAAGTTGTAAAGTGTAAACAACAAAAACAGGTCTATGGCTCAAGCCTCAGGCTCTACTACTCTAGGTCAGCCTCATCTTCAAAGTAGTTTGTCTGCCTCCTACAAATGCGTCTGAGGTAGGTCCTGGATGATTGACAAGCCATAGTCTCTGCCTGTGATGTGCCACTCTGATCAACATCAGCTCCACGGGCAGCTGATCGTGCTCTATCCTCCTCCTCTGCCATAGCCATAGCCTCAGCCTCTCTGTCTGCCTGGTCAACCCACTCATGGTCCTGCTTAGTGAAGATAGGATCGGTAGACTCAGTGAGCCACTCGGACTTTGGATCGATCTCTGCTAGAGTGATCGGAGAAGTGTTAGTGTCCAAAACCTGTTTGGTCCTAAGATGGAGGTTGTAATGAACGAAGACAAGATTGTTCAACTTCTCCACAGACAGTCTATTACGTCTCTTTGAGTGGATGTGCTCGAACATGGACCAATTGCTCTCACATCCAGAAGCGCTGCATGGCTGACTCAAAATGCGGATGACAAGTTTTTGAAGGTTTGGGGTTGTAGGCCCAAACATATGCCACCATCTATCTGAAATAAGGAAAAAAAAAAAAATCAATGTCATTTCCAAGTTCCAACTTTAAGGATAGATTATAAAATCAAAATGCATAAGCCATAAACTTAAGAGTTAAGTTTAAGTTTAATATATATTTCTACCTGGCTGCAATGTTGTCCTAGACTCTTTGCACATCGTGCTTCCAAAAATCGGCCCTCGTGGATTACTATATGCATCTATCTCTTGCACTATAGATGCGGTATAGGTAGATATCTTTTGCATCACTGTATATAGGCCACTAAGAACCTCCTCATCTGCCTTGAAGTTATCAAGAAAACGAAATGATGGATTGAGGAAATAAGCTACTGCATGGATGGGCCTATGAAGCTGGTTTTGCCATCTCCTATCAATGATCTCCCAAAGGGGGCCATACTTATGCTCAACTCCTTTATACTTGGATCTAATGGCCTCCTTGGCCCTATCCATGCCCTCATATAAGTAGCCCATAGAGGGCTTCTCCCCATCAACAACTCGTAGGAGAACTACGAGGGGCCCAGTGACCTACATATAATGTAAAAAAAATAGTTCAGTGACAAGTGTGCATTTAAAATAAAAATAAAATAAAATTGCAAACAAAATATAAATATTTTTACCTCCATGATCTCTTTACAAGGGGTCCAAAAACCTGGCTCATCAAAAATATAATTTGCCACTTGCCTACCCATAGTGCTCGTAGAATAGGATGAGGCAGTCCACTCCTCACCAACAAACATGCGTCTCAAATTGTCACGTGATTTCAAAGAAATTGGAGGCAAATCTTGTGACACCAGGACGAGCCAACTCCCTTTGCCCCGTGTATTTTCTCATTAGGCTAAGGACCAATGCATGATTATAGATAAACTTGCAAATATTTTTGGCCTTATCAACACATGATTTGATCCATTCAATTTTGCCAATATCCTCTAATACGAGGTCAAGGCAATGGGCTGCACATGGAGACCAAAAAATTTTCGGGTGCCTCTCCATCAAAAGTTTACCTGTAGCAATTTTAAATTAATTAGATTTAGAAATTTAGAAGTGTTAAGAAAATCTTAAATAAATTCATAGATGCCTCTCCATCAAAACTTAAAAAGTTATAAGTTTACCTGCAACAACATAACTTGCTGCATTATCAGTCACCACTTGCACCGCATTTTCTTCTCCCACCTCAAGTATAACTTCCTCAATAGCTGCACATAAGTATGTGGCATTCTTCACATGTGAGGAAGCATCAATAGACTTCAAGAACATGGTGGTTCCTAAATATAAAGAAAAATAATTATCAATTACAATGGATCAATCAAAAATTCAAAATCAAAATTAAATTATTCAATGCATTTGGGGAAGTAGAATTCAATGAACAATAATCTGCGCTGGAAACAAGAAAATTTAGGAGTGTCCTATTCTTCCTGTCCGTCCAACCATCTGTCATGATGGTGCAACCATTTTGCCTCCAAGAGTTCTTGTGGTCTTCTAGCTCAAGTTGCATATCATTAACCATGTCTAACAAGAGGGGGCCACTTAACTCACTCTTAGTAGGGGCTTTAAAGCCCGCCCCACAAATGGTTACAAAATCTATCATACCTTGCCAATAAGGAGACCTGTCACAAATAGATTACGATTAATCATTAGAGTCTTAGACAAAGCATAGTTCAACTTCAAACTATAAAATTTAAAATATAATTTTAAACTTGAAGAAACTTAGAAAACAAATAAAAGAGAATTACCTGGCAGCAATAAATGGAATGTTGCAAAAGTACCGAAACTTGCAAATTTGTTTTCGGGCAGCATCATGGACCTCCTTGTTCCAACCCATGCTCTCAAGCGAGGGTTGTGCACTAGGAGTAGTGCGTGGCTCAAAATAACTGTCCAACCTTGATGATTTTCGGACTCTAGGGCCAAGGGTAATTTTGCCACTTGAAGGAGCAGCAGTAGAAGCACTAGCAGTAGCACTAGTATAAAAGGGAGGCTTGGAAGAACCCTGTCCAACATAGCCTACAGATGTGGATGCGGATGCGGGTGTGGATGAATGGGAGCCAATAACATTTATCTCTTCCAGTTGCCTCTTTCTAGTTTCCTTGTCTTCAACATATTTTTCTAACTAGACATAACAAAAACGAATTGCCTCGGGAGTTGCCTTAGTACATTCCTCAACATCATTGCCAGGTATGCTGGCAATATGGTATTTAAGCCTATTGATGCCACCATGAAAAATTTCTTTACAAAAGGTGCATTTTGTTTGGTTTTTTTGTCTACCGGGAAACTCTTCGGAATATTTCCAACATGGACACTTTGGAGGCATGGGGAAGAATTAATGTTTTCAAAACTTGGAATGTGGCAGCAATAAAATTAAAAAACTTCAAAAAAAAATCTAAAAACAATGGAAAACCATAAACATGCAAGCAAAAATCAACAAAATCTAAAAATGTAACACTTGCCTCTTTCAAATGAGTTGAGAGCAGCTGCTATGATCTCCTTGATGCTCTCAATGCTTCCCCAATCCAATTTTGTGGACTCCTTGATGCTTTTCTTCCTGGCTGGTTGCAACCCTTTGGCTTCTTTTTTTTCTCTCTCTCTTTCTCTCTTCTTCTCCTACAAAGCAACTACAATGCCTTTTAGGGCAAATAACAAAAGACATGCAAAAAAAAGTAAATTTTTTTTTTTAAAAAAAATGTTTTTTAAAGGCCAGCTCGGGCCTGCCGCGGCGCGGGTCATGAGCCTCGGACTCAGCGAGTCATGGCATGACCCGCTGACTCGGCGAGTCATGTGGGTCATGACCCATGACCTGCGGGTTCACTCGGCCGGGTCATGAAAACCCGGGAGCCACCGCATGGCCCGCGAGTCATTAAAACTCGCATGACTTGCGGCGAGTTATGTTACTTTGATATTAATAATATATTAATATAATAATAATTAATAAATAATATGTAGTTATTATCAATAGATAATAATAATATATTGTTAACATATAATTAATAAATAATAATTGTAATTATAATAAATAAATAAATATAATTAAATTATAATGAAATTATAATGTAATCAATAAACAGTAATATAAAGTAGTGAAAAAATAATAAACTACGAACCATTAAGACTATTCAATAAATCAAAGAGTCGCATCTCCTTATGGAAGTAGCCATACGAAGGGTATATATAAATAGGCAAGCCATCGATGAAAGGGGGAAGGAAGAAGAGATAAGATTATAAATTAAAATAGCAAAGAAGAGCGAATTCAGAGTATGAGAAAGGACCACACAAAAACATTATAATGCAGCGTATAAGGAAGGATAACAGCGTAGTCCGAATACAGTGAGCAATCGAATGAATCAACGTGGAAGGAAATATCCAACATGGTGGACAATACAGTGATAGCAAGTGAATTATTTGCTCAGACAAAAGAACATCACCTATTCTTAATTTTACATCCATATTTGGATGGCTCGAATTGAGTAGTAGCCTTCTTAGGCATTAGACATGTATTCAGAAATAGTAAGGGACTTACGTAATAGCAATACTAGGGTGTTAGTTTATAAATAATAATAAGGGATGGTGAGAGAATAGAAAATAATTAAAATAAGGAAGAGAACAGATAGGAATTAGTAAAATGGATGTGGAGGAAGGGATAAGTTACATATCCATAAATTTATATAGATATAAAAAATATATAAGTAAGCATATATAAATAAATACACACGCATATAACATATATATTATGTAAATTGTAATGAATTCAATTTAGTAAGGATAATTAGAATATATATATATATATATTATTGAATGTTTGGAATTATGAGAAGTATATATCTCCAGGTTAATCATTCAAAAACTAATATGATATAAAGAGGATAATTTCATTTAAATTCATAAATAGTATAAGTGATAATTCATTAATGATATTATTGACAAAGTAATTTTCTTTTCAAAAGTAATTATTGACAAAGTAATCTCAAGGGGGATTAAGACCTCCACTAAGCCAGTGTACACTGATGACCCACATATGCATATGTACTAAGCCTTGGATAGAGGAAACCTCTTCCAAGAATAGGAATGGACCTATGGTCAGCCTATAAGCCTTGAGTGATGCGCTCCAATGGATGACGACAAGATTGGGCCAAGGACTATAAAAGATCCTTATAAGGTCATGAGCCCGACCTGTCAGACTTTGCTCAGGAAGTCCTTAAGGATGCACTCCGGAGGACGACGACAAGATCTAATCAAAAGACACAAGGGTCCTTATTAAGGTTATGAGCCCGTCTTGGTAGACTTCCTTTTGGAGGGGTTAGTAGTTGGGGTAGATAGTTAATTAATTAGTTATTTATTCATATTCATTTGTCCATATTATTGTTGCTAACATCTTTCTTTCAGGTTCATTCTTAAGGAAGCAAATTCATAAATACTAGGGAATATTAAAGATAAATGATAATCAATATATATATATATATATATATATATATATATATATGATATATCAAGATATAAATTAACAAGAAAATTAATCATAAATAAACAAATCTATTATTGATGAAATATAAGTATTTCATCTATGATTAAGAAAGGAGATACGGTCTTGACAAGGGACATTACATACATACAAGAACTTATCCCTTGTTCACTTCCAGTGAACTTATCACCAACCGACCATACTTTGAAGAAGTCCAATAGTCAGAGGATCTTTGGACCCATGTTACCACTGATTATAGTGAACCCGCTGGCACCTTGACACCTGATGAATTGAAGATCAAAACTGAGCACACGACTGCTATGGATATGATAGCATTACCTGATCATGTCTGTGTTGAGATTGAACATTTGGATTCTGCTCACAAGATGTGGGCTAAGCTGCAATTGGTATATGGAGGGGACCCAAATGTTCAAAGAGCCAAGGTCGAAAGCCTTAGAGGAAAGTACAATGACATGAGGATGAATGAAGGAGAAGACATTGAACAATACAACAACTAGATCAAAGAAATGATCAACTCCATCAAAAGCACTGGAGGAAAGTTTAGTGAAGAGGAGGTGGTTGGCAAAATACTGAGAACGCTCAGACCTCAGTATGCCATCAAGATCTCTGCCATTCAAGAGCTCAAATTGGTCACCAAAGATCAACTCACCCTAGACTCCCTAATCGGTAAGTTGATTGCATTTGAATTAAGTAATTTTGATAATAGCTTACCCACTCAGGAAGCAACTTTTAAGTCTTCTGTCAATATCTCTTCCACCCAAAAGGGAAGAGAAACCAATAATTGCTCTACCGGTAAGATTGGAAATCTTGTTGAGAATCTGCTCTTAGAAGAGATGGAGCAAGATGAGTTTGAAGTACTCATTGCTAAGAGATTTCCCAGAGGGAAAGGGAAGTACAAAGGAAAGCTTCCTCTAAAATGCTTCTCTTGCAATAAGATAGGACATATTGCTGCATGATGTTCGGATAATGAAAACAAAGAGAAGAGCAACCGGTTCAAGAGTAAAGCAAAGGAGTGCTACCTTGCAGAAGGAGTCATAGACAATGAATTTGAAGACTCCGAGGATCTAGAAATTGCATTTGTTGCAATAAAAGAGGAGAGCCCAGTGGTAAGTGAAATGACACTTATCTCAAGATCTCATTAGCGTGGTGATTGGATCATTGACAACAGATGCACTCACCATATGACCGGTGATAAGAACAAGTTTATCAGCTTGGAGCTCAATGACAGCGGATCAGTAACCTTTGGAAATAATGCTGCTTGTGCCATTAAAGGGAAAGGTTCTATTACACTCGGCAATGACGTTGTCTGTGAAGATGTGTATTGGGTTGAAGGACTCAAGTACAATTTAATGAGTGTTGCACAACTGAACAACAAAGGATTCTTGTTGGAATTCGGACAAGGTTCTTGTGTAGTCAAGAATCATTCCGGAGCTTATGTTGCGACCGGTAGACAGAGCAAAGGGAATCTGTTCTACCTAGACTCAATGGAAGGAGCCTATCTCATAGCTTCAGTTAAAGGAGAATCAAGTAAAATCTGTCTTATATCCAAAGAAGACAATAGCTGGTTATGGCACAAGAGGCTCTGCCACATAAACTTTGACGATAGTGTCAAAGTAAGCAAAAAGAAATCAGTTAGAGGACTCCCAGAGATTGCAAAACCCATCAGAGGTGTTTGTAAAGATTGTTAGTTAGGAAAACTGACAGGAACAAGTTTCAACAGTAAATCTTTCTTTGCTGAAAATGTTCTAGATCTTGTGCACACAGATTTGTGTGGACCAATGAGAACAAAGAGCTACTATGGAGACCGGTACTTCATGCTCTTTGTAGATGAATTCTCAAGAATGATGTGGACACTCTTTCTTAGAGAGAAATTAGAGACATTTCACATGTTTAAAATCTACAAGGCTAGAGTGGAGAAGGAGACAGGTAAAAGCTTGAAGTGTCTGAGATCAGATAGAGGAGGCGAATACACTTCTCAAGAGTTCACTCACTACTGTAAGGAACATGACATAAAAAGACAACTATCTGCACCTAGGACTTCTCAGCAAAATGGAGTAGCAGAGAGAAGAAACAGGATGCTAATTGACTGTGCTAGAACCCTGTTGATTCAGAAGGATCTTCCTCATCACTTCTGGAGAGAAGCTGTCAACACTGTTGTCTACACACTGAACCGAGTTAACCGGTAAGACCCCCTATGAACTATGGTTCAATCATACTCCTAGTGTAGGTTACTTCAAAATCTTTAGTAGTAAATGTTACATTAAAAAGATATGTACTTTGGGAAGTTTGATCCCAAGAGTGATGAAGGAATATTTTTGGGTTACTCTATCGAAAGCAAAGCCTACCGGTGTCTGAACAAGAGAACGGGAAAAATAATCGAAAGTATCAATGTAAAAGTTGATGAATATTCAAAATTGATCATAATGAATATGATAGTCTGGAAGGTCAAAATGAAGGTGATATTTTTGAGTTCAGTGAAGTAACCGAAGATGAAAGAGAACCTGTGAATAGACATATGGAGCGGGAGACTGTACTGGACGCTGACAAGCCAACACAAGATGATGAACAAGAAGCTGTTCATGACCATAATGAAGAAATTGCTCAACCTGAAGAACCTGACCAAGAATAGAGACTGGTTCTCCCAAGGTATGTCACATATCGCTCAGGTGATAATATCATTGGTGACAAACATGCAAATATCTTGACCAGGAAAAAGGCCAGAGAAAATACCTGTTTGTTTTCCTGTATTGAGCCCAAAACCGCTAGGGAAGCACTGGAAGATGAAAATTGGTTCAAGGCCATGGAGGAAGAAATTGAGCAAATAGAAAAGAATGACACATGGGTGCTTGTGCCTAGACCACAAGATAAGAATGTCATTGGGACAAAGTGGGTCTACAGGAACAAGTTGAATGAAGAAGAGAAAGTCATAAGAAACAAAGCAAGACTAGTCTGCAAAGGGTATGCCCAGGAAGCTGGACTGGACTATGGGGAAAGAGTGAGAAGGAGTGAGAATTCTGGTGGCCAGATTGGAAGGAGTGAGAATTCTTCTTGTCTATGCTGCTCACAAGAAATTCAAAGTATACTAGATAGACGCAAAGTCTGCATTCCTGAATGGAATACTCGAGGAAGAAGTTTACATTGAACAACCGGAAGGTTTCACATCCACACAAAAGGGTGATATGGTTTGTAAATTGAAAACGACTTTTTATGGGCTAAAACAAGCTTCAAGGGCTTGGTATGAAAGGTTGCATTCATACCTCCTAACTATAGGATTCACAAGAACCGGGGACAACAACAATATGTATCTCAAGACCAGAAAATATGGGAACCTGATTGCTGAAATTTTTGTAGATGATATCATCTTTGGAGGAGATGACAGGATGAGCAAGGCCTTTGCTGAAGAAATGAAGAACGAATTTGAAATGTCTATGATAGGACCCATAAAATTCTTCATTGGACTATAGGTCCATCAGTTAAAGGAAGCTATTTTTATTTCTCAATCTAAGTATATAAAAGAAATTCTTAAGATTTTTGGATTGGTAGAATCCAAACCGGTTGGTACACCGATGATAACTAACCTCAAATTATCAAAGGATGACGATGCAAAAGAAGTAAATGAAACACTGTATCGGTCCATGATAGGGAAATTACAGTATGCAGTACACAGTAGACCGGACATTGCCCATGCAGTTGGCATAGTAGCAAGATTCTTTGCAAATCCTAAAGAGACACATCTAATAGCAATGAAGAGAATTTTCAGATACCTGAAAGGGACTAAGGAGTATGGCTTGTGGTTTCCTCACAATGGAGGCTTCCAAGTAAAGGTTTATACCGATGCAGACTGGGCTGGCAATATTGATGACAAAAAGAGCACAAGTGGTGGTGCATTCTTTCTTGGTGGGAGGATTGTGTCTTGGACAAGTAAGAAACAGAACTACATTTCACAGTCTACTGCAGAAGCTGAATATGTTGCTGTTGCAATCAATTGCACACAGGTAATTTGGATCAAACAACTTCTGCAAGGAATCCAAGAACAGATACTTGAACCAATAGCAATCTACTGTGATAGCACCAGTGCAATAAACATATCCAAAAACCCTGTCATGCACTCCAAGACAAAGCACATTGCCATCAAGTATCATTACTTGAGAGAGCTGGTACAAGACAAAGAGGTAAGATTGGAGTATGTTCCTACAAAAGAACAGATTGTTCATATCTTCACAAAGCCATTACCAAAGAGTACTTTTGAGTATCTCAGAGGTAAACTAGGGGTGATACCTCTCCCTGATCTTCAATAAACATGCAAAGATGGTCATTAGTTCATTATGCTTCAATAGAGGATTTCGCCTCATCTTATTTGGACTGATGAAAAGGATTGCTGCTTGAAGGGGGACCAGATTAGAAAAAGGTAGTCTTTCTGACTAGCCTTTGGCATTTTTGTCAAAAAGGGGGAGAGTTTGGCAATAAACCGGTAGATGACCGGAAGTGGCAGTCACACAGAGATACAAGTAGATAGGACAAGTGACATGATTTGTAATGTCCCTTGCCCAACTAGGCTGAAATAATAGGACAATGTTCTCAAATTTCAATTGCAAGGCGCTATATTTTATTTAAAACTCATATTATATCCCTTAGATTGCCACAAGGAGCTTGTGGAGTAGCAATCTTATTTATTGCAATTGTTCCTAACTTGTTATTAATGCAATAATAGAAGATGAGGTTTAACCTTTATCTCATTTCCTTAGACGATAAGATCTATCTGAATATGAATGAAATAGAATGTTTTATACTGCACTGACTATGTAAAGATATCTTATATAATACTGACATCTGTATGAAGGCTGACTTGATCTCAATATTGGTCAATATGTCACAATGATGGAATCCTTATAATATTGTTCTACAAGAATCTCACTGTTGCTGATAGAAGGTTTGAGTTATATGTTATTCTTTGATATAATATCTTATATCCATGTTAACTATATGCGGTTCCAGATTTCTTGAAATGTGCAGCTTATGCCATGACTTCAGGCCCCCTTACCATATCCAACAATTTATCATGAATCATGCGTTTAGTAATAGTTTGTTCAGCTCCCTCTTAATCATAACTGCCGATGTCGATTCAGAATTTCATTGATATGTATTGCTGTTGTTCTTACGTATTCTTTCCATTCCTTTTTATTCTTCCCTTTTTGCAGGCTGGAAGATATATGGAATTGCCATCATTTTGCTGCTTTGCAATAAACAATCTCAATCATGCATGGAATCTAAGTTTCAGCCAATATATTTTGCTTTCCCTACGTCCCCGTCTCTAATAAAATTAATATATCCTTCCGCCAATGAAAGATGAGATATTTTTGTTTGAATAATAATATCTTTTCACTGTAATGATATTATATATTTTTCTCATGCCAAACTTAGGAAATAAGCCCATAAAGGATTGGGTTCTTATTATATTTCCATCCTTGCCTGTATACAACTTATATGTCTTCATCGCTGACTCGTGTTTGTTTTTTATTCTATTCCCTGTTTTGCCTCTGTCTGCTGACTGTATCTCCAGGTGTGATGGAAATTCATTTTTCTTCTAATACGTTGTTTTCTATTCTCCTCTTCTCCTTGGTGTCGTCTTAAATCTGTAACCACCGATGGCTGTGCGTGAATGTTCATACATGTTCATTGGCTATTCTATGGTTGTTGCTAAGGCTGTTTATCTTGACGCTATTTGATCTAATGTCTTCCCTGTTTGATATCTCCGTCCAATCCATCGATAGCTATCTCCCCCTCCCCTTAGCATGCCGCTATTCCCTTCCTCTTATACCTGCATAGGAAGAGGTCACGACTCTTCTATAGTTGCTGAATAGTTAATATAGTTTTATACAATATTATTATTCATTTACAATACGTTGATTATTAATCATTTTAATATTTGATATTTATATAATATATATTATTAATATATTATATATTATAATCTATCATATTATAATCACATTTATTATTTATTACTTCATATCTATTATTATTTATTTAGGAATTATAATATTATTTATTTTATAATTATTATATTTATTTATTAATAATATTATATGTAATATTATTAACAATATATTCTTCCATTATTATAATTGATTATATATTATAATTGATTATATATTATAATTTATTATTATGATTTATTTGTAATTATATTTATTTTATTATGTTTTTCTATTATTTAATTATTTTTAATCTTATATTTAATTTCTATTATCATTAAATTATGCTCCGGAAAGGGGACATTACATGATTGCCCATTAAAGTTTTGCCATCAATGCCAAAGGGGGAGATTGTTGGCATTAAGAGATGGTAACCAGTAAGCCTACTACCGGTACATGGCAATTAAGTATTGTCATTGATTGGCAAAATAGGAAAGAGAAAAGAGATGTTTTGTCATCTCAATGTAAGGTTTGAAGATCTAAAGAGATCTGTATGCAAAGAAACTGGTTTGGCAACTGGTGACACTATGCAAGAATGAAAAGACTATATCTACTCAATTAAGAGGAACCGGTCACTAAGCAAAGTGTATCTGCAATCGAGTAAAGGATACAACCAAGGGAAGAATTCAACCGAGGACTAGGAGGCAACCGGTGTCAACTACGCAACCGAGGAAAAGGTGCAACCGGTGAACAGAGGAAGGAAACGTGACAGGTTAAGGTTCTTACCTGTTCACATCATTAGGATCTCAACTGATCAAGAGAAGACTTCGGTAGGAAAAGATGAACCGGGGAAGTCATAGTCAACTATCAGTTTAAACCAACTCTCGGACCGAGATTTACTACCACCGGGATTTATTGCACTAAATCCGAAAACCTCAAGTTAACTTGTTCATCAGTTTGAGGCGCAGTTTAAGGTTTTAAAGCCGAAGTCTGTGGCTTTAAAACATGGAGTTATCTCATGCGAAGGAAAGATGTGTGATGCACATCTATTGCTTTCTTCATAAAGCAGAAAAGGCAAGGGCATGCATTAGATGTTTCCTTAGTGAACTGATACTCCACTGGGCGATGAATCCGAAGGAGATCTGTAATTAGGTCATGCATATGATGCGTAATTAGGGCAAGGGCTCTATATATTCTTCTGCATGTTAAGAATATAGGTTGCCTTCATTTTGCCGAAGAAAAGAGTGAACCTGTACGCTTAAGAAGCTAGGGTAAATAGAAAATAGAAGAAGAGAGAGAAGAGTGTGCAGAGAAGCACAACACTAAAAGAGAACACACCTGCGACAACTGGTGATGCTTCTCAGTTGAGCATAATAGAGATCTTATCAGGGTATGCAAAGCCATTTATAAAAGGTCATTCCTTCTATTGTTTTCTAACAATTACAATAGTTAAAATCCCAGTATTTGAATGGACTCTAACAGGTCCCTTGTATCAAATCCCTTAACCGGGTGACATCTTATAAAATGTTCTAAGTCCTCTAACTAGCCAGACACTAACCGGCCTTATTGTAACAAATCTCTTAACTGGGTTGCATCTAATAATGTGTTGTAATCCTCTAATAGGGAAGGCTCTTAATAGGGCACACTTCAGAAGAGTGCAGAATTTGTGAGGTTTCCTCACATCGTGGTTTTCACCCAAATTGGGTTTCCACGTGATAAATCTTGTGTCACTGTGTGATTGATTACTTGATCTTATTTTATGCTTGAATCTGTTTAGCTTACAGTTATAAGTATACTTCATATTTATTAAAAGAAGTTTTATAGGTGCTGATTTACCCCTCCCCTCTTAGCACCGGTCGGGACTGTCAATTTCAACAATTATGAGGAAATAATGTATCCGCCCATAATGTGGTCTTTTTATAAGGAGTGTCGTGTACCACCGATCATGCACTCCTAATGCACTTTTGCATCTTGACACAACTAATAACTTGTGAAAATGGACCCTATTAAAAAAATAATACACGACAATTTGACTTATTTTAACAATAAACAATAAGTTTATTTGACTTTTAGACTATAACACACTCAAAGATAATCAATTTAATTTCTAATATAGTTAAGAACTATAATTAGAACAAAACACAACTTGACACCTATTGATGGAGATGGACAAAACCTGGTTCTTTTATGATCTTGTATTTGGTTCATGCCTTACATATAAGACTCTCACATATATTAATTGCAGTTAAAAATTAAGAACTATAATCAATTTAATTTCTAATATAATTAAGAACTATAATTAGAACAAAACACAACTTGATACCTATTGATGGAGATGGACAAAACCTGGTACTTTTAGGATCTTGTATTTGGTTCATGTCTTCCATATAATATTCTCACAGTGAATAAAGAAATGCTTGCGCCCAACCCATAGCCTTTCTGAAACAGCTCATTCAAACATATCATAATGATACCATGTCTAGCTAAATGAGGCTACCCAAACCAGTAAGGAGACTCTTTACCATTGTAGTGTTCAACAGGGTCTCTCCCAATAAGCTTCATGAATGCCTCACAACTCCCTTGAGTTCAGTTTTGGCAGAATCAACTATTTTCAATAGATTGGGTAGCCATGTTGAGAAGATTAAAGCACAACTAAGCAAGGTAATTGGGGCATTCCTCGACCTTTGAATCTTTTATTGCCCCCTCCAAGACACACGACTTGACTATTGATCATCTCCAACCAAGCAATGTATGGTTTGAATAGACAAGCGAACAAAACCTTTTTCACCTACAATGCACCAACTGAACTAGTTGCAATCTCAGATTGCCTATTCAAATATTTGCACATAAGCTTTGATTTGATATTGATTTCTGAGTTCCTAGGTCTTCTTTGGCACACAAAGAATTCCAAACACTAATCTTAAAGCCCTGCGATGATAAAAAAATCCATGTTTAAGGTTGAGGATGATAAAACGTCAGGTATATGAGCTCTTCCGATCCCTTAGGCTAACACGAACTGTGATTTTCTGCCCAAATGGACATCAATATCTTCCATCAAAAAATAAGAGCCACGAGCTAACTGGATTCGCAACAACACATACACAATTTATTGGAAGCATAGAATACCATGTTCAGAGTACAAAACCTACTTAACTTCTTTACCAAAGCGAGGTTGTTATGCTTAACATGGATCCACAAAATAAAACTGCCAATGTGAAAGGCTTGAAGCTCAAGGGCTAGTTAGTGGGGGCCAGAAATGACTGTATCGTTTTAAAATGGAAGCACTTCCATGATAAGAGCGTTTAGCCCTTCAAGTAAGTGGTCTAGGGTCATGTTAAGCACCTTGATCGGGTCTTTGCATGTATTTGGCTTTCCCCCCCGTTCTGCTTCTCTCTGCACTTGATTCCACTTCATTTCTGCATTTCCTGGCATTATGGACTGAGGTCCTGAGGTTTTTGACCTCAAGGTCAAAGTCGACCTTGAGGGTCAAAGTCAACCTTGACTTTGACCTAGGTTAGGGTCGACCTCGACTTTGACCTAGGGTAGAGTCTACCTCGTCCTTGAGCCACATTTCAAATTTCAGGTTCCCATGATTTTCGGGTGTCGGGTTTCGGAGATATTTGTTTTTCCGCTTCCGGGTCGGCCATTTCGGGTTTCAGAATGGTAAATCCTTAAATTGCATTTAATATGGGCCCATTTCTAAGGGTTAAGGTTAATTGGGATTTAATTCCCCAATCTCGGCCTTCTCTAGAGGTTTGTGCCCTAGTTTACTATAAAAGGAAGCCTTCCTCTCTCATTTTCACATCCATTATCTCAAGCAATTTCATGATCAAGCTCTCAAATGCAATCAAGCAAGCAAGAAGGAGAAGGAAAGCAAGCAAGCATTCATTCATCTTCAAGCCTAGCATTCAAGCATTCAAACATCCATAAAGGAGATCCATTGTTACCCATTGAAGGATTCAATCTCTTTGGAGCCCCCTTGAAGATCCATCCTTCCACATTCATCCTAGCCTCCTCATATGCAAAGATCCATTCAAGATTGGTGTTGAAGATCAAATGCCATTGATTTGAGACATCCTACATTCATTTTACATCCATTGGAGCATTCCTACTTGTGGATTGGAGGATTCGAATCCTCTACAAGGACTTCAACATAAGCAAGGTGAATTGTTTCATTTGCTTTGTTTATGCACAATACAATTTCAATTCAATTTCAAGATTAATTCCTAAATTGGGGCTTGACCAAGGCAAACCCCCCATACAAACAACAAAAACTCTCTTTTTCTTGCAGGTATAGGTGCGGAACTGCGGATCTGAGCTTGAATTTGGATACCCTTTTCGGCGAACTTCCGAGATCTGCGAACAGAGTCAAAGTCGACCTTCAAAATATTAATGTAGCCTTTGACCTTTTATCGGGGTCAAAGACTATCTGTTGTCAGAAAGATAAAAGATTTATGGGTTTTCTTCGTGTCGGCATTTCCAGTCCTTAATAGGTTGCAGAATTGCCCGAAACCACACACAGACACCAGAAATTGACTTTTTTCAGATTTGCCGTATTTTGAGGTTAGTATTTCCTTTTCAATTATTTCAGATTTCAAGCACAACTCCTTTATAGGGAAATATAAGGTTTTCTTCCTCCATATTCTCTATAGATTGATTTGATTGTGTATTAACCTTTTGGTTGATCAATTTGGATCTCTCATTTGGGAATTTGGATTTAGAAGTAGATCTCATATTTCCCCCATTACATTTTAGGGTGAACCCGATTTCATCCTATTCAATGAATACACTTTGTGAACTAACAATATACAGGCTGGAAAAAAACCAAATTCTAAATCATTTACAAAACCCACTCATGTGCTCAATGTTGCAGGGGTGGCTGGTAGGCCTTTTACAAGTCATAGACAATTCGAACCAATGTATTGGGAACTTTGAATTTGGCAGACGTGTAGAAAGTAACAAATAACTCATACCAATGGCCGCCATGCAGATCCAGATGTACTGCTTTATTTCTCCATAGCAGATATGAATAATAACATCTCATTAATAATATTCAATCTTCCCATAATGATTATTGAATAGTAATAGGCACAAAATCAGCGTATGCTCTGATACCATGTAAGAATTATGGGTAGAGGCATATTATTGAAGTAGAGTAATATTATAACAAATAATCTGTGCTTCTTATTCCACTCAAAATATATTATACTCATATAGGTGTTTAATCTCCTATGCTTTAGGAAACTCCTAAAACAACTCCCAAAATATATTTGAGTTGTTTTAACAATTCAACACAAGCATACCTATATAACAAAATAAATAATCACGACTATAATAGATACGTGAACACAACTTAAATTATGTGAACACTAACAACTTATTTTTCAATAGTCACATCACAATGGGCCTAAGATGCTCCTCATAAAATCCCAAATTAGGGTCCCTGCTATGAATAGCTTGCTTGATCTACTAAAAAATGCTATCAAAGGTCTCATAAATCTCTCCAAGGTTAGGAGGGTTAGGATCACATCTAATGACTCGCACAATAAGGTCAATGAAAGAGAAAATGTATTTGCAAGTGCAAACAAGTTACAAATTAGAAAGATCTTAAATTTTAAAATTCTTAATTCTCAAATAATAAAATTAGCGAATGCCAAAATTAGAAATAATTTTATAAAATCAGCAAGAACAATTTTCTTACCTCATTGTGGATGACTAGTTATCATCAAGGATTCTTTACTTCACACTTCTTCCCTCCGGTGTGTTTGACTCATGCCATCTACCCCACTTTGCATTCACTACCATGGATTGTAGACCCTCCTGGACGTCAAGCATCCTCTCCAACAAAATAAAGTAGCTATCTGATTACAAGACATAATAACTCGACCAAAATAACCCGGCCACAATAACCCGAGGACAAAATAACCCAGGGTCATAATAACCCAATCCAAAAGTCAAAATAACCCATGGACAAAATAACCCCATAAGATTATAGAGAAAGGAAAACAAAATTTATAAATTACAAGTATATTTCTAGAAAACTTTTTAATTCAAATTTTCAATTAAAGTGTCAAATTATTCTTTTCCTTCGAATCATTTTGGTGGTGGTGCTTCAAATCTTATTAGTTTCCTTCGAATCATTTTGGATAATGCATTGGTTGATGGTATTGATCTTGCTACCGGTAATGAAATATTAGAACATGTAGTAGAAATGATATTTCTTGTAGAGTCTTGAGTCAAGTACGCCATGTCTTTCATTTCATTCAACTTTTGTTTGACATTGATCATCTCAATTTTTGGAGAATGATTTATGTCTTGTATTGCTAATCACATCACCAGGTTTTGTTTGTGTTGTAGTATAGCACTGACTTGAACATTTATTTGCACAATATTCTGCACAACGTCAAATCATTTTATTGACACCTTCTCGATGAAGCAAAAATGTGTAACCATTTAAAATGAGTAATTTCTTATTTTTTTGACTTGTTAAAAATTGAAGAGGCATTGCATATATTAGAAATTATGAAGAATTTCTTGATTCTCTAAAAGTATATTTATTTTTGTATACTTTTATAGAAACCCCTAGGAAAATTTAATATAATGTTAAAAAAATTATATTAAAAAATATATTTTTTTATGAATTTTGATTTCTCTTTTTCTTATTACTCTACACTCTTAATTCTTCTCCCTTCTTCCTTCCTTTACTTCTCTTAATTCTACCACTTTATATATCCTCTTAATGCCTCTTCATAATGCCTTTTGACTTATATCTTTTCATAATAACTCTTATTTAGCTTATTACCACGAATTTGTCTTTATTTCTATAATTATTTACCATTTTATAAGTTATTTAAGCATATTAAAAATGTTTTAAGGCTATTTTAGGGGTATATAATGGATATATGGTCTAAAAATGACCTAAATATCCTCTATGGTGCCTCACAATCTCTTTTTTAGCATACTAATTTGATCTAAAATGACCATGGGTTATTTTGTCCATGGGTTATTTTGACCATGGGTTATTATGACCTTGGGTTATTGTGTCCTTGGGTTATTATGGTGGGGTTATTGTGTCCAGGGTTATTTTGGCCGGGTTATTATGTCTGGTTACCATCTAATCTCCAAGGGCTTGAAGAATTCCTTCTTGGAAAATGTCCTAAACAATGCAACTGATGTGTGATGGTTTCAAATAAACATTTGCACATCTCCAGCCTCTTACTCCATTGCCTTTATCCAATCAATTTTCCCAATGTCCTACAAGGTATTGTTCCATGCATTCACGCAACATGGGGTCCAGAAAATGTGCTTATAAACACCCTCCACGATAAATCCAACTAACTTACATGCCTGGGCTGAATCAGTGACTACTTGCACAACATTAGTGAGTCCAACCTCTTCTATAACATCTCTCAAAATATGGAATTGAAAGGTTGCATCCTTCCTTTTCCCTAAACAATCTATAGCTTTAAGAAAATAAGAGCTTGTTGTGCTAGTGACAATAAGATTGATGAGTGGCCGATGTTTGATATCGGTCCACCCATCCATGATGATGGAGCATCCATCCCTCAACCACGTCTGTCTCATGTCTTCCATCAAAATACTCACTTTGGAGTGTTCTTTATCAAGAAGGGTGGTGCATAGTTTAGTGTCTTCAAGTGGAACAAATGGGGGACCAACAACATAGATATCTTTGCTCATTTGTTTAAAATAAGATGAATGTGACACATGGAATGGTATAGCATGAGCATAAAGAAATTTAGCAATAGATGATTTAACCACCTCTCGTGCTTGCAAATTAAACAAATTAGCAATATTGGGTTTCTCTTTTAGTCTTCTTTTCCTTTCCTTTGCTAGAAGTGGGAGTGGGTGTGGCACATTCTTCCCTGCGAGAAGTATCAGTCACCATATGCAATCTAGATGCCTAAGTTTTTGTGCATGTGTTATTTTCTTCCAACCTTTCACCCCTTGACCACCTATCCACAAAAGATGGCAATAGACTCTAGTATAGATGCCAAAATAATATTTGTGGCACAAATGACACTCCCATTCCCTACCACCTTCGGTATTTTTCTCTTATCTTTATCAACTCTTGTAACAAATTGTAGGAGAGGTTTCTTGGGGTTGAATGGGCCTTTTGCAAATTCTTTGAGGGCTTTGGAAAGACACTCATATGGGTTAGAGGTTGCCACCCCTGCTACATTCACATTACCTGAAGACCTCTCTATGGCTGTCCTAGTACTAGGTCTGTTTCTTTGAGATGTTTCTTCCTTCACAACATCCATACTATTACGACTCCCCTCACTCTCATCGCTGCTCATGATTTTCAATTGTCAAATAGAGCTGCAAGTTCAAAAATAAAATTAATAAACTCACAATGCCCTCCCTATAACAACATATTTCCCAATAGTCACATCACAATGGGCCTAAGATGCTCCTCATAAAATCCCAAATTAGGGTCCTTGCTATGAATAGCTTGCTTGATCTACTCAAGCATGCTATCAAAGGTCTCATAATTCTCTCCAAGGTTTGGAGGGTTAGTATCACATCTAATGACTTGCACAATAAGGTCAATGAAAGAGCAAATGTATCTGCAAGTGCAAACAAGTTACAAATTAGAAAGATCTTAAATCTTAAAATTCTTTATTCTTAAATAATAAAATTAGTGAATGCCAAAATCAAAAATAATTTTATAAAATCAGCAAGAACAATTTTCTTACCTCATTGTGGATGACTAGTTATCATCAAGGATTCTTTACTTCACACTTCTTCCCTCCGTTGTGTTTGACTCATGCCATCTACCCCACTTTGCATTGACCACCATGGATTGTAGACCCTCCCGGAACTCAAGCATCCTCTCCAACAAATTAAAGTAGCTATCATATTTAGTCTCCACGGGCTTGAAGAGTTCCTTCTTGGAAATTGTCCTAAACAATGCAAGTGATGCGTGATGGTTTCAAATAAACATTTGCACATCTCTAGCCTCTTACACCATTTCCTTTATCCAATCAATTATCCCAATGTCCTACAAGGTATTGTTCAATGCATGCACACAACATGAGGTCCAAAAGTGTGCTTATAAACACCCTCCACCATAAATCCAACTAAGTTACATGCCTGGGCTGAATCAGTGACTATTTGCACAACATTAGTAGGTCCAACCTCTTTTATAACATCTGTCAAAATCTGAAATTGGAAGGTTGCATCCTTCCTTTTCCCTAAAAGATCTATAGCTTTAAGAAAATAAGAGCCTATTGTGCTAGTGACAATAAGATTGATGAGTGGCCGATGTTTGATATCAGTCCACCCATCTATGATGATGGAGCATCCATCCCTCAACCATGCCTGACTCATATCCTTCATCAAAATACTCACTTTGGAGTGTTCTTTATCAAGAAGGGTGGGGCATAGTTTAGTTTCTCTAGGTGGAACAAATGAGGGACCGACAACATAGATATCTTTGCACATTTGTTTAAAATATGATGAATGTGACACATGGAATGGTATAGCACGAGCTTAAAGAAATTTAGCAATAGATGATTCAACCACCTCTTGTGCTTGCAAAATAAACAAATCAGCAATATTGGGTTTCTCTTTCAGTCTTCTTTGCCTTTCCTTTACCAAAAGTGGGAGTGGGTGTGCCACTTTCTTCCCTACGAGAAGGATTAGTCTCCATATGCAATCTAGTTGCCTAAGTTTTTGTGCACATGTTATTTTCTTGCAACCTTTCACCCCTTGACCACCTATCCAGAAAAGATGGCAATAGATTTTAGTATAGATGCCAAAATAATGTTTGTGGCACAAATGGCATTCCCATTCCCTACTACCTTCGGTATTTTTTTCTTATCTTTACCAACTCTTGTAACAAATTGTAGGAGAGGTTTCTTGGGGTTGAATGGGCCTTTTGAAAATCCTTTGAGGGCTTTGGAAGGACACTCATATGGGTTAGAGGTTGCTGCCCCTGCTACATTCACATTACTTGAAGACCCCCCTATGGCTGCCCTAGTACTAGGTCTGTTTCTTTGAGATGTTTCTTCCATTACAACATCCATACTATCACTACTCCCCTCACTCTCGCCGCTGCTCATGATTTTCAAATGTCAAATAGATTTGCAAGCTCAAAAATAAAAATAATAAACTCACAATGCCCTCCCTATGTGTTGCAAAACAAATGGAAAATGAAAAAAAATAGCCATAAACAAATGGAAAATGATAAACATACCTGAAATGAAGAAGATTTGATGCCAAAACCTCCTCTTGCAACTGCCAAAACCTCCTTACTAGCTGTTGTTCTTCACTTCTTCTTGGCAAATGATACAATGAACAAGTTTTTCACTTTTTTGTGTTTTATCTTTCAAATAAGGTTTCCAATATTTTAATACCTTTTATTGCTCATGCAAGGCCGACCAAATGGAGGCATCTTTAAAAAAAATGTTTTTTTAAAGGTTTCAAATGCCACATCAAGTGGCTGGGTTGTCGGGGACTTGAATCCGTCTTGGGAATGATCGAGGGATGGCTAGGTCGTCCCGGATACAAATTTTTGTACCACCGTCCCTTGTAGACTTTAGCCACGTTTAAGAATTCGTACCATTTTTTTTGTGATTTGGAATGACTTTGGTGATGGGAAAATGCCATCCCTGCGTCCTTGTACTGTACTGGAGATGGGTGCGGGCCAAAAACCCCAGGGGATGTGTCTTGATGGAGCATAGGTATCTCTCCAAGAGGTTTGGAATGCACTTGAAATGGTGAAATTGCCCTAAAATGGAATCAATGGACTCATCTTGATACCTTGAACACAACCCCACTAATTGAATTCCATTTTTGGCAAGGATGGCTCTCTCCAAGAAATTTGGAGCTTTTGAGGATATTGGAAAGGCCACAAAAAGGGGACCTTACAAGAAGTGCAAAGAGCTCTCAGATTGACAAAATTGCATTTGAATAGCACCTTTGGGCTTGTCCCAATCTCGTGAACTCATTTCCATGATCAGATTTGGATTTTGGAAAAGCCAGTGCTCTCTAAGAAATTTGGAGCTTCCAAAGATGTTGGGATGACTATAAAATGGGGACATTATAGTCATTGAAAAAGTGTTTGTCAAAGTAGCAAAGAAGATAAAGAGACAAGATTTAACCTCTAAGGTGGAGTCCCTAAGTACAACTAAGAAGTAGTAAGAGGAAATAAACATGTAAAAGATATTGATACTTTGAGAGAAAAGGTTTAAGGAACTGTAGGAGCTAATACTGGGAATTGTTCTGAAGGCATCAATGTAGGCCATCCTCATTGAGATGGATGATACACTTATCCAATTATATCTTGTTTTCATTGCGATGCATGGACAACTAAGCAAAGTTGTACAAATATAGAGAATGTTTAACGAAAAGGCAAAGGAGCCGAACAATTAAAGGGTAAAGGTTGATTTTGTGGAAGTTGCTCAAATGACACTTTTTGGCAAAAATAGCTACATTCATTTAGTTTGAAGTTGATGTAAAGTGAAATTTATGTTTAGAACCACAAAATTGATCTTGCTTAAGAAAACAAGTCCATTGAGGGAATCACTTGCCTTGTATATTAGAAAAGGTACTCTAGTTTCCATAGTTGCTTTCTTTC
Source organism: Chamaecyparis obtusa (assembly GCA_027943335.1). NCBI lineage: Eukaryota > Viridiplantae > Streptophyta > Pinopsida > Cupressales > Cupressaceae > Chamaecyparis > Chamaecyparis obtusa. The sequence goes on along the minus strand of BSBK01000926.1, from coordinate 118,200 downwards.
AAATTCAATAATATGGTCCAAAATGAATTAAAGACTGAGACTACTGTAGTGGTGAATCAGTCATGACAAGAAGTCAATGCTCACAAGATCTTCTTGGAAAACTATGGTTCGTTACTTGCTAGGACAAGAGGATGTAATATCCCCATTTTGAGCTAGCATTGGAGTTAGTGGATTTAGCCCATCATTGGGTCCTTGTAGGCTAATACTGGTGATTAGAGGACCCTATTGTGGGTTTTGGCCCCTTTTTGAGAGACTTACTATTTATAGTAAGTCAACTTATGGTTCTACTGAGCTCAGAGGATTTAGAGGAGTTATATGATGCTTTCAAATTTTATTTCCGGCTTTCGGTTTGGACTACAAGATTCTTGGAGGAGAGCGTCTATTTTTAGTAAGTCACTCCGTTAGGTTCATTCATCATCTTTCATCATTAGGATCACTCTTGTGCTGTCAAATTTTGATTCTAATGCTTCCTCAGTTGTTTTCGCAAGATGGGTGAATTATGATTATTATTTAATTAAATCGGCTAAGGTTGCCATTTTTATTGGGAATGTATTCTGGGCATCTTAGTGTTATAGCTCGTTGGAACCGGGTTGAGAAGTTTTGAATCTTGAGCTCATAAAACAGGGACCTTATGTGTCATAATAGCATTATTTTAATAAAAGGGTCATTTTCAGTGTTAAAGTGAAGAGAAATATAATAGTTTATTATATTTCAAATGTGCACATAAAGCAAAGTCTTTTGTAAGTGAAAAGTGTGTGAGGGAAGATATCTTTTATTATAAAAGCAATGCTTTGGGCAAAAAGGAATTCATTCATGGACTTGTTTTTTGTGAAAATTGGAAGTGGAGAAATATGGCTAGGGTTTGAGGATTGATTCCTCATTTTTGCAATTTGAATCATCACTGATTGATGATGGATTTTGCTACTGAAATTCTGAAAATTCAATTTTGATTCTGGAAATACAATTTGGTGTTGTTGTCTACCGAATTGTGAAGAGTTATTCAATTACAGTTGATTCACATATATTTTGCATATTGGAATGATTTCTTTCAAAGGCTCATACACTTGTTTGGGAGATTGTTGTATCTACTGGTGACTGCAATCAACATTTGAAAGCCACAATATTTATTTGGTGGCTGTGAATTAGTTAAGGGAGCTGCGTTTTTCATCCCAGCAGCCTGTGTGACTTCCTTGGAAGGCTGCGTGTCCTTCTTAGCAGCTTGTACATCATCACTGAGAGGCTATGTTTCTTCCTGGCAGCCCACACACATGTCTTGGAGGGCTCTGTTTACTTCTTGACAGCTTGCGTGCATTTCTAGAGGGCTGCGTTTCAACTTCAGCTGATTATCTTGTCACAAAAGGTGCTCATTCATTTTGGTTAATTGTTATGATGTATGACAATTGAATTAAAATAAATTTTATGAATGTGATCATTACGGTGAAGTGTTGAAATTTGAAATTAATTATTTTCTATATTACTCAATTCTGAAAAATTTCAATAAGTTAATTATTGTTAAGAGAAAAAACACAAATTTGGCAAGCAAATTCAGAAAAATAAAATAAAATCTTCAGCTAAGAGCTAGGCAGGTTCTTCACAGAGGAGAAATGATTTTCTACTTGAAAATGCAGTAGAGACAATAAATAAGATCGACTTAATAGAGTCAAAAGAATTTAGGACACTTGATTCTTGTTAGTTTAGGTTTTTTGTTTCCTAGCTGGTTATTTATTTTTCCTATTCTTAGATTTTTCCTACAATTTTAATCAAGCTTGCTTAGGATTAATATAGTGAGTATTAGTGTGAGTGGGTGCAAGGTGTCAACATCTTCCATGGGCGTTACACTTACCTATTTTAGACTATTGTGGTGGTCTCTTCCCATTGGTCATATTTGCCACCTCTTGTCTCTCTCATTTTCTATATATACTCACCTCCTAGCTATTCCTTGCATTCCAATTCCATTCCATTGTAATTGCATTTTGCAGTAATTTGCTCTTGCATTCTCCTAATGCTATTTTTCTTTTTTAGCATTTGCATTTCTCTCTTGGAGGCTAACTCTCTGTTATTATTTTGATCTTGTATCATTTATATTCACAACTTTATTTCTATTCATTTGCACTAGTTATTCTGGGTTATTAATCTTTTCAGTTTCTAACATGGTACAAGAATAGATTTTAGTTTCCTTTTTTGAGAGATTCAGGGTGGCTAATAAGTTTGTCGCAAGTTTCTAAAAACCTAGGACATTCTTGTCTTGCATTTCCATATTAACTTGAGAATCAGAAAAGTTTGATGGAGAATTTTTATGTCTAGGTTTTTTGTGCAAATATTTTGTAAAATTTGGGTGTTTGCAGCGTTTTGGTGATTTTGGTGGCTTTTTCAGCTGTTCCATACCATCCTTAAGGTTCAAGAAAGTCATATTTGGCTTTCATTTCACAAAAATCAGTGTACAAATAATAAAGAAAGATTGGAGGCATTTTCATTATTTCATTTGATTTGTGCCTTCTGTTAGTCAAATCAAAAGAGGATTTCTAGGTTTTATTTTCAGCTTCGAAAATTAGTTGGGTATCTATTAGATTTTGTAGAAACTGAGTGAATTTGGGAAAAATTGCTGTCCAAAGAGCATTGCGCAGCCATTTTTTTGGCTGCTTGAAGGTTGAATTAAATCATTTTTTCGTCTTCTACTCGCTGGATTAAAAAATAGTTTTCTAGGTTTTATTTTTAGGTCAAAAATATTTTTGGCTTTTTCTTAATTTTTCATTCAATGAATAGATTTAATAAAAATCAAATTAGAAGGAAAACTTTTCTTGTGAGAAACTTGTTTCTGCAGGGCATTCAGTTTTTTAAAAATTCATACCTTTTGCCCCAAATGTTGGAATTTAGTGAACAAGATATCGTTGGAAAGACAAAGATGAGGAACTTCCATCCATGCTGGGTTTGATCAGTATTTTTATCACTCTTTTTAGAAATTGGACGTTGAAGTTGGTCTTGAGCATACCATAGAGCTAATTTTTCTAGATTTTGTGTCGTGTTGTATTTTTGGCAATTGTGGGCCTTGTCACTATTATAATTTGGGAAAAAATTTATAATCACACTATACTATAAAGTGCCAACTTTGCAATATTTAGGGTGGTTAGCTGATTTTTGAGACTAGTGAAAAGGGTGGGGTGTATTGGTGTTCTTGTCTCTTGATGTATTTTGTGTAATCAGATTCATGGAGGCTTAATCATGTCTCTTGATAATTATTTTCATCCTTCTGTTGTCAAGCTAATTTCAGAGAACTATTTATTTTGGAAACAAAGGATAATGAATCACTACCTTGAGCAGGATTTACTGCTCTGTCTCTTTGGATTCTTTTTGGAGCCAAGTGACTGAACAAAAGAATACATGGTTTAGCAATAATGACATGATCTATGGACTAATATATCTTACTATTTTTTAGGATGCTGTACATCACAGAGAGCACATTGAGTGCCCTCTCATTGCTTGGACCATGGTCCAACAATTTTATGGAGACATTGGATCTTCATTTGAAAGTGACGTTTCGTTATATGACCAGGCTCTTGCGGATGATACTGAGACTTTTGTTACCTTGGCTTGACATCTTCAATTAGTGATTAGTTGCCATACAATGTTCCTTCACATACTATTGTTTCCATAGTTGAGGACATTTCATTTTTTTGAGTTGAGGATACTTCATCTGCTGTTGCTACTACTAAGTTTAGTGATGTTTCTTTGACAACTTAAAGTGGTTTGATGCAATAGGATTTTCGTCATCTTCTTGAGATAGATCATTGGGACACATTTCTACTAGACAGTGCATCTTTGCTTGTAGATTCCCATATTTAGACCTCAAGGACACCATTGAGGATATTCATTTCCTCTTTCCTAATAGCTCCTATGGAGTTGCATCATCTTTCAATGTTATGGGTACATCTGCAAACCTTTCTGTTTTTTTGTTGCCTTTAGAGTAGATACTTGAGTGTTTGGATTGTGTTCTCCATAAGTTTCTAGGAGATTCTAGATTATCATCATTAGCAATGCAGCCTAAAATGCTTGATTTGATTATGAAAACTTTCAACACCAACATGGAGACCACTTAGTAGAGTTCAAAAATATCATACATTTTGAGTTTTCTTCCTACATATTCCTTTCATGAATGAGAGGATATCTTGCATACACCTTTGGTTTTGTTTCTTCCTAAGGGGAGGAATTTTGTTCAACGATTGTGGACCATTTGCTACATCCAATTTCGAGCATCTATCATTGGCTAGACATTGTGTGGGGAAAACTTGGTCCTTCCACTTCGTTTCTCTCACTCTCTAATTTGGGGAGGGGCGTTCAGTGAGGGGATATTTTATCTCTCTTTTGGAGTGGTATTCTCTCTCTATTTGTTGAGGGGGGGGGGGGTGTGTGCAGCAAAATGTGATTCAAAGGAATGTAAATAAGCTATTAAAAACGCTCAAATAAAAAACTACAATGCAAAATACAAGATTAAACAAAAGAAGGCTAAAACAGCAAGAAATGTAAACAAAGTAGCAAACCAAATAGCCTTCTTGATGCAACAATTCGTCCAAAGGATGTAGTGTTGTATGAGTGCTCACAAATTTGATAGCATAACGGTATGTAGCTGCTCCATAATTGCTCAAGCTTGCAAGGATACGATGAAAAGCTCAAGGACTTGCTCAAGATGTTCTCCAAGATGTGCTCCAAGATGACAACCATATAAGTTCAGAGTTGCATAATGAGAATGAAAAGCAAGAGTTTTTGGTCAGGCCAAGATGAAAAGGAGAGAATTAAGAATGGTGAGTAGTTAGGGTTCTCACACCTCATGAGAGTTTGACAAGTGTCAACCTCAGAGAAGTTGAGAGGACACTAGGGGTTGAGTGGAAGATTTGCCATAAAGACATTTTTTGTCTCAACTCCCAAAAGGATGTGGGGGAATGGAAAATAATTTAAAATTCTTTAGAGGGGACAAGGATGTAAGAGATCCATGTGGGTCCCTTCCAAGAATGCTTGGGCATTTAAGGATGAGGTGGGAAGAGTTGACCTTGTTGCCTAATCCTTGGGTTTAGGAATGTGCACATGCTTAGGGAGGAGATTAGGCTTAAATGGACGGTGATTAGGAGACAAGTGGGAGAAGTAGGAAGTTGTGACGGCAGGAGAGAGATTGAGTGGAGGAATTTTTAAATCCTTTTTATTCCAAGTGGGAGGAAGGGGTTAATTAGATAAATAATGTCATTTACTTAATCAAAAGAAGGGTTAGCATGCAAGTGGGCTTGGTAGGAAAATGCATGTGGATGAGGGTTTTATAAATTTTTAATTGATTTAATTCCAAAATAGACGAAATTGGATTTAATTAAATACATGAATGCATTTATTTAATTGGAGGGGATGATTCCACAGGTAAATTAGATTAATCAATTTACCTAGAACTATAGACGAAAGGGGGGATATTAATTAAATAACTTACTTATTTAATTAATATGACAAGTATAGCATAAAGGTTATGACGATTTAGTTCAATCAATATTTAATGATCTGAATTAGGTGTCTACAGGGGGCTTCTTCTCATATGGGGGGGGGGGGAGGATTCTTTGCAAATGGGTACCGAATATGGCCTCATTTGCTAGGACCCATCATCTTTTCGTGCATGTAAGCTACACTTAACAAGATTTGTTAGTGTATGAAGTACTCGTATAAAAGGGGTTTGGAATTTTAGACTTCTAATTTAGTTTTTAAAATTTGATCTTTGATAGGAGATACCTTCTATTTTGCAAATCTTTACGGAGAAGGGCTTTATTCTTGGAATTGATTTTTTTTGTGCATTTATATGATATGCATTGATTTAAATGTTTGCTATTTCAAAATATATAAATAGCTGATTTTGGTATAGGTATAAGGTTTTGGTACACTTGTATGGTGATTTTTAAAATCTTGGGTACAATTGTATTATATATATATGTGTGTGTGTGTGTGTATCTATATCTATATCTTTATCTATATCTGTATCTATATCTATATACAAAATACAATTCTAAAAAAAATAGAAAAAATGCAAATACGTTTGATACAAGTATATCATATTATATTTTGAATCTTTGATAGTATGATGCTTCATCATTGATCAATGGTAGTGATAAAGATAAATATTAAATATCAAGCGATAGTTGATAATTTTAATAATATGTCTTATATCATATTTATCCAGCATGATTCAAATAAACAAGCATTACCATTGCAAAATTTGAAAATAATACAATAAAAAGTTATCTCTTGGTCTTCAATCTTCATCAAAAGGATCTAGATCTTTAGCTTAATATCATCAGAAGAAAAACACAAAATTACATATAGTTCTAGGGTTAGTCACATATTACAGTTCTATTCTGGTATAAAACTCAAATTTGAAATTCATTAGCATTCATTTCCAGCTTCTTCATAGCATTAATTACCTAGGGTTTGATTATATTTACTTTCAGCTTAGTTTTCAGTCTTTTCCTCAAAATACAAAAAAAACCATATTTTATTCAAATTACAAAAAGGGAGACTTTACATTTATGTTTACTTTATAATGACATACCTAGAGTTCCAGTGGTATTCCAAGTCTACAACCCTGCTAAGCTTAATTTAACTGCTGATTGAACTCGGTGATGTAGTTATAGGTTGTACATGATACTTCAAATTACCAAATACTGTGTTTAATTATTGATATCTTTTTATGATCCATATGGTAAAAGTTATCTCTGGCATTGACAATTCTCTATGGGACATACTTCACTATTCTTTTCTTTTAGTTCATCATAATTATGCCCAAAAGTCACTTAATGCTGGTACCTGTACAACTGTTGTAAATTATCAGGCATAATCTCGTCACTGGAACAGAAGAAATTTTGGGCAAGCATGAAAATGTGGTCAGCTGTGTTGAATTTTCACAGTCTACAGGTATGCAAAAAATCTTAGTTTCTATTTGTTTATGATTATGTTGGTTTATCAGAGATAGTGTAGTTAAAATGAGCTATTAGTTTTCTATATTTCAACTCCATGGAGCCAATTCAGTTGAATGCAAGTGACACAATGTAGATCTTATTGCCAAAAGTGGATTCTCACTGCAAGAAAGAAGTTGAATCCCTAAGAACTTTCATATTTTTGTTTCTGTTTAACTTTTGACCTTATTCACATGCAGGAATTACTAGAAATCTCTGTTATTATTGGGGATTAAAATAATTGAGTCAAATTAAACAGTGCTTGCTGATGTAGGTCACATAGTGACTGGAGGTTGGGACAAGACATTAAAGCTTTGGGATGCTCGTGCAAATGGGGGAATATCATCTAACAAACATGTGCAACCTGGTGCCGTGGGAAGTATGTCACTTTTTGGCTACTATCTGGTGGTTGCCAGTGGCATGGTGGCAATAAATATATATGACATTCGTAATATGTCAGGGCCGATGCAAGAAAGAGAGTCACCTTTGAAATATAATACTAACTGTGTTTGTTGCTATCAGGATGAAGCAGGTAACATTCTATGATTGAATATGGATTTTTGCATTATCATTAATTGTCTTGGTTCAGCTCAAAAGTTTGTTTGTGTTGTTTTCCATCCCTATTTTAAGGAACTTGGCCAAGTGATTGCTTTGCCAGTTTAGTAGAAGAATGAAATTCGGGTTTTAGACAGAAAAGTACAGATGTTTCACAAATATGAAAACATCTGATATATGTTCACATGATAGATATAATAATTTAACAACCAGACATTTCTGTTCAGCATTTAGTTTGATGATACATGTGACAAAGAAACATCATATAGTTATATGGGCTAATGCTCTTTTAACAGAACCATATGCAGAACAAGCTTTGATACTCCTTTTAGGAAAAGGAAAGAATGATGAAGTGACGACTAGCAAATTTATAATAATTGCATAAGTGCAACATTAAAAATAAAGTTCTAAAAGTTAATGATAATAAACAGGTCTTATGTTCTTATAATTTATTTGGTGATAACCAATTCTCTAAAAGAACAATATGATATATTCCCTTAACACTTCTTCCATCTAATAATCAGAAAGAGAACAGCTTACGTATTCCAATTGGCATAACTCTTGTGTTTCTTTGAGTTTCAGGGATGGGGTTTTGAGGATGGGGCATGGCTATTAAAATAATAAAAATGTATAAAGAATAATATTTGAATTTTGAAATACAAATAAAATTCTTACATTTAATTCTTAGGGTTTTCGGTTGACTTCTTTAGAGTTGCCCTCATTTATTTATGTTTATTTAGTGGTTCATTATTACCACTTTTCATAACCTAGGGTCCCATATATGCTAGTACTTCTCTATTGTGATTGAATAGACTCTTTAGTTCCATTGGCCTACTTTTGGGCTTGTGGTACCCATACAAAATTTTTGCATTCGGTTGAGCTTCAAGTCAGTTAATATCCTAAGTGGTCTTAAGTGGAAAATGTTTCACGTCTTGTCTAGTTTGTACTGTCTTGTCCCTTTCTTATATTTGCAAGATTGTGGAATTGGAAGCTCTGAATCATTTATCCTGTTGGAGGAAAGAAGTCCTCAAAAGATAATTTTCTTAAACAATTGGAGCTTAGGAGCTTACCTCGTCAAAGTGGATTTGATTTTCAGAAATTGTCTTCCACATTGTCAAGTCCACAAGCAACGAAGAAGGGTGCACTTGAATGAGTAAAAGAGATTCCATCTGCAAATGTTCTAAGGCATGGGTAAAATGAGCACTTCTAAAAATTTCAAAGCTTCAGTATTAAGGTGTGCGTACGGGTCTTAGGGGCACACTTAACTATGGAAGAATTTATTTTGAAGGCAAAATTTAAAAATACCATCATAGGTATGTGCTTGGAATGAAGCATAAACTTAACTAAAGGATGTTTGACTTTTCAAAATATAATCCAGTCTATAGATACTTCCATGAGAGCCAAGTGCACTTGACAATGGAGCCAATTTGATATCAATGTACACATTGCTATGTGTCTAGAGTCAAGTGCATGCATTAATAAGGGTTAAGTTGAAAAAGAGAAATCAAAAGATGCATGCCTAGAGCTAAAAATGTGTCTATCTAAAGGAAATTTTTGAAGATGTCCAAGCTTCCGTTCATGGGTGGGTTGAGCAAGTGGAAGGATGCGCCTCTTTGACTGGAGGATATTGTATATTTTGTATATTTTTTAATTGCTGATGCAAACATGAACTGAAACAACAAAACAAAATGAGACAAATTCCTGGAAACTACTAATCAAATCCTCTATGGCTGGGAAACAGCTTCAACTTCACCTAAACAAGCAAATCACAAGTGAATGGTAATAACCCAAATGAAAGTGCTGGTTATGATCTGATATGATTTGGATAGCCAACTTGACACCTTTTGACATACACTTACACTTAGATCTGAATAGTCAATGCACACAAACTTCAAATACAAGTACTTTAATTCTCAAATACCAACAAAAATTTAAGAATGGAACTAAAGGGTATTTAACTTGCATGGATCTGAATTAAACACCAATTAATCACCTTCAAATGCCTTTATTAGATTTGAAAAATGTTGGAACAAATTATTATGTAATATGCAAAATTTTCAGATTCATATCATTTGAATTTGGATGAAAATGATGAGTGTACAGCTGTAGGAGCCCTGTATGGTGAATATTAGGTAAGTTTGGTGGCTAGATCTGACTGTAGAAGCAGTGTAGTAGGAACAATGGTAAGTCAAAGGACCTAGGGAGGTCATGTGGCAGCTGGGAACAATCAATTAGAGGCTGTGCAGCAGTCCCAAGCCTTCCAAAATGCTGATAATAGTCAATAAAAATGTTGGCAAAAAGCAAAATATGCTGATGCCTCTTGCCCAAAGTGCTGTTGTAACCTCCTCCAATGCTGGAATACCCAAATCTAGTCTGGAAATTGATAAAAACATCAATAGTGAGGCCAGAACTTCCTTCCCAAACAATGGTGCTGCCAAGGAAAGTGACTGGAAATGTTGTTGTGACAATAAATGATGACAAATGCTTTTTGGAAACCCTCCAAAGTGATTGTGTGGTCACTAGAGCTGTAGAATATGCAGCATATGATGATGAATTTTCTTCCTCAATGCTGGTATACTCAATTTGATGGCTATATATGCTGGTCACTGCACTAATGATGTAGAATTATTTAGTAGGCATGCTGATTTCACTATAGTGACACTACAGTAGCAACATGTAAGGTTGAAACTTGGCCAAAAATGCTTATGTTGTTGTAGTGAGATTGGAACAGCAACAAAATGTGTCCAAAACCCTCAAGGAGTGGCTTCCAAGATCTAGCAAGAATGGATGGTGGAATGAATCCCAAAATTCTGAAATTTGCAATGAAATTATGAAACCCATCAAATCATTCATTTCAAATCTGAAATGCTTCAAATTGGTACACATGCAATCCTTAGATGGAATTAGCAATGGTGGAAATGAGGGTTCTTGTCCTTCAATCCAATAGTGAAAATCCAGGACAATTTTTGTCCTCCAAGTTGTTTATATTAACATAGGGCTTTTGTCCTTGGAAACAAACTTAAGCACAAATTTTAAATTTTGGAAATTGGACAACAACATGACCCTCCTTTTGTAGCACTCTAATTGGGCCCTTGGGACCAATTGCCTTTAGTATTAGTAAATACTTTTATTTTATTTATTTTAAGTTTTAATAGTTTTTAGTTTAGTAGTGTTAGAATCACTTTTTTATTTTAATATTAATATTATGGAAGTTTCCCTTTAAATTAAAACTCATCAGACTCAACTAAAACTAATACCCTTTAGACTACGAGAAATGTAGATAGGTTAGAGGTATTCTCCATGGCTCTTTTTTTGAAAAGGGGGCATGAAAAATAATGATTAAGATTTTAAAAAGATTGAAGGCTAATGGTGGTACCCTAAATTTTGAGAGTGCGAATCCATTATAAATAAGCAAGTTTCTCCATACTAAAAAAATCAAAGGAAGCTTTATGACACAAATAAATAGAACTAACTAATCGAAGCCTTAAGAAAATGCTGGAATTTAGACCTGCCGCAAAGATGATGCCGACAGAGCCTGAAGATGGTCGCATTTTAAAAATCTAAAAACGACCCAGTTCGGGAAATCAAATTTCCTATCTCCAATAAAAATCTTAGCTTTCTATGAGGTTTTTTGGTATTTCGACCAGACCCAAATCCGAAAGTTAGGTAGTTATTTTGTAGTTAGTTTATTGTTTTTCAAAATAATTTGTAATAAGGGTTGTGTCTTTTCACCGTAAAGAGGTGTGAAAGCCACTCAAACACACACACACACACATACACACACACACACATATATATATATATACACATAATGTAAAATGCAGAGAGGGGGACAGATTCAAAGAAGCAATTAGAAGAAGAATATTTGTAAGGGAAGATGTAAATATTAAAGCATGACTTTAATATAAATTCAAATATTATATTTCAATAATAAATAAAAATAAAATGTTCTTTTTCTTTATTTTTTGAGCCAAAGAGATTACAACTGGCATGTTGATTCGTCCTTTATGATCAATAAAGAGATTATTGAATTATTCTGACAAGGCTTTCTTTTGCATTGGGTATCTTTCGCATTTTGTGTTCAACAAACAAGGATGATGTGAGATATACATGTGTTTCCTCTTCTCTGGCTGATCGGACTTCCCACCTAAGAAGTTAAATTCCTTTTGGCTAGCATAGAATTGCATATAAAAGGTATCTGTTGCAGAGCTCAAGAGTAATTGATGATATTTTTGATAAATATTGTCTCATAAAGTTGTTTGTAATAATCTTTGTTATAGTTGACTCTATCGCCTAGATAAACAAAGGCACTGGTCATTTAAAATCATTGGAATATAACTATTGGAGTTATTAATTGAAGTCATAAATCTATATACTTCTTGCAAGCATCTAATCAATTATTGATAAACCTTACACAAACATTTAAATCATTTCAAGTAATCACATAATTTTATATTGATCGAGTTTGAGGATTTTGCCAACCGGAGAACTCATAAGCTGAAATTCTCTATAGAAAAGCCTTGAATAAAGTGATCAGGTTCGAGGTGAAGGTTTACCTGCCTAAGTGTAGCGAAGCCTAAAGTGTAGGGGAATTTGGATTATTCCCGTTCGTTGGCCAGAACTAATTTGGAATCCTATTGGAGAATTGATAGGCTCTTGGATTTCCAATCTGTGGTTTTGGGAACCAACAACTTATACACCAAGTGCATATGTGGAGTAGGATCACACTTCATCAAGGAGAATTAAGGGTAAATGGAAGGTTTGTTTTATATATCATTAATAGGAGCACTTTGTAAAGAGGAATTCTCTCATACTCAAGTCGAGATTTGAACACCATATAGATAGGACATTTCACTAAAGTTGGTTTCAATTTCAAATTAATAATCAAAGTGGCATAGACAATGTGCTCTTAGTCTTTGGGTGCATGCCTTGTAAAGAAATTTAGAGTGCACTATATAAACTATACCAAGGAGTTGAGACAATTGATAGGTGTGGCTCATAACGGAAAGCTTTAAAAAAAGTGTGTAATTAAGTGTGTTTGAGCAAAGGCGCATGCCTCAAAAGGGAAAAAGATAAATTTTTGAAAACAGTTTCAGACTCAAGCCATTGGTGCCCATGTGGGGCAGAGAGACACCTTTATAGAGAAAAGCTTCTTTGATTTCAAGATAGTGAAAACCTTAAATATGTGCACACTAAATTACAAGGATGCATATCATGAAAGGAAAAACTCAATGGTCAAAAGCCTAGTTATTAGGTGCAAGCCTCATAAATGAAAACTCAAATTTTTAATAGAAAGATCGAAAAGCAATGTGTAGGCGTATGAGGGGTTTTGGTGTGCATTTCAAGAAGAGAGCTTTCAAATCTAGTTATTAGTTGCGCATTTCATTTTTTAGCAAGTTCAAAAACCCCATCGTTAGGTGCCTGTGATGTTATGATATTTAAAAGTGCAGAAAATTACAGAGAAGATCATAAACACATAACACTCAAAATTTACATGGAAAAACTTGGTAAAATTATACTAGGAAAAAAACCATGGGCAAATATCTTTTGTATTGATTCGTAGGGATTTTCACAGTTACAACAATCTTCAAAATGTTCTTCAAAACATGACTTTGAGTTTTATATAACAACCGAGTTGCAGAGTCCTAACTGAAGACAACTGACTAAATTTGTAATGGTTACCCCAAAATCCGCTTCTAAACGAAGTCACAGCTATAAAGTAATTCCGTCAAACACTTTGCTTGCAGTCCCTAATTTCTCTGTTTTGTGTTACAACCCTTATGACTCTAGAATGAGTTGTTGTATTGTTTTGTTTGTGCTCTTTTAACAAAGATCTATGCATGTAACATGAATATGAAAACGAAAGTATAAACACATAACTGAAAATAACCAGCACACTGTATTTATGATGATTTTCAGGTTAATTACAATATTGGCAATGAAACAACTCACTAAATACTCCAGCAATAGAATAGCTTGAATATTGTTTACTTCAAAGAGTGATGACCTGGGCCATAACATTAGGCTGCTGCTAACTAGAAGCTACAGTACGCAGCTGCTACAGTGATGTGGTTGTTACAGTACGCGGCTGCTACAGGAACTGAACAGTGTTGCGCTACAGGAACGCGAACAGTGCTGCGCTACAGGAACTAAACAGTGCTGCGCTACAGGAACTGAACAGTGCTGTGCTACAGGAACGGTTTGTCTTCAGCTGGAAATGCGCCCAATCTGCCTGATAATGAAGCTGAGAACACTGGATTCCAAAGGCCAAACCCCAAGGGAATGACGTCTAGAATGTCACAAGAGAGGATAAACGTCCACAAATGCCAAGAACGGATCTGCAACTCACACACCAATTTCTTCTCATATTCAACCTCTCTAATGAAGCCACAAACGCTTCCTTTTATTCTATTTCCAAGGGTCGGTTCAACTCTCATGGGCAATGTGGGATAAAAGATGTGCAATATAAAACATATATTAAAATATCCCCTTATGTCTCCCTTGGGTACACATCCCCATAAAATAAATATTAAAGTAACACTTTAATATTTTACAATTAAATTAAATGTTACTTTAATAAAACTTCAGGCATTAAAATGTATTAGCAATCGGACTCCGAATAATGCGAGTGATAGCTCGTCGAAAATCTCTCACCGAAGAGTATCAAATCCAATCACCAAAACTGGCCTCCATTGTGTCCTGTTGACTTACTAAAAATAGTAATTATGCCTGAAACTGAGTAAATCAACTTCATTTTGGCCCAAATTGGAAATGACTAGGCCAAAACACTCTAGGATCCCCTTAATCCCTTCGTTAGCCCTCGGGACCATGTAGAACAAGGCTAACGCACACACACTTGGTCAATTGCTAAAGTGGGGACATTACAGTCCGCCCCCCTTGAAATTGCTTGTCCTCAAGCAATCTCAGTCCAGCCTGCTGAATAACCTGCTCACTCTCCCATGTAGAATCCTCCTCCGGCAGGTCTCTCCATCTGACCAAATACTCCTTCACTACCCTGTTTCTAAGCTTCCTCTCTCTGGTGTCCAAAATAGCCTCGGGTACTAACACAAGCTTCCCCTCCTCATCCAAAGGGGGTAAATCTGCAGAAGGCACTACACTCTGACCAATGTCTTTCTTAAGCCTAGACACATGAAACACATTGTGCACCCGACTGCCCTCTGGAAGCTCAAGCTCATAGGCGACTTCACCCACTTTGCGTATCACCCTATAGGGACCATAAAATCTAGGTTTCAACTTTTCAGCTTCGCTCTTCTTGAGCGATGACTGTCTATATGGTTGTAGCCTCAAGTAAACCATATCCCCTACCTCGAAATTGCGCTCTATTCGGTGCTGATCAGCGTACAATTTCTGTTGATTCTGGGCCTGTTGTATATTCTCCTTGAGCACTTTCAGGATGTCCTGACTATCTTGAAATAAGTTTTTGGCTTTGGGCACTCTGCTGTCCCCCAAAACTAAATCCATGAAGCTAGGTGCTTCATAACCATAGAGTGCCATGAAAGGAGTCATCCTGATGGACATATGATAAGTGGTGTTATAACAATACTCTCCCATATGCAACCATCTGATCCAAGCCTTTTGTTGTGCAGTTACATAGTTCCTCAAATATCCCTCCACCCATTTATTCACAATCTCTGTTTGCCCATCTGTCTGTGGATGATAACTAGTGCTAGGTGTAAGATCTGTACCACACAACCTAAACAACTCTTGCCAAAAAACACTCATAAACTTACTATCCCGGTCACTAACAATGAATCTGGGCAGCCCATGTAACCTGAATATCTCTCTAAAGAAAAGATCTGCCACCTGTGCTACTGTGTAAGTGGACGGAATAGCAAAGAAGTGAGCGAACTTCGTCAAGCGGTCCACCACCACATAGATGCAATCCCTTCCCTGCACTCGTGGTAAACCAGTGATGAAGTCCATCGAAATACTTTCCCATTTCCTATCAGGAATGGGCAAGGGCTGTAATAACCCTGCAGGAAATGTGTGCTCTCCCTTATTCTGTTTACAAATTGCACACTCCCTGACATACCTCTGAACATCATCCTTGAGCCCTCTCCATGAGAACCGCTCTCGGATCTGCCTGTAGGTCTTGAAGACCCCTGGATGCCCAGCTATGGGTGCATCATGAAATGCCTTTAGTATCGCCTCTCTCAAATGTGACGACGGAATCAAATAAACCTTGTCCTGAACTCTGATCAATCCATCTATCACCTCATAGCGATCATCTTGTATGGTACCTGAAATCAATCCAGAAGCCCAAGCATCTCTGACATACTCTGCTATAATCCGATCTCTCCAATCTCCTGAAATCTCTGCCAGAGCACATAAGTGAGGTCTCCGAGATAAGGCATCAGCCACCACGTTTTTCTTACCTTTGACAAACTCTATGTCAAAGTCATAAGCCTGCAATTTAGTAACCCATTTCTACTGCCGGTCATTAAGATCACGCTGGCTCATGAAGTATTTAATACTGCTGTGATCAGTCTTGATCACAAAACGCCCACCTACCAAATATGATCGGAATTTGGCCAATGCATGCATTATGGCCAACATCTCTTGGTCATAGATAGAATAACTCCTCTCAACTCCCCAGAGCTTCTTACTCTCGACTGCAATGGGATGCTTCTCCTGCATCAATACTGCTCCAATCCCATCACCCGATGCATCACAATGAAGCTCAAAAGGCTTCGTGAAATCCGGTAGAGCTAGAACTGGACATGAAGACATTACCTGCTTGAAATGCTCAAAACACCTCTGTGCTGCCCCTGTCCACACGAAGGCCCCTTTCCTGGTAAGATCTGTCAAGGGTGCAGCAGTCTGTGAGAATCCCTTAACAAACCTCCTATAAAAACCACATAAACCAAAGAACCCCTTAAGCTGTGTAAGGTTTGTGGGAGTAGGCCAATCTACAATAGCTCTAATCTTTTTGGGATCAACCAGAACACCATCTGCACTAATGATATGCCCAAGGTAAAGGAGCTCGGTCATGCCAAACTCGCATTTAGATTCCTTGGCATACAATGACTCTCTCTCCAGAATAGATAACACCTCCTCCAAATGATGTAAGTGCTCCTCCCAGGTCTTACTGAAGACCAAGATGTCATCAAAGAAGATCAAGACAAACCTCCTCAACTGCTTCCTGAATACTTGGTTCATACAACTCTAAAATGTAGCGGGTGCATTGGTTAGTCCAAATGGCATAACCATAAACTCAAAGTGGCCATAGTGACATCGGAAGGCTGTTTTCTCAATGTCCTCTGCTCTCATCCTGATTTGATGGTATCCGGACCGCAAATCAATTTTGGTGAAGAAGCATGCCCCATGCAACTCATCAATCAGCTCATCAATCCTAGGAATGGGATACCTGTTTTTAATTGTTTTCTTATTCAGTGCCCTGTAATCGATGCACATGCGCATTGTCCCATCCTTCTTCTTTACCAATACTATTGCTGAAGCAAAGGGGCTCTTACTAGGCCTGATATGCCCCATCTCCAACAAATCCTTAATCGCCTTCTCTATCTCATCCTTGTGTTTCTTAGGATGACGATATGGAGTAATCATAACTGGTTTGGCTCCCTCCTTGAGCTCGATAACATGCTCTATCCCTCTGTCAGGAGGAACCCCATGAGGAATATCACCAAATACTTTAGCGTGTCTATCAAGTATCTTCTGGATATCTGGTGGATGACTCTTTTCTTGTGGCTCTGGTGAAGCTGGCATAATGTAGCACTCTGTCGCCCACTCTATGTCATCATGACGAAAAAGTCTCTGCATTCTCCTCAAGGACACTATTCTGCAACCTCCATTCGAAAGTCCTCTAAGTACCACAGTTCTGCCCTCATGCTGGAACCTCATCTCCAATTTCGCTAGGTTGAGTGTGAACTCAACTAGCGAAGCCATCCATGTCATGCCGAGGATGACATCATAATCTCCCATGTCCACAACATAGAACTCATCCTCCAACTCATAGCCATCTCCAAACCTAATGTGAAGATTAGATATCTTCCGAGTGCACAATAATTTGTCACAGTTAGCCACCATGACTCTAAACCCATCATGCTCCTCGGTCTGTAACCCTCTCCTAGCTACCAACTGTGCATCTATGAAGTTGTGTAGCCCTAGTGTCAATGAGAGATATCACTTTCTGCCCCTGGATAGTACCCCTGACCTTAAATGTGATTGCCTTTTGGGCCCCTGTCAAGCGTGCCAACGATCTATCATCCTTAGGAATGCTGCTCTCCTCTATAGTGTTACCTTCATCTGAATCGGAGTGCTGATCCTCCCCCTCTGACTCTGACTCTTCTGTTGAAAAATACTCCATTTGATTTGCCTTAGCCTTGAGAGGGCATTTATGAGATAAGTCCCAAGGCTCTCTACAGTGGAAGCACAGCTTCTTCTTTCGAAGTTCATTCATGGTTTCATTGTCTAGTCCTTTTGATCCTTCTTTGGGTTTGTTATACTCTTTCTGAAATGGTTTTTTGTCTTTGTCCTTGCGGTAGGAAGAATCTGTTGAATGGTATTTTCCTTTGTATACCGAAGGGGCTAAATCTCGTGCCTTTTTAGTTGCTTCAGCTAAGGTGAGTGGATCATGTCCCTTCAACCAACCTCGTAATGGATCAGCAAGCCCATCACAAAATAACACCACCAATCTCCTAGGAGAGATATCAGTAACAAGTACAGACAAGCGCTGAAACTCGGCGATGTAAGCATCGACAGAACCTGACTGTTTTAATTGTGCTAGCTCCTTGAAATGTAACTTGGGATCCCTAGTGTCAAATCTCTCAATCAATCTGTCGGTGAATTCCTCATAGGATGTAATCTGATTATGCCCCAGAGTCACCATGCCATGATGCCACCATTCATGTGCAACGCCATCCAAGTGCATAGCCGCATACTTGATAGCCTCCTCCTCAGGCATAGGATTTAGCTGCAAGTATGTATCTACCTTCTGCACCCAAGCTCATGCAGTCATCTTCCCTGAAGCATCATAATAAGGTAAAGAAAGTTTTCCAACTTTCTTTCTCAGCTCAAAGTTTTGATTCCTCCCTCTTGCTCTAGGCATGTGTCTCATCCTCAAGTCCATATAATCTCTGAGGGAAATATCCGCCTGAAACTCCGGTCCACTAGCCTCCCAGTCCCTCCTGAGCTGATCCTGTAACTCGGTAATCTGCGGTTCGTTTACTGGTTAAACCGGATCTCTGGGTGGGATGGTGGGTAGAAGAGGTCTCGAGCTCGCTGTCTGAGCTGGGCGTGCAACGTGTCTAAAGTTATCAGCCTCATTCCTATTGTTGCTGTGTCCATTATTACCATTAATGTTATTCTCAGGACCATTGTTGTTACCTTGGCCTCCATTATTATCATTGCCCCCATTGTTATTGTTTCTGTTGTTGGCATCACCTAGATTAATATTGACACCCATCTGTCTAGCCATGAGCTGCAACATCATGTCCATTCGCCTATTTTGCTCCTGCTGCATACGCTGCCCCTGCTCTAATGTATCCAGTAACTGTCTGAACATTACCTCCTCCTGATTTGGACCAGTGTTCCTGCCTCCGCCTAATCCTGTATTCATGTCATCTCGGTCACCCATATTGCTGTCTTGATCAAAGAATATCTCCTCTGTGTCTGTATGACTGGATTCTATTTCCACCTGCATGGATGAACTAGACTGTTCGCTCTGCAAGTCTAAAATCCTGTTTTGTCTTGCTCTAGTATTGCGAAAATTATAAGGCCCCTGTCGCATGCTCAAACAAAAATGGTTAGCCTTTTTTATTTTATTTCTGATTTTAGTGTTTTGACATTTCGTCAAACACTTTTCCCTCTATCCGGCTGTTCCATATTCCCTATAAGACCTCCACAGGATGGCAGGACTTATAGCTCTGATACCACTATAATGGTTACCCCAAAATCCGCTTCTAAATGAAGTCACAGCTATAAAGTAATTCCGTCAAACACTTTGCTTGCAGTCCCTAATTTCTCTGTTTTGTGTTACAACCCTTATGACTCCGGAATGAGTTGTTGTATTGTTTTGTTTGTGCTCTTTTAACAAAGATCTATGCATGTAACATGAATATGAAAACGAAAGTATAAACACATAACTGAAAATAACCAGCACACTATTTATGATGATTTTCAGGTTAATTACAATATTGGCAATGAAACAACTCACTAAATACTCCAGCAATAGAATAGCTTGAATATTGTTTACTTCAAAGAGTGATGACCTGGGCCATAACATTAGGCTGCTATTAACTAGAAGCTACAGTACGCAGCTGCTACAGTGACGTGGTTGCTACAGTACGCGGCTACTACAGTGACGCGGCTGCTATAGTGCTGCGCTATAGGAACTGAATAGTGTTGCGCTACAGGAACGCGAACAGTGCTGCGCTACAGGAACGCAAACAGTGCTGCGCTACAGGAACTGAACAGTGCTGTGCTACAGGAATGGTTTGTCTTCAGCTGGAAATACGCCCAATTTGCCTGATAATGAAGCTGAGAACACTAGATTCCAAAGGCCAAACCCCAAGGGAATGACGTCTAGAATGTCACAAGAGAGGATAAACGTCCTCAAATGCCAAGAACGGATCTGCAACTCACACACCAATTTCTTCTCATATTCAACCTCTCTAATGAAGCCACAAACGCTTCCTTTTATTCTATTTCCAAGGGTCGGTTCAACTCTCATGGGCAATGTGGGATAAAAGATGTGCAATATAAAACATATATTAAAATATCCCCTTATGTCTCCCTTGGGTACACATTGTTAAAGTATTGTTCGTTCATGTTTAATAAACGACGAGACAATCATGATATGCATATAAATATAGATATATTTATATATATATATACTATATAATATAGTTGAAAAGTAAGTATTAATATGCATATGTGTATAATAATATATATATATTATACAAAGTATGAATAAACTATTGGTTAAGATATGTTAACTAATAGTTATGTAATGAAGTGACATGACCATAAGTATATACGGTCATGTCTATTCATTACATGACTATTCAATATATACATATACTCTATTGTTATTGTAGAATCAATCAATAACGAAGGCAATTGTATTCTACAATATCATACTAGTATATATTATCTCTATAGGACGATCCAGTTTTCACAACATGGTATCAGAGCCAAGTTCCTTCTTTAAAGCTTAACCGCTTGAAGGAAAGATCTGGACATGCAGGGGAGATAATAAATAATAGAGAAAGAGGATCAAGCGACAAGATGATGCAGGATTTCTTTCTCACGAATGCTAGATTAGAAAAAAAAGGAAGTCGCTGCAGTGAATTAAGGAAGAACATTATATTAATTAGTAGATCTTTTGCTATTACGGGGACACCCAACATTCAACCCGTTGTTTACTGAGAAGCATTTGTCTCATTAGCGAATCTGATTACAGGAATTTAAATATTTAGTAGAAGACGTCACCTTTATTATGGGAAGGAAATAAGGATAGCCACGGAAAGATATCGAAGAGGATAGAGCATGGAGGCGGGGAAAAGAGTGATGCAAACCCTGGTGAAATTCCTAGATTGAAAAAAAACGTTGGTTCAAGGCTCATTTCATCGCAACAACTATAGAAAGAGCTTAAAAACAAGAAGATACCATCGCACACACCAATTGTGGTTTTATTATCGCCCAAGTCAAAGACAGAGGGAATTACAGAACACTATTAAGATAGGGAAGCTAATACAGAGAGGAATCACAGCATTGACCCATCAAACAAGTAATTCAGAGAATAGAAGAACTTCAGCAAGCCAACATAAGAGACAATATAGAACGGTGATTAGAGCGACCACAAAAGTTCAGATTAATTATGAATCGTGACTATTTTATGTGCCGATTATCTTCACATTTATGTGCAATGTAGAGAACTAATCATCGGGAGCCTAACCGATATGAGATAAATATATATATAACAATCAATGCAAGCCTCATCAGAACGAAGACTAAGGATTGCAAGCAATAAGAACCATCATCTACACAAGCAGGTCACTTTCCTCGGTGGCAGTGGTCGTCTATTTACACCTTGGAATAGATGATACAGAAGTAGGAAACGAGAGACAAGACTGTGCGACCACAAAGAGAGGATACCACAGGTGGTCATACCGACCAAAGATATTTCCCTCGCAATTACATACAAAGCACAGACAAATCATTACTGACAAATATAACAACTATCATTTGCGATAGTGGATTCAGTATACAAATCGATTGTCATATCTTGTGGCTAGACGACGGTCGCATCAATACTTTACGGGATACCAATACAAGGTTGCAATTACAATTATAATCAAGGGCACATCTCAGACGATATCGCTGATCTCATGCGCCCACATTTCTTACGGGTCACAAGGCTCCAATGAAGTAAATATATGTTACTCATCAACATAAGAGAGAATAATCGCAAATCAAGAGACATCACTAGATCGAAGGATGGATATATATATATTGACTCAATTCCTTTAGTCAGTAGATAAGGAGTATTACGAGTTTCAATCTACGGAGTTAGGAGCAAATCATCAAGGAGTTGCAAACTGCATAAATTCGTACATCCAAAGGGAGTGGTCACAGCTTGCACTAGGGTACATAAACTAAGTAGTTGATTGTTGATCAATAGAAGGGAGTGAGTATGAAACTCTCAAAGCTGAAATATTAAGAAAATTGAAGACTTGATAAGAAGGATATAAGGAATCTTATAGCAGATTTCAGTGACACCTTGTTACAGATACATGATCACCTTATTAGAAAATCAAGGATATCAAGTGACTATGGGCTCACTTTTAAAGAAAGAAATATTTGAAACTTAAGATAAGTATTCATCTTTGAGTTAATTTTTTTATAATTTTGTAGTCATTTTCTTATATGTATTCATGTTTGTACTATAAGAGCTATTTGCCTTGATATTTTCATTTGTCTCTTAGAATGTTCTTGTAGAAAAAGAGGAATGATGCAATCAAGGCATTATGCAAGGTTGTTTCGTACTATAATAAGTGCAGGATGATTCTTTGATCACAAGTACCTATGGACTGCTGAGTGCAGGGTCCGTTGCACATGTGGCACTGACAGGCTCCTACAACTACACTACTCCAGATTTTGATTACACTACAACAGTGAAATTTCATAATAAGTACTCATGGATTTGTGTACAACCTTTGGACTATAGCGAGATGGATTCTTCAAAATATTTTTTTGGTATGGGCTCACCTTACGAAAGGGAATATAAAAGGATGAAAGCATGTGAAATTCAGGTTAAGAGGGAGCCCTGACATCTTCAAAAAGTTTAAGAATTGATGAACTTGAGCTTCAGAGGGAGCAGATGCTTCAGTCAACTTGTGACAAAATCGATCATATTGATTAAGAGGGAGATCATTGCTGAAGGTGAAACAATTCTGAGGCTATAGAAGTGGAAACTCGTGGATAGAATCATAGATGAGATGCACATGGATAGGATCTTTGATTGAAGTAATTCATACATCTTGAAACTACAGTTCATTGAGATGAACATCATACTAGAGGTCTTTATTATCTTCCCTCAAGTCCAAGAGGGAGTGTTAATGTTGTGGCCTTGAAAAAGATCAAAATGCATCCTATGCTAGTCAATGTGAGTGGACAACCTTATGTTTATTCAGATTATTCATGTATGAGACATCGATTCTCTCAAGAAGAAAGGTATGGAGTCACATCCTGCAGTAACACTGAGATGAGCATATAAACAAGGTATGCCTCCGTGACAGAAGAGGAAGCAAAAGGATCTGCATCAATGGACATTCGAAGATCTTGATTCAGAGGGAGTAGACCATGTTTTGTTGGTTACCTAGTGATCAAGAAACTGTAGCAGAGAATTATGATGAATTACATGTGAGAAGGCTATGCTTTCATGTCAGTGGGAGAAGCTAGAAGATCAAATTAACATGGCAACCCAGGATCGTGGTCATATTAATTTAGAGGAAGTATTCCTGATGTTGAGGAATAAAGTCTTAGCTGAAAAGAGATTTTCAGCCTTAGTGATCTATCATTTTGTATCTTAAATGATTCTTGTCTTTGATAGACAAGTTTAAGGTGGAAGCCTTCCTCACTTGATAATAGTGAACCAAAGTGTCAAGATAGACTACTTAATTGTGTGTCCCGACTGTGCGGAGATCTTGACTCTTGTTATTACTGGTTGTGTAATAACGAAACCATATCATGATAGACTACTTAATTGTGTGTCCCGACTGTGCGGAGATCATGATATTCAAGTCTATTTTCATGATGAGACTACATTAAATTGTGTGTCCCGAAGTGTCGGAAGTCATGGTAGACTTTATGGACCCATTCATTTTGTGTTATGAAAGGTGACGATCTTTCATGTGTGTCGGGTTACTATTTCAAGGTGACGATCTTGAAAATAGTTAACCAGGCTTCAAGATTGACTCCCGAAAGGGACTGTCCCGGATATGCCGGATATCTTGTTGCTTATGTTATTACTGGATGTGTAATAACTTGTCAAGATCGACTCCCGAAAGGGTCTGTCCTGGATGTGCCGGATATCTTGACGCCTATCATGATCGACTCCCGAAAGGGTTTGTCCCGGATGTGCCGGATATCATGATATGAAAAGATTCTACAAATTCTATTAAACTCTCTCTCAAGAGGGAGTGTTAAAGTATTGTTCGTTCGTGTTTAATAAACGACGAGACAATCATGATATGCATATAAATATAGATATATTTATATATATATACTATATAATATAGTTGAAAAGTAAGTATTAATATGCATGTGTCTAATAATATATTAATATATATATATATATATATATATATATATATATTATACAAAGTATGAATAAACTATTGGTTAAGATATGTTAACTAATAGTTATGTAATGAAGTGACATGACCATAAGTATATACGGTCATGTCTATTCATTACATGACTATTCTATATATACATATACTCTATTGTTATTGTAGAATCAATCAATAACGAAGGCAATTGTATTCTACAATATCATACTAGTATATATTATCTCTATAGGACGATCCAGTTTTCACAACACACATCCCCATAAAATAAATATTAAAGTAACACTTTAATATTTTACAATTAAATTAAATGTTACTTTAATAAAACTTCAGGCATTAAAATGTATTAGCAATCGGACTCCGAATAATGCGAGTGATAGCTCGTCGGAAAGCTCTCACCGAAGAGTATCAAATCCAATCACCAAAACTGGCCTCCACTGTGTTTTGTTGACTTACTAAAATTAGTAAGTATGCCTGAAACTGAGTAAATCAACTTCATTTTGGCCCAAACTGGAAATGACTAGGCCAAAACACTCTAGGATCCCCTTAAACCCTTCGTTAGCCCTTGGGACCATGTAGAACAAGGCTAACGCACACACACTTGGTCAACTGCTGAAGTGGGGACATTACAAAATTTAGTAAGTATGACTCATACAACTACATGTTTACCACATGTCGAAATTACTATTGATAGTAAGTCACCAAACAAACTTACTATTTATAGTAGTTGCCTAATAAAAACTTGCTATTTATAGTGAGTCTAAAAAATTTTGCGCCTCTGACAAGACGCTTGATGGCATGGTTGCCTATGGCGAGCTCCTTAATGATGCACTAGATGAGAGGGCCATGATGACTCAACCACAACTAGATGAGAGTCCATGATGAGTCAACCACATCTAGATGAGAGTCCATGATGACTTCACATTCCAACATGTGAAAGCAAAAGTGTGCATCTATACAAGTGAAAATGTTTAGAATCATCAAAACCATTTAGAATTGTCTACCCAAAAATCTACTTTTAGCATACGCTAAAACTAGCTCATGGTATATTTAGTCATCACCTTTTCAGAGTTAGAGGATATTTGGGAATTCACTATTTAAGCTGGAGATATTTATAGCTCATTCTATTTTAAGGGTCTTTAATTTTAGCCTGAGGAGCTTGTGCTATTTTTAGTTTTTGCCATTTATAGCTTGGAATCAACTATTTCTAAATTATCTATCTTTAGATTTCTTGCCATGGAAAAGATTCAAGTTTTAAATAGTAGTTTGTTATAATTCATGCTCATAATTTATTTGGAGTTCATCAAAGTCGAATATTAAGTTTTAGTGGATGGGATTTTGTAACAAAGATTGCATTACAATCAATTAAGTTAATAACTAGAGTTGAAGTTGTAGTTAGCTTTATATTTTTATTTTTATTTTCATGCAATAGCTTTGTAAATGTTATAAATAAGTGCCAATTTGCACTTAGTTTGGCAATGGCAATTCTAATGCCTCCATATTGCTGAAATTGTGAGTGTTATTGGTAATCCATAATTCCATATTTGTTGAATGTTCAATAGAATTTATAATGCTATCTTGCTTTCGAATTGCTATTGAAATGTTTGTTTTGTGTGCTGAGGTAGGTTAAATTGCTTTTAACTGTGTATTGCATGTTTGTGCAACATTAGAGATTGTGGTTTTGTATCAATCCTTTAATTTGATCTACTAAAGCATTCACGTCTTTGTGTTTAATCTGTTCAATCTTTATGTGTACTTGTATTGTTCAGTTTTTATTCTACCCGAACAACACAAGCACCTGGAAGAATTTATTTTCAATAAAGAAAGCATAACACTGGGTGAATCCAAAAGAGAGATGTTTTAATTCAACACGAATGTGAATGATCCTAAAAGCCAAAGTTATGAACAACAACAAAAACGGTTAAAATAACTTAGTCAAATAATACAATAAAGACATGTTGTATTAGATGAAACTTCAAAGTATGGATCAACAGATTTATGTCAATATATACTGAGCTATTATTTAATTAAAGTATTAAAAAACACAATATCACATGTTTTCATTGTTTCAGTCTGTTGATACAGAAAATTTTATGCTGGCATCAGGTGACCCATAATTAGTAGCATTTGACATGAACAAAACACATGTCAATCTGAAGGGATTTCTTCATCATCTTGGTGTGAATTATCTCTCCTTTGACCAGTAATAAATGTTTGCCTCCATTTTCTAGGACCTACATGCAAATTTGAAAACACCTAATGTTGAAGCCAGCAGTATAGCTAATATCAGAACTATCTAAGAAGAGTGCATCTATACATGTCTTAAATAGTTAATTCAATTTTTATCATTTACTTAGATAAGAAAGAATATTCTTTGAAGATTGTGCATTCTTAGTAGGCCACATCTATTAGAAGATGTGAACAGTGCATGTTAAGATCAATTAAATAAAATATGAAAAGACCTACTAGCATATTAATTTGCACATTTTAGTGGAACAAATGTGTAATAGAACAACTCTACAAATTAGAAGGGGAAGCTCCCTTTAAACTAAAAACTAACCTAAACTGCACAGTGTGTACTTGCTATACACAATTTTTACAATGGCTTTTAGGATCATTCACATTCGTGTTGAATTAAAAAGTCTCTCTTTTGGATTTACCCAGGGTTATGCTTTCTTTATTGAAAATAAATTCTTCCAGGTGCTTGTGTTGTTCGGGTAGAATAAAAACTGAACAATACAAGTACACATAAAGATCGAACAGATAAAACACAAAGACGTGAATGCTTTGGTAGATCAAATTAAAGGATTGATACAAAGCCACAATCTCTAATGTTGCACAAACATGCAATACATAGTTAAAAGCAATTTAACCTACCTCAGCACACAAAACAAACATTTCAATAGCAATTCAAAAGCAAGATAGCATAATAAATTCTATTGAACAAATATGGAATTATGGATTACCAATAACACTCACAATTTCAGCAATAATGAGGCATTAGAATTGCCATTGCTAAACTAAGTGCAAATTGGCACTTATTTATGTTAAAGTATTGTTCGTTCGTGTTTAATAAACGACGAAACAATCATGATATGCATATAAATATAGATATATTTTTATATATATACTATATAATATAATTGAAAAGTAAGTATATATTAATATGCATATGTGTGTGTGTGTGTGTGTCTATATATATATATATATATATATATATATATATATATTATACAAAGTATGAATAAACTATTGGTTAAGATATGTTAACTAATAGTTATGTAATGAAGTGACATGACCATAAGTATATACGGTAATGTCTATTCATTACATGACTATTCAATATATACATATACCCTATTGTTATTGTAGAATCAATCAATAACGAAGGCAATTGTATTCTACAATCACAATGGTAATCTATTTCACTACAGCACTCACATATATTTTCTATAGGACGATCTGGATTTCTCAACATGGTATCAGAGCCTAACCTATAAGAGAATTGAAAAAAAAAAGAAAAAGAAAAAAGAAAAAGAAGTCATCGAGATGCCAGTAAAAGGGACGATGATGCTGTAGGACATTCTTGGTGCTGTCGTTTGGACTAATTTTAAATCGAGTGGCCTGCATAGCCATCATGTATGGAGTACGTTCAGAAATTCTCTAAGGATACAAATGCAGTCTGAACACAGTCTATCTCTGGCGATATAGAAGAGCTTCGAAACAGGCAGGTTGGATTGTCTGCATGAAGCAATGTATTAAAATCATTATTGCCAAAGATAGGGGAGCAGTCGATTATTGTTACAACAATGATAATTTTATTAAGAGGCGACAATATAAAGGTTCAATACAATTAATAATACTTGCCGACAACATACCATATAGCCCGATGAAATAAAAGCTATCGGTCTTATAAATAAAATTATCGTTTGAAAATTATTAGTCATTAAATATGATGAAGCGGTGCTATTAAAGAAAATATAGGAGGTTACACGACGGTGTAACAAAGTTTATACAACTCGAAAAGAACCGATAATTAACAACGATTATTTATAAAGTCGAAGGATGCAATTGACATAGCCCAAGGCATCGAAAGATAGAAATTATCAGTCAACAACTAAGCAATATCAAACGAAAGGGAAATAGAACATTAGTCAGTCTTTTATCAACTGGAGTTTGATACCATTGTTCCAGGAGTAGTATTTCACACATGTTGCCATATATTATTTTCTGCTGTCATTTCCATAATCCAAATGAGGCTGTCATAACTTGAAAGTTTGGGGTGGTCTCAAATTAGCTTAACAGTTTGAGTGTAAGGTCTTGAAGTGTCAGATTCACCAGTTGCACCTGAATAGAATTCAAATACGGAGAAGCAGTGAAAAGATTTCCCCACGACATTCCTAAAGCTAAATATTGCCAAGACTGGAATTGTCAAAAATAATCGTGAGTAGCCAATGAAATGAGATTGGAGGTTGTGTCTATTGAAGACCCAGCTAGAAGTCATGAAGAACATGTTCAATTGAAGCAAAATATCTTCGTTCAAAACAGAGAGTACAGAATCAATTGTCTGAATGCACGAGTATTGATTGATACGCAAGAACGTGGAATGGATGAATAGCTGATTCATACATGGCCAGCAAGATATTGGTTCGTCTTCAATAATTGTTATCTTGGTTTCCTGTTTTAGCAAATACTGTATGTTCATTGCAAAAGTGAAGTGTTCGTAATGAATGTGTGTTCTCCTGAGGTGATACGACACAGAGAATTGGAGTTTCAAATAGAACCGAGTACTGCACAAAATTTCTCAGAAAATGGGTTGGCTGGAATCTAACTTTCTGTGTGAAGAGATAGCATTTGACATTGTCACTGTGGAGATTGCATTACAGTTGAGTGCTCCAGAATGAACCGAAGACTTCCAAGGTCTTCAATTGAGGCTGTCAATTAAGAGCGAACAAGACTGAAGAACATATTATTCATGAGACAATAAGGACTTGTGAATCATAGTATAAAGAATCAACAATGGATACTATTAATGGAGACTGAAGGAGATATTATTCTTCTGCAATAGGAAGACTAGGATTATCAAGTGAAGGATGAAACAGTGATATATCCCATTATAGACAAGCTGGATACTCTCACCTCCAATCTATATTCAGCAGATAGGGGAGTAACGTCACAGAGATTGGATATGGACTATAACATCCATTCATGAAACAAAAAGAATTCTAAACACCAGTAAGTGAAAGGAAAGTTCAGCAAGGGTTCAAACATACTTGGTCAAGCATAAGATTAAGCGCGTAGAAGGGATAATAATGAAGGCCACCTCTGCATAAGATAATCTACATGGAGTCCACGTATTTTGAAACACAATAACAAGCATCGGAAGAGATCCATATTAAGGCAACGGCTTGTATGAAAGATGAAGATGATTAAACTAGACATGATAACCAATGATAATAGTAAACCAACAAGAGTCAATTGCTGATGACTACACAAGCTCTAACTAAAGCATCAATAATATCAATTAAGAGAAAGAATTTCTATCTATTGATATCGGCTATGAAGATCTATTTTTAATAGCGATTTGGTCACATAGAAGGAGGCTGCTATTTAATTGAAAAAGGGAATAGTACAAGTGGGTTAGTAATCAATGATTAATATAATCGGATACTGATAATGTATGAAGTCAACATCTAATTGGTAGTTATCATAATGAGATGTGGTTTGTAAAGAAGAAAATTAACATAAGGATCAGAATGAAACCGATATGTTATGAAGAAGGACGATGGGTACGAGTATCGTATTAATGGGTCACCTTACGAAAGGAGATACTTGAAAATATAAGACAAAATCATATGAAATTCAGATTCAGAGAAAGTCTAACATTTTCAAGAGGTCAAGAAGTTGATGAACTTGAGCTTCAGAGGGAGCATATGATTTAGTTAACTTGTATCGTATTGATTAAGAGGGAGTTCACTATTGAAGGTAAAACAATCCTGAGATTATAGTAGTGGAAACTAGTGGACAGAATCATAGATGAGATGCAATCTCTACTTGAAGTAATTCATAAATCTCGAGACTACAGTTCATTAAGATGAACATCATACTAGAGGTCCTTATTATCTTCCCTTAAGTCCAAGAGGGAGTGTTAATGTTATGGCCTTGAAAAAGATCAAAATGCATCCTATGCTAATCCACAGCCTTATGGAAACCCAATATGAGATATCGATTCTCTCAGGAAGAAAAGTATGAAGTCACATCTTGCAGTGACATTGAGCTGAGTATATAAAAAGGGTATGCCTCCATGACAGAAAAAGAAAAAGGATATGCATCAGTGGATATGCGAGGATCTTGATTTAGAGGGAGTAGACCATGTTTTGTTGGTTACCTAGTGATCAAGAAACTGTAGCAGAGAATTATGATGAATTACCATGTGAGAAGGCTATGCTTTCATGTCAGTGGGAGAAGCTAGAAGATCAAATTAAGATGGCAACCCAGGATCATGGTCATATTAATTTAGAGGAAGTATTCCTAATGTTGAGGAATAAAGTATTAGCTGAAAAGAGATTTTCAGCCTCAGTGATCTATCATTTTGTATCTTAAATGATTCTTGTCTTTGATAGACAAGTTTAAGGTGGAAGCCTTCCTCACTTGGTAATAGTGAACCAAAGTGTCAAGATAGACTACTTAATTGTGTGTCCCGACTGTGCGGAGATCTTGACTCTTGTTATTACTGGTTGTGTAATAACGAAACCATATCATGATAGACTACTTAATTGTGTGTCCCGACTGTGCGGAGATCATGATATTCAAGTCTATTTTCATGACGAGACTACATTAAATTGTGTGTCCCGAAGTGTCGGAAGTCATGGTAGACTTTATGGGCCCATTCATTTTGTGTTATGAAAGGTGACGATCTTTCATGTGTGTTGGGTTACTATTTCAAGGTGACGATCTTGAAAATAGTTAACCAGGCTTCAAGATTGACTCCTGAAAGGGATTGTCCTGGATGTGCCGGATATCTTGTTGCTTATGTTATTACTGGATGTGTAATAACTTGTCAAGATCGACTCCCGAAAGGGTCTGTCCCAGATGTGCCGGATATCTTGACGCCTATCATGATCGACTCCCGAAAGGGTCTATCCCGGATGTGCCGGATATCATGATATGAAAAGATTCTACAAATTCTATTAAACTCTCTCTCAAGAGGGAGTGTTAAAGTATTGTTCATTCGTGTTTAATAAACGACGAGACAATCATGATATGCATATAAATATAGATATATTTATATATATATACTATATAATATAATTGAAAAGTAAGTATATATTAATATGCATATGTGTGTGTGTGTGTATTATACAAAGTATGAATAAACTATTGGTTAAGATATGTTAACTAATAGGTAATGAAGTGACATGACCATAAGTATATACGGTAATGTCTATTCATTACATGACTATTCAATATATACATATACCCTATTGTTATTGTAGAATCAATCAATAACGAAGGCAATTGTATTCTACAATCACAATGGTAATCTATTTCACTACAGCACTCACATATATTCTCTATAGGACGATCTGGATTTCTCAACAATTTATAACATTTACAAAGCTATTGCATGAAAATAAACATAAAAATAAAAAGCTAACTACAACTTCAACTCTAGTTATTGACTTAATTGATTGTATCTTTGTTACAAAATCCCATCCACTAAAACTTAATATTGGACTTTGACGAACTCCAAATAAATTATGAGCATTTTAACCATTTTTGTTGTTGATCATGACTTTGGCCTTAGTTAGCATAATGTTATTTTTTTAAAGCCTTAACTGAGGCTGAACATCAACTTTGCTATACATTGTTGAGTATGAGAGGCACTGTAAGAAAGCAGTTTGCACTATATGGCTGAAAGAAATTTCCATGCAGGGTAGCTATATGAGTTTCTTTTGACTATCGGCAGCTGCAGATTTTCACTGGAGTACTTTTTATGCAACAAATATAATAGGATTGCAGCAAGCATTCAGTTACAAGGAGATGACTTGAGCACACCCCTCATTGTTTCATAATGACATATAAATGCTTTTAGGTACAATATTTGCGTTATACAAAACCATTATAACCTAGAAATATAGTAATATAACCATACAAGTTTCTTTTGACTATTAGCAGCTGCAGATTTTCACTGGAGCATTTTTGATGCAACAACTATAAAAGGATTGCAATTATAGTTGCAATGTATTAAGCATTCAGTTACAAGGAGATGACAAGAACATACACCTCTTGTTTCATAATGACATTTACAATACTTTTAGGTACAATATTTGCATAATAAATAATCATTATAATTGATATAAAAAGTAATATGCCACTCTTGTCTCCGTGCCTTGTGTGTCCCATGCTATAGGCCAATAGCTTGACTTAGTCACTTTATTCTAGATTAGGACCAAGTATTTTATCAGATGAACTTTGGCCATGCATATAAATAATAGCCACTAGTTCTGCCTGGAATGTCTGAGCAATAGAAACACAGAAGAGTTAAGCAAACCCAACTTCTACAGTGCCATACAAGCTACGCCAGTTTAGATTCGTTGCTTCTGTCACCTAACAATACCACAGATCAAAATCTTTACTGTTGCTCTTGTCATGGAACCAATTGGAATCAATTTTAATTCACAGGAAATCAGCCTGTATTCACCAGAATTTATTGTTAAGAAGGCAACTCTAGATCACATGTGACCTATTCTGTCAAGCTAGCTCAGAAACACTTAGAACTACACATGAATATAATGCTGCAACCATCAGCAATCGATATTTGGAATGTTTCCGCTCTCTAAGATGCTCAAATATATCATGAAAATCTCATTATTCTAGCAGTTTGTCAAGATCTTTTTAGCATTACTGATGATTTCATTAATTCTGCCATGGTATTTTTAGACTTAAGATATTCGTTTGTTTATTGAAAGCTGTTAAATTGTTGAAATTTAGAAGAGACTTTGTATTCAAACATTGTTTCAGGTGCCTTAGACATAATACACGAAGCGAATCTATTGGATTGCATTGCAGTTGGTTATGGACATGTGGATTTTCAATTGCATCTTGACAATTTCATTATTTGTTTAGCTTGTTAATTTAACTGATTATGATTCAACAAATTATTTCTACGGTTTTATCATGGTATAGATAGACTTCAAATGGTTTTTGATTACTTGCATCTTTCTTACTTTTAGAGATTTAAAATTACTAGCATTTAGAAGACATATTGTAGTTAATCATTGTTCTGGGCACAATAGAGATAATAGAATTATATGATCTATTGGAGTGCATCACACCATGTCGATTTTATATGTTCTTTAGGGTTTTCTCTAAAGTATGCAATTGAGAGGATGTTTTCTTTCTTATAGGATATGCAATTGGATCTGTAGAAGGTCGTATTGCATTGGAGTTTATTGATTCCTCTGAAGGAGCTGAGGCAAATACGTAAGTATTTTGTGAATCAAGGTGTTCACAACATAATATTTATCTATGGGGACAAGAGTCAGATTTTTTAAATACATAAAAGTAGATGAATTTTCTACACTATCTTTAACCCATATTGAGTGTTCAATAAAATTTCACAGTTATCTTGTACAGATCTAGAATATGTTCTGTAAATTATCTTTTGATGGTAATAAATCATCTCGAAATATATATTTTGGAATCTCTGAATGATCAGCATTTTTTGACAAGTCAACTTTGACGATTTCAAATAAACATATATTACAAATATCCAGGAGCCCAGCTTATCCAAGATAAACAGCACAGACAAATCCCAAAGGGATTGCATTGTGATAAAATCCAATTTGTAAAGTGATTTGGTGGGTCTGAGGGAACAGAAAACGAACCATAAAGCAAGAAACGGATGGGAAAATTAATCCCAGCTGCGCTGACATAATGCCAAAATGTCCAAACAAACAAACAGACAAATCTGCAGCATCATAAATACTAAAGACACCCCTTAGGAAGACCAAAAAAATGTGCAGTAGGAAATGGAAGGAGAATCCATGTGCCAAGCATGGAACCCAAAAAATTTATGCAGCAAATCCGAAGAGAGAAACCCAGTGTGCTAAGGGGAGGGGAGACAAAGAAGAAAGGCCAATAAGGAACATAGAAGCTGTGGGGATGCGAGATAAAGCACCACACTGGTAGATGGAAAGAACAAGGGTGCCACACAAAGTAGAAGCCCCAAATTACAAAAAATATAGAGTCAAAGAAAAAGGAAACACAATGAAAGAGGGCAAGGAGTGCATAAAGCAAGAAGGCTTGTACAAAGGGAGAGAAAAAGGGAGGTAAACTAAATAGGAAAAACAAATTTACTTACCCATAAGACATTTTTTTTCTCATTGATAAAATAATAAATTAAATGTTCTTTGAACAGGCCTGAGTTGCAGGTGTATTCTTTTTTCTTGCAAACTGATGGAAACTATTTGTTGTGCTCATGTTTGCCAGCATGTCAATAACATTTTTCTTTCTCTTCATATTAATAGGGTGGCGTTCCTCAAATTGTCTGGTTAGGAACTTTGCCTTTAGTTGTAGATTCTAAGGCTGCCAATTAAAAATATTATCTTTCTCTATTCCTTTTATCATAATCCTAGAATTGCCTTCAGCAGTCAAATTTTTGATTCTGAAATTGAGACCAAGTTTGAGATCCAACACCAAGCTCTCTGCTTTAGCAATATTGTTTGATTTGATCCTGGTGTACAAGGGACCAATAGCCATTTCAGTACTCTTGTAATCTCTTAGGATAGCCCCTGCTCCTGAAATCTTGACATTATTTTTAGCAGCTCTCAAAGTTCAATTTAATTCAAATATAATCTGGAGAACTCTAGGAAATAATCTCTCTATTTGTTTTGGCTTTTGGTGGTCTACCTACAAAACACCTTTGAATCTTAGGGAAATTCTTGAAGATTGACAACTCAAATTGATTCCTTTCATTATTCCTCGCCTTATTCTGAAATGAGCTACAATGGGTACATGTTATTACACTCTCCTCCCAAGTCTGATGTTGACTTTTGAAATTTTTATTGAGGATACTGCAACTCTATTCCAACTAGAGTCTCCCTGAGATGATACAAGGAGGAAGGTCCAAGGATAATAAAGGAAACAAGATGTTGCCAAGATTCCAAGTGTTCTTTAAATTCTTTGTAGTTGCCCATTAGAGATTTAAACCATCAAGGAAGAAGTCTCAAATTCCTTTACAAATGTTATAGTTTAAAATGAGGTGATTGGCCACTTCTAAGCTAAACAGATAGGGCGGCTGCTAGGACCATGGAAACCTTTGTTTGTGAGATGCTTTAAAGTGAATCTTAGCGTTACAAACTGATTCTAGGAAAAAATTGGTTTAGGACCAAGGATTAGAAGTCCAAATCATTCCCCAAGGAAAAGAGTCATTGATCTCCTTCGAAGGATTCACATTTCTAGTAGCCTTCTTTGATTTTAGAGATACTATTGCACTAATGATGCTACCCAAAGAAATCCTCTTGGGGTTGTAGGTTAGACCTAAAGTTCTGAAGAAGGGTTGTTAACGTGAAAGAAGTATCCTTACCAACCCAAGTTATGGTCAGACGAATTTCTAGGTTCTAACACTATCGAAGTATCTATCTTTTCATTCTAATAATCCTCAACTTTGGAGCCACACCACTCTTTGAGAGAAAAAAGAGAGATTTTGGAAAGCTTCATATTTTGAAAGAAGATTATTAGTGGGCTACTTTTCTTTCCAATATCCATCCTACCATAATGAATGTGTTGGAATCATTTGCCATTGCACGAAAAGCTCGAACTATCAATGCCCGATACAAATGCCAAATTTAACCCGATCCACGGGAGGCGGTTAAACCATGTCATGAATCTCCAAGGAGGTGCTAACCACCAAGTCAACAATCTCCCCCTCAGCACCGACTGAGCCTTCAGCACCCACTGAAGGGAGACTCGAACCTGTGACCCAAGGCTCTGATACCAATTGTTGGAATCATTTGCCGTTGCACCAAAAGCTCGAACTATCAATGTCCGATACAAATGCCAGATTTAACCCGATCCACGGGAGGCGGTTAAGCCATGTCATGAATCTCCAAGGAGGTGCTGACCACCAAGTCAACAGAATGTTCCAAAAATTTTGATTGGTCACGAGGCCTTTAACCATCTTCATGCCTTCCCTTATGATCGGTCTACCAAGGAGGTCATAATAAATAAGAAAACAGATAGGATAAGATATTAATAGGTACTTATCCTTTACAATTGTAGACCAAAAGGAAGGTTCACTATAGACGAACCTCCTCTAGTGTTGACACCAATGCTTGGTTGAAGAGAGTAATCTCCTAGACACCCGAGACACCTTTCCTCACATTAGAACAAACCTTTTCTTAGGCTGCTAAAGGAAATTTGAATTGATCCTTGATACGTTTCCATAAAAACAACCTCGTGACCTTGTTAATTTTAGAGATACGGCTCAGAAGGGCCTACACCAATGAGAACCACACCAATGAGAACTAGTAGATAAAACCAGCTTGAAAAATAAAAATAAGAAGCACCAAGCTGCTAGTTGGAGAGAGCCATATTCCTTTCCATTCCTCGATCTTCATACTAAAACTATTAAAAATCAAATTTAAAAGATGTTTCTTTTACTTCATAAGGATAGGGGAAAACTTGTTTAAGAATTTGGTAAACACCCCATCGCAAAGGAGAGCAATTTGTGAAGAGTTTTTTCTTTAATCCATCAATTTTTAGGTTTTTTTTGGATTTTCCTCTGTTTAGTTTCTATCTTGAAATCTTTTGATAGTTTCCCAAGAGATCCTTGATAGTCCTCACCTGCTCAAAAGAAGGCATGGAAAAAATGTGTCATCTACAAACTGTTAGTGAGTCAAAATTTTACTAGAGGAAGAAAATTTCTACACTTTCAGATTTCCTCTATTATGAAGAAACACGATGTGCTTGCCTAGAGCTTCTACCATAACGAGAAAGGAATAGGGGGATAAAGGACATCTCTATCAAAGGCCGCTAAACGAGGAGAAAAAACTTCTAGTGGAGCCATTAACCATCACTAAGAAGTTGGCAATTGAATATCATCGCTTGATCTACACTCTTCAATTCGATCCAAATCCAAACTTCTCGTGCACCTTATCCAACAAAAAAACTAGTAGACTTTGTTGTAGTCTTTAGCAATGTCTAGTTTGACGAGCATTCCTTTTTCACTAATAGCATGTAGGGAATGTATGAGTTTATCCATTTCCTTAATGCCTTTGTGATTTTTCCTCCTTTCAAAAAAGCTCCTTTTGCTTCTAGTATTAGAAAAAGGTAGGGTTCCTTGTAGTCCATTGACAATTACTTTAAAAATTAGCTTGTACATGGTGTTTCACAAGGAGACTAGCTTAAAGTCCTTATGTTTTCGTGAATTCATTTTTTATGAATGAAAGCAAGGAACATAGAGTTAAGTGATTTGAGGTTTGATCAAGAATTTATGATCCTTTAACAATTCCCCTATGATCATCACTCATTAGATTTTATAACATATGTGAAAAACATAGGAAACCCATTAGGTCCTAGGGCTATATCGTTAGGCATAGAAAACATAGCTTATTTGAAAATGTGATGTAGAAAGAGATCTTGCTTGTCCTTTCTATCCATATCTTCTTCCATAAACATATTTTCTCTATCAGAAACTAGGAAGGATATGATGTCTTTTGGGTCTCCCATAACTTGTCAATTTGATGTCTCAAATTTTGTAGCGTAGTCTATTTTTTTCCTCATTTTACAAGCCAAGTAAAAGAATTTGGATATTTCGATCCCCTTCTTTAAGTTTTTTGATTTAGACTTTTGTCTCCAAAATATGTATTCGCATTTATCAATCTCATCTAGTTGGGCTGTTAAATCCTTTGTCTCTTTAATTAGGATGCCTAAGGAGTCACCAATGATGAAGCCTCTTTGAGTTTCTACCATTCTACCCTCTTGGACTTCCTTTCTTTGAAACAAATTCTTAATGTCTTGATGATTCCAGCCATTTAGCTTAAGTTTTATATATTTCAAATTTTTATTGAAGATGAACATTTTAGAATATCATCCTGTGGAGGGAGAAAGCCAGGGTTCAATAACAACCCTTCCCAAATCTAGATGCTTTGTCCACATTTTCTTATACTAAAACAACACTCTTTGGGAAAAAATCTATCATTGTTAGTAAGAGTGAGATGGGCTAGTAATTCAACTGATCTTCCAATGGAACCTTTGAATCATATTCAACATCCTCATTAAGCTAAAAAAATGAGGCCAAGAGTCTATTGATTCTACATCAATGTGTTCTTTGCCACTTCTCCTATTGGTCCAAGTTAACCAAGTACAATGTGGTTTGACATTCTAGAGGTTAGTATCCTTGAGGAAGGTTGTGAAACTATCATTTTCTTTCATGCGTTAAGTATCAGCCTTTTTCTTTGAGGAGTCTAGCTAGGCGTTAGAATGTTTTGCTACAATCGATTTAGTGCCTTCTACCTTATTCGTTAGATCTTGAAGTTGAAGTTAACATCTATGTTTATCCTCCTTAACTTGAGGATCCTATACATTAATAATGAGAAAGTTACACTTAGAAACAATACCTATAATTTGGAAAGACAACCAAGAGTTTGAGGCATGGATCTTAGATAGCTCCACCTCTTGACGATTTTAGATGATAGATAGTTCTGTAGACGATCCATAGAATCTTTACATATCATCCCAATATTCTTTTGAAAAAGAGAAAGAGCATGAAAATCTTTAGCATTAGTTATCTTGGTTTCTTGAAGTAAAACAATATCCAAATTTTGTTTCACTAAGAGTTTCCAAAGCACTCTTCTATTGGAAGGAACATTTATTCCCTAGATATTTTAGGAGAGAATCTTCATAATTAAATCTTAGATTTTTGTAATATTCCATTTTGAGGAGTAGCTGGAAATGATGCATTTAGCCTATTTAAATCGAGTTGGCTAATTCTAGGTAATATCAGAGAGTAATTTATTTAACTAAATAAATTTGTCCCACAAAGCAATATTTTGGATGAGTTTAATTAATTTTATTAAGTGATGTAAGTGAATGTAAAGGGAAATCTCAAAAGTCACTTTATAATAGTGTTTCACAAAGTTTCTTGATGCGGGGATGGGGGGCTGTGGGGACACATTTCGAGGATGGAGGGACCAAAAAACTAAGTTTGGGGAGGGTGGTTGGGCGGACGACACTGATATGTAATGACCACCCCTGATTTTTTTTTGTGTTTCTCCAATTGAAGAGATTTAACATACAATGCTTTGCTAATGCCAATTAAAAACAAGCAAGAATCTGATCTGATTTGTTTCATTCACTCATAGCAGTTACATGTCAATGGAAGGCAACATAATCATCATCTAAACTGAAAAAATGAACCTTACAAACTGCTGTTCACAAATGAAGATGATTTGACATTCAACTTGGATGTTATGATCAAGTATGCACTTAGCAAAATAGACTAAGTGTGAGTGCCTTCAGGATATGTGTGTCTGCTTGCTGCTAGAAAGTCTGAAAGGTCTTCAAAGTCGCGATCAACTGCTCTTACAATGAAACTACAGATCTGTCGTGAAGTTTCAGGCATATCACTATCCATGATCCATAAAACCCAGCTTCCACAATTCAGGAAAAGAAACTTATAAGTCCGCTACAGCAAATTGAGTGCAAGGAAACACAAGAGTGAGACACATCATGATTATATACACTTCCAGAATTATTTTGGGAACCCAGACACCTCCCAGAAAGACGATTTGCAGACCCAAGAAAGGCAGAATAGTCACTACCAACACCCCACGCGCCAATACCAAGGTTGAGTGCTTCCTCCAAGAAGGCGTTTTCAGCTTAAAATTCAAATATGCATCAAAACATACATGTCACATGTGGAGAAGTGATGCCCATCAGATTGAAGTCCTCTAAACTAATACCCACAAGTAGAAATTGACCTCTCCTTTGAATATGTGCCGAAAAATAGTTTCCCTTGTAGGTGATATGGTACGATTTGCAAGAAGTATGTCTCAATAACTAGCTCCTTCTATTCCTCAAACCATCCCTTCAAACTTGCAATCATATGCTGTTAATAAACCAGAATGTAGTATATAATTATATCATGCAGGCACCGAACTAAATCTCTAGATTGTATCTTGAAACAACATAGATATTGTTAGCTATGAGGGTTTTCATCCTCAAAAGCCATTGAAACGAACTCTTTAAAGAGCTCACAATATCTCCAAATTCCCCAACAAGAAAAACCTGCCAAATGAACTCCACATTTTCTTTTATAACATTTTCAAGGGATTCCACTCTCTTCACAAATCCATGTGGGATAAAACATTTCTTCGTAAATAAGCCTCACATAAGGACATAAAAAGGGCCTTCTTTTAAAACAACATTGTGCAACTAGGCCAAGGGGTACAATTCACTTAAGTCGTACAATGACAATATAATAGACATAAGTATTTAAAAATCAAAATATATTTCTTTTAACACAACTAAACTTCAACCAATGTCCAAGAATGACATATTTCACTGTTGGGGAAATAGAGGGCAGTCTAACTGCTAACAATAAACACTTACAAAAAATAGCAACTGCTAAAAATAGTGTCTAAAGACCAAATTGGCTCTCTTTGAGATACACTAAAACTTATTATAAATAGTAAGTGCTAAAATGTAAGAACCCTTCACAGGCTCTAACTGCTGAAGCTGTTTTCTCTCAATATTTGTTTTCACAGATTATAATTTTTTTTCACAAGTTTTAGAGCAAAAAGCGAATATACCATAATCTGAAATTCTGAAACAATTTGAAATACTGCTGCAACTTCTATTTATTTTCTAATGAAATACAAGTAAAAATCCAGACAATCCTTTATTGGGAAATGATCACCAAAGGCAACTATGAAATACAAAAAAAAACCTGGAAGAGTACACCAGCTGCTGCAAGAATCTTTTCTTCTAACTCGGTAATGCCTAATCTGATCCAATTTCTCTTTTTTAACCTTCAACCAGCAAGCACACACCATATATAATTTATATGATTTTTAGATAAAAATTTCAGGCGTTGGGATTTGCGCCAATTTGCTTGTAGGCTGCAATTCTCTCATTTTTGGGCTGCAATTTGTATGAAAACCCGCTGTAGCTTGTTCCTCCTTATTCTACAATAATAAATTGTTTTCTTCCTTCCTGACTGCTGAAAAAAACAATACTGTTGAGGCACAAACAAAGTCTCTGAATGAAACTCTCTGATATTCCAAATTCACTGGATATTTCACCAGCTCAAATGGAGATGCACAGAAGAACTACATTCTCCAATGAGATAAGTTGAAACCCTTCTCAGAGCTCAAGAAAAATCAATTGATCAATAGCAATAACAATGAATGCCCTTTCTTCTTCCTTAGCAAGCTTAAATAAGCTTTCCAACCCTAAATCGCCAATGCTTGAAAAGCTGCGATTTTTCCCTTAAATGCTTTGGAAAAGAATCATTAAATGAATTTAATGATTTAGACTTAGGAAATAACACATAATATTTCCCCCTCCACTTAATATACAAATTCGGCCCCATTCTATGAGAATTTGACCCATACTTTAGTGATTTAATATAAAGTTGGTTTAAACTTTAATATTTAATCATTAAGTAATGCAGGAATCCACTGGAAATGCAATAACTCACTCAAAACTGAGAATCTGGCCATGCCGTCTGAAACAGGAGTTGGCATAATAATTTCCCATGTGATCAAATAATATTTCTAACAGATAGTAGGGGTTCATCTCTATGACTCTAAAGGTTGCTAAAAATAGCAAAACTCAAACAAACGGAGTCTGAAACCTCTTCATACCAAATCAAAGGCACTGAGCTCTGCAAAAGTCAAACCATCAGAAAAACATATTTCCCCTGTGCACGAATTGACCCTCTATCCATCTCTACTAGCCTACAAGGGTCCAAAGATAGGCTAATCAATAGCTAGAATGATGACTCTAGCTAGAGGGGGACATTACATAAAAATGGTCACTGTTAGAAATAGAAAGTCTCAGACAAGTTTGAAATCACTCCAAAAGGTGTCGTTCATCTCCATTAATCCATTTGAACTCACTGGTGCATCAAACCGCCTCTCCCTCAAAAAAGCCAACACAAATTGTTGTTGGCATTGAGTGATGACAACCGGTAAGCCTTCTACCGGTACAAGTATTGTCATTGATTGGCAAAAGAGTATAGAGACTTGTCATCTCTATAGAGTCTAAAGATCCAAGGAGATCTGTATGAAAGGAGGATGGTTTGGCAGATGGTGCCAATATACAAAACAGATGTGACTGTGGTCACTACACAAGGCATTTGCAACTAAGTATTGAATACATTCAAGCAAAGGAGGATTCAACCTTCAACCGAAGAAGTCATAGTACAGAGAATCCAATGGCAAATCGGTGTCAACCATTCAACTGAGGACGGTGCAACTGGTAAGCCAAGGAAGGGACAGTAACAGGTCAAAGACTCTTACTTGTTCACAGCATAATGATCTCAACCGATTTATTAATGACTCTGGTATTAATCGAGGAAGTCATAGTCAAACTATCTGTTCCAACCAACTCTCTGTCCGGGATTTTCTGCTCTAAATCCGGAAGTCTTTGAGTTAACCTGGTGATTGGTTTGAGGCGTGTCTGGAGTTTTTAAAGCCGGAATCAGTGGCTTTAAAACAAAGCGTTATCTTTTCTTAAGGAAAGTTGCTTGACACGCAACCATTGCTTTTTTTATAATGCAGATAAAACAAGGGCATGCATCGGATATTTCCTCAATAAAATGGTACTTCGCTGAGTGATGAATCCGATAAGGATCTGTAATTACGTCATGCATGAGGATTGCAATTAGGGCTAAGGCTCTATACATTCTTCTGTCTGAGGCAAATAAAAGTTGCCTTCACTCTGCCGAGTAAAAAGAATGAACCTGTATGCTTAAGAAGCCAGGTGTGAAAGAAGAAAGAAGAAGAGAGAAAGAAGAGTGTGCAAGAGCACAACCGCACAGGAGAACACACTAGCAACAACCAGTGATGCTTCTCAGTTGAGCACAAACAGAGATCTTATGAGGCTTTGTATAGCCATTTGTAAAAGGTCAATCTTTCTATTGTTTCCTAGCAATTACAATATTTTAAATCCTAGTATTTGGGTGGACTCTAACAGGTCTCTTGTATCAAATCCCTTAACCGGGTGACATCTTTCAAGGTGTTTAAAGTCCTCTAACCAGGCAGGCACTAACCAGCCTCATTGTAACAAATCCTTTAACTGGGTCGCATCTAACAGTGCATTTTGATCCTTTAACCGAGAAGGCTCCTAACAGGGCGTACTCCAAAAGAGTACAAAATTTGTGAGGTCTCCACACACTGTGGTTTTCACCCTAACCAGGTTTCCATGTGATAAATCTGGTGTCACTGTGTGATTGTTTTCTTATTGTTATTATATGCTTAAATCTGCTTGCCTTTCAGCTGTAAGTTTACTTCACCAGATTTAAAGAGAAAAAGTTTTTACAAGTGCTGATTCATCCCTCCCCTCTCAGCATCGGTTGGGACTATCAATTGCACTACGAGAGAATCGTGAAATTGGGGACATCATAGTCTGCCCTTCCCAAAGATTGTTTGTCCTCAAGCAATGCAAATGCTATCCACAATCAACTGACTTATCCATATTGAAACCAAGAATGATCCTAGGGACTGCCCTACTATTGCCAACCAGAAACATACCAAGGAATGCCTCTACTATTGCCAATTGGAAACTTAATATGGACACTTAATCTCAAGGTGTCAAGGGAAGGACCTTGGATACACCAGCTCTAACACATCTCACTACAATCAACCAATCATCATCTGAAAGATTTCCAAGGAACACTCTGAAAAGACTATAGTGTCCCAAACTCTCCCAAGAGGTAGTGGTGAATATTTGAACTATGCCAAGAGAATCGCCCATATCTGG
Organism: Chamaecyparis obtusa; assembly: GCA_027943335.1. Taxonomy (NCBI): domain Eukaryota; kingdom Viridiplantae; phylum Streptophyta; class Pinopsida; order Cupressales; family Cupressaceae; genus Chamaecyparis; species Chamaecyparis obtusa. Next base: position 73,847 of record BSBK01000926.1, on the reverse strand, counting down.
TTGTACTAAAGACTGCAAGAGGTCACCATAAATAGTGTGGGAAAACTAGACAACAACGAACAATGAAAAATTTCACTGAATATATAGGAGTCATGAGAATGGGAGTAGCTGAAAAACCATCTCCAATGTGAAAATTTCCTCTACCATCAATCGTCAACCATGTACTAATCATCTGATGGACTGAGAATGCATACAAACTCATGTGCATGCCAAAAACCATATTCTTGTGGGTGCTGATTGGAAAGGGAATAGTGGAACCAACAAATTTTGCCCACAACTCCAATCCTAAATCAACAACTCACTTATAGAAATTGCACCTATATCCCAAATCTTGTAAGCAACTCCACTCTCATCACTAAATCAGGAAAAACTTCATCATCCAGCTCGAAGAGTGGATTGTCAAAAGTCATATCAGCATCTATATCAAACAAGGGATTATCAATTAGCTGATTACTATCATGATCCTAATGCTCTACCCGAACATATTGCTGCTCCGAGCTCCTAATTTCAGGTTTTATGGGACAATGTGCAAGATCAAAAACTCCTCTTGAACATTATCAAGCTCCTACATTACCTGGCTAATCTCCTTGGCCATTTCTCTATTCTCCCGCTCTCTTAAATGTTTGGCTTCATATAGCTGATCATTTGCTTCAAGAAATGCCACTTGGACACTTTTCAAAGTGAGCCTAGTGGAATCAAGCTCATTGGTGAGCTCACTAACCTCTTCCCTCAATCGCTTAATCAAAGACAGTCTCATCTGCAAACTTGATGGCAACATCCCTATCATGCATCATGTGTTAGTAAGCTATTTTGATTTCTTCCATAGAGTTCTTCATTGTTTGCAAATCAGTAAGTAAAATATTAAGCTCATTTTGTCCTCTTCATGCACTGTGGATTATGTTTTCAACTTGCCTATTTGTGCCATTCAGACTCGATAAAACTTGTACTTCATTTTCAATGGATACCAAGAATTTTTGTTTCCAATTGTGATCAAACAAAGTTGACGAGCTGCTGTTATGTTGCATGTAAAAATCACAATTAGACTCATACCTATCATCAAGATCTTCAAAGCTGTCGCAAATCAAATGTGCCCTCTCCTTTATCATTCTCAACAACGAATTGTGAATCCAAATCAACAAGGCCACTATTTCTATGCTCAAGGTCAACTACATGCAAAGATACATTAGTTTTATTAATAACACCATTAATGCCATTCTCCATGCAAACATTGTGCTCTAAGACTGAAGCATCATCAAGAGCAAAAATAAATTCATCCCATGTTGGGTCTTCATCATACTTGGGTGCCAACAAACCTGGATCCCAAGAATTAAAGGGCTGATTGCTTTGTTCAGTTTAAAAGTGCTCACCATATTCCTCATGATTGGTTCCCCTTGTGAATAGATTACTCCTAGTACCTAAGTCATTAGAAAAAGGTTACTTGGAAATGAGGAGACTTGGAGGTCTCCGGTACTGGTACTAGTACCGGTACGGTTATTTTTCTAAAATAGGAGACGGGGGGTACTTGGAGATGGCAGATTCTTTTTTAATATAAGTTAATAATTTCTAAGAAATACCATAGATTCATAACATAGTGCTTTGAAAACAAGAATAATGAAAAGTTGTAAGTATGAACATTGAACATCAAAAGTTTAACGAGCAAAGACTAATACTAAATAGTAATGTCATATTAATATAACGTCAAATAGTTCAAAACTCACATTGCATATCTCATAGTCATATCTGATTTCTGAATATCACATATGATCATCATATCAGATTAATAATCGCTGAGATTATCATTACATATTGAAATTTGAAATTAAAAAATATATAGTTTGATGCTAAATCGCTGATATGCAAACAAAAACTCAGAACAGTAAACAAATATCAGAAATTTATCTAGTATCATCTACTCCAAAAAGCTGTGATCATCCATCTCAAGGTCTTCAGCTATGATGCTCTCCAGAAAATCATCTCTCCAACTCAGGTTTCTAATGTCTGTGAGTTATAAAATAAAATGACTTAAATCATTTAAATTTGCCTTGCATAAAAAAAAACATTAAAATGATGGTCAAAATACATAAAAATGACTTAATGTTATATTTTAAATTTATTTTTTAATCAGGAGACGGGCAGGAGACTTCATTTTTTTGGAATCGGAGATTCGGTCTCTTTGGCAGACATCGGCATGAAGTCTCCAACCATTTTTGAAGACTCCGGAGATGTGAAAGTCTCAGAGATGCATCTCCGTCTCCGAGCCGCGTTTGGAGAGGGGAGACAAGTCTCTCGGTCACAATGCATTAGAAGCTTCATTGCTGGAATAAGAAATATAATCATCACTATTAGCCTTTTTTTAAAATTTATCTAGGGGTCTTAGGCTGTCACTTATTAAATTTTCTGGTTTGCCTCCATTTGTAGGACTAGGAACATACTCACCATCTACATCATCTGATTCACTAGTTGAAACCATGCAATCTTCAAGTGAGAAAAATGTGACAGCGTTATGATCAAACACAATATCATCAAGGTAATTCATCTCTTCATCATGATTATCAATAATGATATCTAAGTCTCCAACATAGAGGCTTGTGCAAACCATACTTGTAGTAACATGTGATCCTTTTTTTTATAGTACATTGTGCCATTGAAATGAAAGAAAGAATCACCATTATTGTATCCTACTATTCCCACAGTTGTATCAACTTCATTAGATAACTCTATATGTGCATTCAAAGTTGTTGTTTTGACTATTTCATTGCATTCATTTTCAGTATGTATAGATGCATGTACATGTACGAAAGCATCCTAGAAATCAGTCACATCTTTATCACGAGGCAAGCTATTCTCAACTTCTGAATTGATTCTCTCGTTTTTCACCCGCTCTTCTTTATTTTGAGAGAAGTTTCAATTTTCCCTCACATTGTTTGAACACACTATTGACCAAGCCAGACACAGTAGTAAAAGGAACCCATTCTTGTTTGCAAACAGCCAATATCATAGATAAGATAGGTCTGGATAAAATATCAGTTCCATTTATACACAACCATAATAGACTTCATAGCTGTGATAATCTCCTTGTCATGTTTGCTGCTGATCATGATCAATAAATGATGAAGCATATTGTTGATCAGATCATGTAATCCCAATTCTATCAAAAGGTTACTCAATCTGATTTTTGCAAATTTTTTTAGTATAGCAACCCTTTGTGAATGATGAATATTATTGATGTCATCAAGATTTTGAAAACTATGCACAATTAGATACAATACCTCTTTCATTTTATCGTCATCATAAGGAACTTGAGGTGCCGAAATTCTCATAATCTCGCTTGAGCACAAAGTAACCATCAGTCCAATCCCATTATCAAAATGCCTCATCAAATTGTTTTGCGTTAAGGAAGTCACAACTGGGAGAAGAGCTAGTTGTATCAAATTTGAAGGCGACTGCTCCACTATGCTCAAGCATCCATCTAATTCATTCAAAGTGATGAAAACCACATCTTTTGGTTGATGAGTATTGAGCTTTCTACTTGCCTCTTGTAGAACAATCATCAACCGATGCCTCTCCTTTGACCCCATGGGTAGATTTAAAATTTTTTCCCAACAGGTAGAAACTTTAGCTTTGATACATTGTAATAACCATGCCTGATTTATTTTTTGTGTCTTTCTTATTGAAGAGATTTAACTTTCAATGCTTTGCCAATACCAATAAAAAACATGCAACAATCTGATCTGATTTTTTTCATTCACTCATTGCAATTACATGTCAATGGAAAGCAACATAATCATCATCTAAACTGAAAACATGAACCATACAAACTGCTGTTCACAAATCAATATGATTTGACATTCAACTTGGATGCTATGATCAAGTATGCACTTAGCAAAATAGACTAAGTGTGAGTACCTTCAGGATACGTGTGTTTGCTTGCTGCTAAAAAGTCTGTGAGGTCTTCAAAATCATTATCAACCTCATTCAACGAAACTACAGATCTGTTATGAAGTTTCAGGCATATCACTATCCACGATCCACAAAACCCAGCTTGGAATTCTTAGGAAAAGAAACTCAGAAGTCCGCTCCAACAAACTGAGTGCAAGGAAACACAAGAGCAAGACACATCATGATGATAAACACTTCCAGGATTATTTTGGGAACGTAGACACTTCCTAGAATATAGTGACACCCCAGAGCAAGACACATCAGTGACACCCCATAGCTTGTATATTGCAGCTCTCTACTTGTAATGTCCCCTCCTTAGGCAGTTTAAACTATAGCAGAGATTGACCTATAATCAGGGGTTCCCGTGGGTTAGCGAAGTGGTTAGGGGACCCAACCAGGGGTTGTGGAGCCTAGTAGGGGGCTCTACGAGCCATTCCATAGATTCTAAGGCAGTCTCCTATTTTTTAGGAGACTGGGAGATGGCTAGTGATGCATTCTAAGACATTTCACATAATTTCATACAGTCTCCTAAATTTTAGGAGGGGGTCCTATTTTTAGGGAGGACTAGTAGTGGCCTTGTTCTATTTAGACATCACCCTTGGATCGGTAGCTGGATTCAATTTTCAGTTTGGAGTCTAGGTGATGATTTTAGGAATAAAATGGGATATTAAAGTAACGACTTTAATATTCTAAATAACTTAATAAAATAATCATTTAATAAAGTTACTTTATTATTTTTTAATGAAGTAGCCTATAAGTGGACCACCATGGGTCATGATGCCTAGGAAGGATTAATTTAGTTGTTTTTAAAGCAACTTATTATTAATAAAGGGAGTCATAAGGAGTTTGAATTTTATGAGGAGAAATAAATTTTTAAAAACATTAAAAATTAAGAGAGAATTCCTAAAAAAGGATTGAGCCTCTTAAGAGAGAAATAAAGTAGTATCGGGAGCCTTCATTATTCATTCTATACTCGGAGAAAAATGGAGTTTTAGCTTCTTGGAAGACAATGGTTTTTAGTAGTAGCAATCAGGCTTTTGGGGATGACAATTCTCAAGAGATCAAGTACCTATAGGTGTGAAACTATTAGCCAAGGGTATTCTTACAGGTTTTCATCAATCAGGGTTACAGGAAAGATCTATTTTCAGTCATTGGTGAGGAGAAATTAGGGAGAAATCAGAGAGAATCAGAGGTAAATTGCAGATCCAGTCTATTTCGGCATCTTTATCAGCTTGGCAATTCATTTGCAAGCCAGCTGTACCCTTTAGGAGGAATTTACCATCAAACCCTAGCTTGGACGTGGAGGAAAAGTCATTCCCAGGTTGCAGATGAGAATTGTTTGAGATCAGTTATCACAGATCAGACATTAAGGGAGTGCTGTGGTGAAGAAAACAGGGTTATTCATTTCAGTAATTATCTGTCCGGTATAAAGATCAGACTATACTTGACCTGTACGGGTATGTAGACTTGTTTGGGTGCAAATAAAAGTCAAAATTATTAATCATTGCCTTAGTTTTAATTACTGTCATTTCCAACAATTAGTTTCTTTTTGTTAAATTCAATGCATAGCATAATTTCATCATCAAATCCCCAAAAATTAAAAAAACACAAAAAATCACGTGTTTGGGATGAACTTGAATCCCATGACTTTCACTATGAACTTGAAAGTCATGGGATTCAGGATGGGGTCATGGGATCTTAGAATATCTTTGTGTCCTAGTGTTTTCTATTTGAGATGTTCATGGAAACAAAGTTTGGATGCATAGAAAATCCTGAAAAAGAAATATGATTTTTTGTGAGCTTTCTATTAGTGTAGATTGCATTAAGAGCATGGATGTCAATAAGATTGACTACATAGTTTGCAAGAGGAGCAAACAAAACATGATGAGAAGCATAACTAGATATGAAGAGATCAAGATCGAGCACAACATTGTTCAAAATAATTGGTTGAAATCATGCAAAGGAGTTTGTTTTTGTAGATAAATGGTGAAGTCAAAGCATACTTATGCCTTACTTAGTGTACCAATGTTGAACAGGCCGAATAACTAAGAGGGGGGGTGAATCAGTTATTCCCACACTTTACAAAAGTTTTTCTCTATTGGTAAACTAATAAACAACTATAATAACAACTTCTAATCTATCAGTTAAGCACATAAAACATCCACAAAAAATGTAAACATGAAAGCATAGGAATAATGACACACAAAACGCCAAGATTTATGTGGAAAACTGAAATTGGAAAAAACCACGGAGAAGCTAATTCTCATGAAATGAAAACACCTATTAGGGTGACACCGGTTATTTGTACAAAGGCTCATTGCCAGTTATGCTCACTCCAGGTAGGCTCACTGCTAGTCGGGCTAACTGCCCTTATACAATTGAAATATGAAAATAGATATAACAAAAGCATGAATTGATTGAATTGCTTCTAAATATGAATTAACAGCTCAACAATTAAGCTTTGTCACAACAATCACTAGTAGATCTCCAATCGTCTGATCCGTTGCGAATGGTATGTAAGCTTTGATTAGATCTTCAATCTGTTGCCTCAGATATCACTGCTCACATACATCACTGCCACAGGTTCGCATTGCACTTTTCACCACATACATCACCCTTGGATACAAAAAGGTTCTCCTTTATTTATATCGGTATCCGAACATACATATGTCGGTTTCACACCAAATGTGTGACAACCCCAATGGTAAGGGAATTAGAATTACATTTAATACATAGCATCGATCTTGAATCTTGGACATACATAAGATGTCTTATCAACACGCTTCAACACGATTCACAAATAGGTCACTCTTAAGATATTACAATGCATATTCCATTTTCCAAGAATTATCACAACTAAGACAAAAAGATGGAATCACCGATAGAAGAATCCACATCATACGCTGTAGCCGATATACCAAAAACATCTAATGAACTGCACTACTACCCAGATACTTGTAGAAACAATGTAACCAACACAATCACCAGAAATGGATACAACTGAACACCGAAGACACACAAGTGCACCAAACCATAAGAGTCATGAATAGAACACTGTACACTTGCCCTAAAGCACCAAGGGACACCAAAATGTTCATATTGAATCCTGCCCTGTGTACAATTGAAACTCTTGTTCCAATGTCGACAACCAACAAAATATATCCAAAACTGCCAACAGCCAACCAATACAGCTGGAGTGTCGGTATGGAGGTTTCGACATCAATGACAATCAATGCTAGCAACATCATAATGAGTCTAACAAACCGATGTTGACATGACACTTGACAAAGCACACAATGGGCCTACATGTCTTAAGTTCTAATTTTGGGACATTTTTTATCATTTTCCAAGAACTAGGGAGACTTTCGGGATTTTGGAGTTTATTGTTTTGCCATGCGTTTCCTCTGAGCCCCATCTTTTTCCTTTTCCTTGTCAAGTTTTTGAACTTTGTCATCCAAACATTTTGGCACGCTCTTCTTCCAACATTTGCACTTTGACATTTTACACTATTATCTTACGAAGTCATGGTTTGATTATTTTCTTGTGTGCGTGTGTTGTGGCATGAGTTCCTTGGTATCTCCATTCGCCAATGTCCAATCCCCGATTCTTTGAAAGCTTTGGATATGCATTCTGTGGTGTCCTTGATCCTTGACTCTTGGTATTCCCTTCATATATCTTTTCAAAGGTGGTGATGCAGAGACATGCACATTTGTTTACTTTGTGCATGAGTTTTGGAGTACTCCCAATCCTTGACAAGTGGTCCTCCTTTAATTCTTGCACATTTCAAAAGTTTTAAAACTCCTCAAGTTGTCAACAAGCAAGATTCAAATATTTTTTTAAGGTTCATGGACCTTTAAAATTGTCAACAAAGTGCAGTTCATGTCCAAAGTTCTGATTGAAGGCTACAAAGTTTTCATTTAGCCAAGTTTGGCCTGAAAGATTGGTCTTGTGCCAGAAAATATTTCAATCTCGTTTTTAGATATAACTTATGGTGACTTTTGTCACAGTACTTAGGCCTGATGGTTTTCTTTTCTATTCAATGCTGTTGTTCATTCCTTCATTGACTTAGTTTCCATATGTTCATAAATTTTATGATACTGTGACCTGAATGGCACTTCTATTGCACAATAATTGGTATTGATTAAGAAGCTCTTGTCTTTGTTGGTTGCACCTTATAAGGATGGGGTTGAGGGTGGGTATCATGCTTCCTCGTGCAATATTCCAAAGAGGCCCTCTTAGCCCAGGCCATTGTCCTTCAGAGATCAGGTCCTTTACTGCTTGAAACTTTTGGTTCTTCTTGGGTTCCATCTTTTGACACAGACTGGAGACATTTTTAATCTCCATTGTTTCTTGTGCCTATTGAAAGATCTTTTTTTCATGGCCTATTTGTACCCGTATCATATGGTTTTATCCTTTACATTTTTCTATGGTTTACTTGATTTTTTTAACCGTTATTTTTATACTTTCAAGTTTTAACTTTAGTCCAGTGTTAGTTACGTTTAAGCATTTGTAGTTAAGTTTTTAACAATCCTGCATGATATATATTTTGTTGTACTTTTTAAGTCCTATCGACCTACTTGGGTCGTTCATGGACAATAATTTAGTTTTTATTCTTTCTTTGTAAGGTTTGGATACAAAAATCTTTGTTCATGCTATAGCAATGCTTGTGAAAAGTGCTTCAAAATTTGTGACTGAACAAGTTTATACTTAACTATCCTAAACAAGCTAATTTTTTATCATTTTTGAAAAATCAAACTTGTGGACTGGAGATTGAATTAGGACCCCAGGAAAAATAACTCTAAAAAACAAGGTTCATAAATATCTGGATTCTGTAATGCCAGGTATGCTTTCAGATGCCATCCAAAGTCAAACAGAGCGAGATATTATTTTGTTGCAGTTAATGCCATTGAGTTTCATCCTATGTAAGTCTTTGCAGTTCTTTCACAACAGCATATTTCAAAACACAGTATTGGAGTGTGTAAGTTACATCAATTTCTGATTAGGTTTTCTTTTGCTTTTTGAATTCAGTGATGGTAGATTTATTACTGGAAACAATGAAGGATATTGCATTTTGTGGGACCGTAATACAAAGAAGAGGTTGTACGAGGTAATAAACAAGATCCATCTGTAATCACTAAACTGTTATCTTTTTGTTGTTTTTGCATTCAAATTTTTTCTTCCTCGTACTTTTTATGTTTTCTTTTGGATATAATAAACTTTTTAAAGTACCTTGTAAACCATTCAATTATTTGTGCTCATTTTATCTGACTTATAAGTTGAAGAGGTGTTATTTTTATTGATCATATTAGCATTCCATTTACACAGTGTTGGCATGATGTTGCAAAAGTATAAGTTGATATCAGTTACATGGGTTGAAAATGAGAGACCAATGGCAAAAACTTGGTAACTAAATAACAATGCACTATTTGGAAAAACGAAGCAAAATAAAAAGTTGTCGATTGATGTAAAATATAATGTGCATAAAATTTAAATAGATATATGGGTATAATGCCTCCTAAAAGAAAAAAAGGTAATATTTTACATAGGCTTGATCACTTTATTTCCTAAAGAAGGCCACTAATATATTATCTACTGTTTAAAATTAAAAAAAAATGCTTTTTTCAAAATATAATTCAGAAGGCACCATTGGATGTAATTCAAAAAAGTATTTTTAAATACTTGGAAGGAAAATAAAATTAAAATTAAGATAAAAGAAATGGAGGGCTTGCAAAAAAAGGCAACTATAAAAAGGAGGCAAGATTGCGAAGCAAATAATTGGATTGTGTTGTTTCATTATTCTCTGCCGATTTGGAGTTTTGATGCATTCAAGGATGAAAATCCTTGGAGTGTAGGTGATTGGAGGACAAAATTTTTTTGGTTTTCATTATGTGGTTGAGAGCAAAAATCCTTTCACTCATTGGAGGTGATTCTACTCAAGGATCTCATTTGGGCTTGATGATTTTGAATGTCTGATTGGTATTCACAAGCAAATCATTTGGAGATCTTGAAGGCATTTTCTCATGGTTACCTGAAGACTAGTCTCCCACCCCCTGAGACGCGTCTTGACGACAGAGACATCTCCAGAATTTTCCTGATGCATAGGTTTCTTTTGGCTGTCATGTCCAGCTAGAAAATTTAGGGAATAAAACATTAAAAGGAAGAAATGAAGGCAAATAAATAAGTCTGGATAATGTTTCATATTGATATTTTGGATGATACAAAAATCCATGCAAAGTTAGAGTGATCAGATCTATTAACAATTTAGACTTTTTGAGAGCGACATAAACAGTTGTATGACTGATTTCCTATCATTGTAATGATCTAAAGAGAAATTGCCTTTACTATATACTAAGTCGCAGGGTTTGGATCCTGCGGCCCCCGCACCTAGTTCAGGTGCGTCTATGGGTGCGTGCTGGGTGCACACAAGGTGTACACCCTGTGCGCACCTAGCATGGATTTGGGCGCATCCAGCGTGGACAACGGAATAAGGTAACAGATTCATTGAAGGAAATCTTCAAAGGATTTCTAAGCAAATGCACATTGTAGGTGTAGAGCCAAGTCCGCAGTCCACGCTCATGTACTGATGCACGATGGAGCTTGGAACAAGGTGCAAATTTTCTATGGATGGGAGGGCAATGAGTTTGTCCATGGTTAATCCAGCATAGTAAAACTAACATGGTATCAGAGCAAAGCTTGGGAGGAATAATCAGGTGCAGAGAAAGTGACAGCCAAAGAACACGATTCCTTCCTTCCATGACACGACTCAGCCATAGAGTTGGTACTGGCAAACAATGATGTGGCCCTTTGTAATTTTGTCTGTTCTGTATGAAATTGAGTCAATGAGAACACTCGAAAGCCGTAACAGACGAATAAGGTAACGGATTCATTGAAGGAAATCTTCAAAGGATTTCTACACAAATGCACATCACAGGTGTAGAGCCAAGTCCGCAGCCCATGCTCATGTACTAAGCACGATGGAACTTGGAACAAGGCACATGTGAAAGAACATACCAGACACATTGACTGTTTGACAGATTGCCTCATATCTAAACCATTACATGGAATTATACCATTGTTATTAAAGCAATACATAGAGGAATGAGAAGGCATCAATGTTAGCAATTGGGGATGAATATATCATCAAGCTTTATATAGACATCATCGAAGGATCTGGAGACATGACCAGTTCATATGCAGAAGCATGATAGATGGTGTGGGAGTCGATATGGACAACTTAGTGACTCGAGCGATAGAGTATTTTAAGAAGGGATGACAACGATGTCAGTCTTCACTTGCTGTGAACTGTTTTACAATGTCTGCAAGTTTGTGATGTCGCAAAGGGTACAGAAAGGGCTGCAATTAAGTATTGAGGATTATCGATATACAAGAGAAGGAACAAGAGATTTTAATTTCAAGAGTTGCCGTAAATGAAATATCATGACTATTACCGTGACCACCATGGATAGTATTTGGGTATTGAACTCCATTTTTTATATCCTGGAGTTGCAACTACATCATTGGCGAAGAAGAGATTATAATTCCTTGCACACACACACCCATAGACCAGATCGACCGGCACTCTTTATCATATCGAAAACGATATTGCGTGAGTTGGTGGTAAAACGTTTCAAACAAGGAAAATATAATTATCACTGTTACAAACGTAAGGACCAGGGGTTGCAGCTTACAGATTGAGCCCTCTACTTAGATGCGGCAATGACACTTTTGTTGTCATCTACAAGAAACCGAGTTGACATAACATCGACATCGACTTGGGATTAAGTGAAAGCTTTGGTTAAATTCCAAATAGAAGTCGTAGTACTACTTTTCAGGGCATATTGATTTTGTTTGGCTTACGTGGCAAGAGATACTCATAATAAAGGGATGATATGATTCTAGTGACTTCCAATTTTGGGAATCAATTCTACAACAATGATTTGTCTTGGAGAGAAATGAAGGTAATTCCAAGAGGAACGTGATATTACCATTGATATTTCTCTCTGAAAGTTTACTGGCATTGATGTCCCCGGACACAGAGATTTCATCAAGAATATGATACGATCTAGGTGTTATGACAAGCCAACAGTATTCAGTAGATTGAAGGTTTGATTGATATTGAAGATTTAAACCTAATCAAGCCGACTTTATAATCATAATTGGCTATCACTAAGTTGACAGTGATAATAGGATATATCAATTGATATTAAACACAACGATTCAGGAAAGGATGTAAATACGTGATATGTATTTCTGGTGATTTATTTGAGAAGACATAATTATTATTTAGTGATTATGTGTTTAACAAAGTCAGCATCCAGTAATATATATATATATATATCAGTGACTAATGTTTGAAGAACAATATAAAATGAAACAAGCATTGTTGGTAATGTATGTCGATAAGCATTGCTAGAAAATTCCAAAGGAAAACGGCAAGCCTGTAGTAGTGATGACATCTTCCAATGATGCAATAATGAAATGGTGTTTAATGAACATCTTCCATCTAACCTTAATGATGCGTTCTGGACACAATCTTTGGGGGTGTCAGATTCACATGAAACTTTGGGTATCAGTCCTAATGCTTGGGTGAGAGATGCTCTTTGGAAATACAATGCTTATTACCTACAGTTTGTCAAGGGAACTTGGGAACCTACACAACAACCATGACACAACATACTTAGTGTTTTGAGAAGGGTATGTTTCCATGTCAGAGGGAGCAGCTAAAGGATATATGTCAATTGGCATCCGAGGATCTTGGTCATATTAATTCAGAGGGAGTGGACCATGTGAAGATGGTTTCTCTAGTGATCAGGTATACTTCCATTTGAACCATGACTTCTCAAGTTCTGTCATGAGATGGAAGTTTCATCAGTGAGATACGATGATTGATCTCCTCTTTGGGAAATTGAAGCAGTCAAAGGACTATGATTCATGGGATGGAGTTCCATGTATGTAGGCTGAGAGGCCTTTATGCCGACACCTAGATCATGATATTACTGATAGATGGATACTTGGTGAGCTTGAGATTCACCAAGAGTGATTCAGACTCCAACCTTGTATTTCATAATAGTTCAAAGCATGTGGAGATCAAATATCACTATATTAGAGATAAGGTGTGCAAAGAAATGCTATTCACTTGAAGTACATTAGCCCTGAAGAACAAAGGGCCGATATTCTCACCAAGCCTCTTGCCAATGTGGAGTTTGTGCATTTTTCGAGACAAGCTTGGAGTTGTCAATGAAGCCCTTTCTGAAAATGCTCAACACTGTAACCAAGTGCTGCAAGAGATCATCCCATCTTAAATTGTAAACGAGGATGTCATCAAAGAAAACCAAAACGAATTTCCTCAATTGAGGCTGGAAAACCTTGTTCATTGTGGACTTGAAAGTAGTTGGAACATTATTTAGCCCAAATGGCATAACTACAAACTCGAAGTGGCCACAATGACATCTGAATGCTGTCTTCTCTACATCCTGCTCCCTAACTCAGATCTGATGATATCCTGATCTCAAATCGATCTTTGAAAAGAAGCAAGCACCATGAAGCTCATCTATCAATTCGTCTATCTGAGGAATGGAGTACCTGTTCTTTAATTTTTTGTTCAAGATCCTCTAATCAATGTACATCCTGAGCGTGTCGTCCTTCTTCTTCACTAGTATCACTGAAGAAGCGAAATGAGATTTACTTGGTCTAATATGGCCCATAGCCAGTAACTCCTTGATGGTCTTTTCTATTTCGTCCTTCAATCTTTTTGGATGCCTGTATGGTGTAATCATAATGGGTTTGGCACCCTCCTCCAACTCAATGATGTGCTCAATACCTCTATTAAGAGGACTACCTGGTGGAATGTCACTAAACACCTTACTATGCTTGATTCTCAGTGCCTGTATGTCTGGATGATACTCCAAATGTTGCTGCCCTTGTGATGGCATCAAAGTGCAATGGGCTGCCCACTCAACCTGGTCATGTCTCAGCAAGCTCCCCATGCGTCTGCAAGACATCATCCTAAACTCACTGTCACAGATGGCCTTAAGTTAATGTGTCTTTCCATCCGACTGGAACTTCATCTCCATGTCTCTCAAATCGAGGGTGAACACTCCAATGTCATGCAACCAAGTTATACAAAGTACTAGATCTATGTCACCCATGTTTACAACATAAAAATCAGTTTTGAAGTCAAAGTTATTAATCCTCAAGGGTAGACCTATAATATTCCTATCACATTTGAGGACGTAGCCATCAGCTGCCCTCACTCTTAGACCCTCAAACTGTTCTGTTTGGATCCCACGCCTCTCAACCAACTTGGAATCAGTAAAATAATGAGTGGCACCTGCATCGGGTAAGGTGATAACTCGCTGCCTTGCCAACACTCCTCTCATTTTGAATGATCCCTCCTGCTATACATTGGTGAGATGGGCCTCCTTAAGTCTACCCTCAGTCCTTTTATCACTGGTAGTCATTTGGTTCAACTTCTCATCATCTGTGCTTTCCTTTTCTTCATTTGATTCCTCATTTTCAGATTGGTGGTCTGAATTTTCAGAATGAGAATCCTCATAATAAGCCCACATAACCTTGTTTGGTTTTCCCTTGGGTCTTAAAGGACAATTATGGTTCATGTCATAAGGTCCTTTGCAATAGAAACACAATATCTTCTTCCGCAAATCATTAAATGTTTCCCTGTCAAGAGGTGCAAAAGATTTATCTCTATTTTTGGGTTTAAATTTAGTCCTCACCGGTTTCTTAAAGAATAGCTTATTGTCCTTGTTGGAGGAAGCTGCCTTGGGCTGAAATTTATTTATTGGGGCTCCATGCTCCATGCTTCTAGCTTTCTTCATAGCATCATTCAATGTGAAAGGATCAAAAGTCTTTACCCAACCTCTAACAGATTCGAATAAGCCTTCTGTAAATAATACTGTTAATCTCCTCTCTGATATGTCTGGCACCATAACTGAGGACCGTTGATACTCATTAATAAAATGCTCTAAGCTCCTTGTTTGTTTGAGCTGTGCCAGGTCTCTAATGAGATATTGATGTTTAAGTGTCTCCATATATATCACAGCCCATGGTGAAAACGACCCTCACAAAGGATGATTGATACCAATCAAAGTAACGAAAATCAAAATTGGATCAGAATCGACAAGGCTGAATTGAATTGTGAATCAGCCATGAATTGGAATTGAATCGGCCACAAATCAGGAAATTTAAATACCCATGAAATTTAGAGATTTTAACAATTTAAATCTTTTTTCATGCATTCCTTTATTGAATATAAATTAAACACACTATAACATCATCAAATAGAAGCTAACATACATAAGCAAGGAACATAAATGATAAATCCATCACATATGTTACACGTAAAATGTAAGTTGTAGCTTAAGTAAATAGAAATCATAGAATCATAATGAGTCAAATCATATAATGTATGTAAGATGAAGATCCATAAGACATCAAATCATAAATGTATGTAAGATGAAGATCCATGAAATGTATGTCTATTAGTATATGTAAACAAAATGAAAAAACAAGGCTCTAGCTCAAGCCTCATCATCATCCTCAAGGTTGACCGCAGCCTCAGCGTCAACCTCTGAGTATCTTGTCTTCCTTCTACAAAGGCGTCTAAGGTAGGTTCTAGAGGACTGTTGAGCCATAGCCCCTGCATGTAAGATGGGCTCACGAACAACATCACTAGGGCTTGTGTCTGTGCATGTGTGTTTGCCAGTGCCTGAACATTCTCTAGCCGCCTCCTCTGCCATGGCCGCAACCTCAGCGTCTCTATCTACCTGCTCAAACCACTCATGGTCTGCCTCAGTGAAGACTAGATCCACAGCCTCAGTGAGCCACTCTGATTCTGGATCAATCTCCTCCAGAATGATTAGAGAGGAGTCAACGCCCAAAATCTGTTTGATCCTAAGACAAAGGTTGTAATGAACAAAGACAAGATCATTCAACCTTTGCACAGAAAACCTATTTCTCCTCTTCAAGTGGATATTTTTGAGAATGGACCAACTGCGCTCACATTCAAAAGCGCTGCATGGCTGACTCAAAATACGGGTGACAATTTTCTAAAATTTTGGGGTTGTGGGTCCAAATATTTGCCACCATCTATTTGAAATTTGGGAAAACAAAAACAATTAGTCTCATTTACAAAATTACAACTTTAAAATTACAAAATAAAAAATTAAAATGCACAACTTATAAGCCATAAACTTAAGATTCAAGAATATATTATTTTTACTTGGCTGTAGTGCTGTCCGAGTATCTATGGCCATCGTGCTAGAGAAAATTGGCCCTTCTTTATCATTGAACTTGTCTAGATCAATGGTTGCACCCGCGCTATCCTCATCACTACTCAACCTTTGGATCACTGTATATAGGCTGGTGAGAACCTCCTCATCCGCCTTGAAGTCAGGACGGAAATGAAATGCTGGATTCAGATAATAAGTTGCTGCATGGATGGGTTGATGGAGCTGATTTTGCCATCTCCTATCAGTGATCTCCCAAATAGGGGCATACTTCTCCTGCACTCCTGCATACTGGGATCTAATGGCCTCCTTGGCCCTATCCATGCCCTCATATATGTAGCCCATAGAGGGCTTCTCCCCATCAGCAGTTCGTAGGAGAGATACGAAGGCCTCAGTAACCTGCATATAATGTAAAAAAAACATTTGAGTCAAAACTTAAATATAAAAAAGTAAAACTAAATCATTAAACAATTAAATAATAAATACTAAATGTTAAATTGTAAGAAATTTACCTCAAGGATTTCTTTTGTAGGTGTCCAAAAACCATCCTCATCAAAGATGCAATTCGCCACATCTACCCCTGCAGTGGTCATAGCATAGGAAGATGTAATCCACTCCCACCCAACAAACATGCTTCTCAATTCTGCCCTTGATGTCAACAAGGACTGCAGTGTGATGAAATTCGAGGCAAACCTCGTGATGTTTGGATGAGATAACTCCCTGCCTCCTGTGTAGTCCTTCATTGTGCTAAGGACGAATGCATGATTTTAGATAAACTTGCATATATTCTTGGCCCTTTCTACGCATGATTTGACCCACTCAAGCTTGCCAATTTCCTCCAAGATGAGGTTAAGGCAATGTGCCGCACAAGGAGACCAAAATATGGTGGGGTGCCTCTCCATCAAAATTTTACCTACAATAATTTTAATTAATTAGAAATTTAAACATGTTAGGAAACTTAGAATTAGAAAAGTTCAAATAAATTTATTTTCAAAACTTGAAAAGTTAAAAGTTTACCTGCGACAACATAACTTGCTGCATTATCTGTCACCACCTGCACCATATTTTCTTTCCCCACCTCTACTATGACTTCCTCAATAACCTCACATAAGTATGTGACATTTTTGATATGATCAGAAGCATCAATATATTTGAGGAACATGGTATATCCTACAAAACAATGAATTATCATGGATATCAACAAATTAGCAATCAACAAATCAAGATTTAAATTATTCAATCGCGATTCACAATTCACAATGCATGTAGGAAAGTAGAATGATTCAATGATCAATCACCTTCATATGAAACAAGAAAATTGAGTAGTGATCTATTCCTCCTATCCGTCCAACCATCAGTCATGATGGTGCAACCCTTTTCTATCAAATCCTTTCGGTGGTCCTTAAGCTCAACCTTCATATCCTCTACCATTTCGTCTAAGAGGTATCCACTCAAATCAGCCTTAGTTGGGGCTTTAAACCCTGAACCACAAATAGAAACCGCATCTACCATGTTTTGCCAAAAAGGAGCCCTTTCACAAATAGATTATGATTAGAAATTTAGATGACAAATAATTATGTAAAGTGAATCTATGATTACACAAGTAGATATAATTAAATTTTAACTTTAAACTTAAAGAAAACAAATAAAAAAGAATCAATTACCTGGCTGCAATAAATAGAATGTTGCAAAAGTACCAAACTTTGCAAATTTCTTTTTTGGCAGCATCATGAATCTCCTTGTTCAAACCCATGCCCTCAAGCGTGGGTTGTGAGCCAGGAGTAGTGTGTGGCACAAAGTAACTATCCAATATGTTCTTCCGCACTCTAGGCTGCAATAGCCTGGACTCAGTCTCAATATAAGAACGACTAGCACTAGCATGAGCACTAGCATTAGGATGAAAAGGAGGCCTAGAAGAACCCTCTCCAACACAACCTACGGATGCAGATGCGGCTATGGGAGCATGGGAGCCAATAGCCCTTAACCCTTCAAGTTGTCTTTTCTTATTTAATTTCTCTTGTTCATATCTTTCTAATGCCACTAAACAAGTGTGTTTTGCCTCAGCAGTTTGTTGAGTGCAAATTGTAATATCATGTTCAGGTATAGCAGCAATGTGGTATTTGAATCTATAAATGCCACCAAAATTTATATCTTTATAAAACATACATTTCTTTTGAAATTTTGTTCTTCCAAGAAAGTCTTCCGTATATTTCCAACATTCGTCTTTTTTACCCATTGTGGAAAATGAAAGTTAAGGTTGTTGCAATAAGAAAATTTAAGTAAAACCTTAAAGTTTCAAACTAATAAACAAAACAGCAAAGCCTACTTTGCAATTTAGTAAAACTAAAAAGCATTCAAGATTTGCAAATGAAAACTAAAAAAATTTAACAAAAAATGAATAATACACTAACATACAAAAAAAAAATCAACACTTACCTCTTGCAAATGAGTTGAGGAGTGTTGCTATTGACTCAATGCTTTGAATGCAATCTTATGGCCTCCCAAAACGGATTTTTAATCTTTTTTGTGCTTTTCCTTCTTGCTGGTTGCAAACCCAGTTTTTCTTTTCTCTTCTCTCACTTTTCCTCTCTTCTACTCATGCTAAACAAATAGAAGGCCCTTTAGGGATAAAACAAATATGAAAGGCCAAAAAAAACATTAAAAATATATGTATTGTTTTCTAAATTTGACATGACTTTCAAGCAAACCGCGCGGGCCGATTCTATCGATTTTTCGTGGTTTACTGAGGCGATTTTGGCAATTTTTGGCATGAATTGCCGAATCGGCAATTCATGCGATTCACAAAGAAAATATCGGCGATTTGATTCACTGGTTCTAAAACAATTGGGGAGGTTGAATCGAATCACTAAATCAGCGATTCCAGCGATTTCATGGCAATACTCCTTACTCTGATGCCAATATAAAATGTACCAGCTCCTTGGTATATCACATCACATACGGATATTGGTGCTAGTATATTACACAGTTGATGGAAAAGGATGATACTAGCCTCTGATTGATATATATTGATGGTCCCAACTGGTGCTAGGAGGGGAGGGGTGAATAAACACCCACTAAAACAAAATTTGATATAATGTAACTAAAACTATTAAGCAAATTAGATTCTATCACAGAAATAGCTATTACACAATCAAGCAATAAACAGCACCAGATTTATCACGTGGAAACCCAAATGGGGAGAAAACCATAGTGTGAGGAAACCTCACAAATTTTGCACTCTTTTGAAGTGCGCCCTGTAAAGAGCCTTCCCTATTAAAAGATTACAAACGCACTGTTATATGCGACTTGGTTAAGGGATTTAAGAAAAAAGGCCTGTTAGAACTTGCCTGGTTAGACGACTTAAAACACCTACACAAATGTCACTCGGTTAAGGGATTTAATACAAGGGACCTGTTAATGTCCAGCCAAAATATTGGGATTTAGCTATTGCAATTGTCAGAGAGCAATAGAAGGTTTGATCTTTTAGAAATGGCTTTGCTGAGCTTGATAAGATCGCTGTGCTTCCCAATTGAGAGTCATCACCAATCACTATAGATATGCTCTCCTTGGTTGTTGTGCTTCTTTGCACACTCTTTTTTTCTTCTTCTCTTCACCTTTTTGTAGCTTCTTCTAGCTTACAGGTTCACTCTTTTTCTTTGGCAGAATGAAGGCAAACAATATTCTTCACAGGCTGAAGAATATATTAGTCTTCTTTACCTTTCCTCTTTTTACATGCACGACCTGTTTAAAGATGTCCTTCAGATCCATCACCTAGTGGAGTCTCAGTTCACTGAAGAAACATCTGATGCATGCCATGTGCTTTATTTGCTTTATCAAGGAAAAGACAGATGCATGCCAAAAGTTTTCCTTCACTAGAAATTTCTACATGTTTTAATGCCACAAACTTCGACATTAAAACTTTCAATTGCGCCTTGCATCGATCGTTTTGATAACACAAAGTCGTCCAGATTTTGTGCAACAAATCTTGGTCAAAGAGTCACACAACTGTTTGTCGACTGTGACTTTCCCTGGTTCATTAGTCTTGATGAAATCTTCACTGATCGGTTTATATCCCTAGGTTGTGCACAGGTAAAAACCTTCACCTGTCACCATTCCTTCCTTTGTCTATATCGGTTGCATCCTTGGTTCCTCGGTTCCTATTATCGGTTACCGATTGCACCTTCCTTGGTGATCGGTTGCTCTGATGATCAGTTAGAGCTTTATTAGTAACAAAGACAATGCCTCCTCTTTCTCACTATTGTGTCACTGGTCTCCAAACCAATCTTTCCTTGCGCTAGCTATCCTTGGTTCACTGATTGAACACTGTTGGCCTCCCTAGTCATAACTGGCAACACCTCTTTGCCAATCAATGACAATACCTCTTTGCCATGTACCGGTTACATTCTTACTGGTTAATGGCAACAATCTCTTCCTTTGGCATTGATGGCAAGAACAAACATTACTGGTTCCACATCTTCATCGGTCATAATCTCCCCCTTTGACAATAAATGCCAAAGGCTAGTCAGATGACTACCTCTATGAAGCCTGCTCTCCGTTCGAGCAACTGTCCTTTATCACCAATCCTGTTAAAATGAGGTTGAATCCTTTGTTGACGTACAATGGATTGATGAACACCTCTTTCTTGAACCTAAAGATCAAGAAGGGGCATTACCCCTAATTTACCTCTGAGGTACTCAAAGGTACTTTTCGGTAAAGGCTTTGTGAATATGTCAGCAACTTGTTCTTTAGTAGGAACATATTACAGTTTTACTTCTTTATTCTGCACTTGCTCTCTTAGATGGTGGTACTTTATAGCAATGTGCTTTGTTTTGGAGTGCATGACATGATTTTTAGATATGTTTATTGCACTTGTACTGTCACAGTAAATTGCAATCGGTTCAGGTATCTGTTCTTGGATCCAGATTACCTGTGTGCAATTGATTGCAGCAGCAACATACTCGACTTCTGCTGTGGACTGTGAAATGCAGTTTTGCTTCTTACGCGTCTATGACACAATCTTTTCTCCAAGAAAGAATGCACCTCCACTTGTGCTCTTTTTGTCATTAGTATTACCAACCCAATCTGTATCAGTGAATACCTTTATCTTGAAATATTCTTTGTGAGGAAACCATAGGCCATACTCCTCAGTACCTTTTAGGTATCTGAAAATTCTCTTCACTGCTATTAAATGTGTCTCTTTTGGATTAGCAGAGAATCGGGCTACAATGCCTACTGCATGTGCAATATTAGGTCTACTATGCACTGCATACTGTAACTTGCCAAACATTGACCGATACAATATCTCATTTACATCTTTTGCATCATCTTCCTTTGACTACTTGAGGGTAGTTATCATTGGTGTGCCAATCAATCTGGATTCTTCTAGCCCAAAGGATTTAAGAATTTCTTTAACATACTTGGATTGAGAAATAAAAATACCTTCTTTTAGTTAATGGACTTGCAATCCAATGAAGAATTTTATGGCTCTAATCATGGACATTTCAAATTCTCTCTTCATCTCCTTAGTGAAGTCTTTACTCATTTTGTCATCTCCTCCAAAGATGATGTCATCCACAAATATTTCAGCAATCAGGTTCCCTTCTTTGCCAGTCTTGAGATACATATTGCTGTTATCTCCTATTCTTGTGAATCCTATGGTCAGGAGGTATGAGTGTAACCTTTCATACCAAGCCCTTGGGGCTTGTTTCAACTCATATAGTGCCTTTTTCAGTTTACAGACCATACCACTTTTCTTTGTGGATGAGAAGCCTTCTGGCTATTCTATGTAAACTTCCTCCTCCAATATACTATTCAGGAATGCAGACTTTACTTCCATTTGATATACTTTGAACCTTTTATGAGCAGCATAAGCGAGTAGGATTCTCACTCCTAGTCTAGCCACAGGTGCAAAGGTTTCACCATAATCTAGTCCTGCCTCCTGTGCATATCCTTTGTAGACTAATTTTGCTTTGTTCCTTACCACCTTTCCTTCTTCATTTTATTTGTTTCTGTACACCCACTTGGTCCCAATGACATTCTTGTCCTGTGGTCTAGAAACAGGAGTCCATGTTTCATTCTTCTTAATTTGCTTAATCTCTTCTTCCATTGCCTTGACCTAGATCTCATTCTCCAGAGCCTCTCTGGTGGATTTGGGCTGTACGCTCGAAAGTAAGCAGATACTTTCTCTATCCTTTCTCCCTGTCAGAATAGTTGCATACAGATAATTAATTACTCAGCATAGAATATAAAAGAGTATTGTATTCATGTATTCACAATAACTTTCCGTACATCATAATCGTGTCTTTCAAAGGCACAAGTGTAAATATATAACATCCGAAGGGATGTGAGGCGAACTGTCGCACCCGTGTAATGCCTCCGGACGGATCAACCGTCTAACTACCCGAAATACCCAACAACAACATGTTTTTCACCAATAATATTATCAGTAGAGTGATATGTGACATACCTTGGTGGAATCGGTCGGTGTTCCTGGTCTATATCTTCTGGTTGAGCAATATCTCCAACAAGGTTATGAACAATTTCCTGTTCATCATCTTGAGTTGGTCTTATGTTTTGATCCCTTCCTTGCTCAAGTACATTACCCTGCTCTAAGGGTCTGTTTACCTGTTCTTCTTCATCAACAATAATCATTTCATTAAAGTCCAAATGATTTTCAGCATCATGTTCTTGGTGACTGTCTGATTTATCATTACTGATCTTTTCCTTTGGTTCGGAATATTCATCTATCTTTACATTGATTCTTCAACTATTTTTCCTGTCCTCTTATTCAGACACCGGTAGGCTTTACTTTTCGTGGAGTAACCCAAAAATATGCCTACATCACTTTTTGGCTCAAACTTACCAGAGTAAACATCTCTTTTGATGTAACAGTTGCTACAAATTTTTTTGAAGTAGCCCACACTAGGAGTGTGACCAAACCACAACTCGTAGGGAGTCTTACCGGTTCCTTTCTTAACTTGAACTCGGTTCACTGTATACATTGCAGTGCTGATTGCTTCTCTCCAGAAGTGATGGGGAAGATTCTTTTGAATCATTAGAGTTCTTGCGCAATCAATCAGAGTCCTGTTTCTTTTTTCAACGACTCCATTTTGTTGCGGGGTTCTTGGTGCAGACAACTGCCTCTTTATCCCCTGTTCCTCACAGTAGTGAGTGAACTCTTGAGAGGTGTATTCACCTTCTCTGTCTGACCTTAGACACTTCAGGCTTTTACCGGTCTCCTTCTCCACTCGAGTCTTATAGATTTTGAACATGTGAAAGGCCTTAGATGTTTCTCTAAGAAAAAGTGTCCACATCATTCTTGAAAAATCATGTACAAAGAGCATGAAGTACCTATCTCCATAGTAGCTCTTTGTCCTCATAGGTCCACACAAGTCTGTGTTTGCAAGATCCAACACGTTTTCAACAGAAAATGATTTACTATTGAAGCTTGTTCCTTTCAGTTTTCCTAGCTAACACTCTTTACAAATACCTCTGTCAGGCTTTGTAATATCAGGAAGCCCTCTAACTGACTTCTTACTTACTTTGACAATACTATCAAATTTTATGTGGCAGAGCCTCTTATGCCACAACCAACTATTGTCTTCTTTAGTTATGAGACAAATTTTATTTGTCTCACCTTTTGCCGTTGCTATGAGGCAGGCTCCCTCTGTTGAGTCTAGATTGAACAGGTTCCCTTTACTCTATCTACCGGTTGCAACATGAGCTCTTGATTGGTTCTTGACAAGACAAGAACCTTGCCCAAACTCCAACATGTATCCTTTGTTATTTAATTGAGCTACGCTCATTAGATTGTACTTGAGTCCTTCCACCTAGTACACATCCTCGCATACAGCTTCATTGTTGAGTGAAATTGAGCCTTTGCCTTTGATAGCACAGGGAGCATTGTTACCAAAGGTCACCAATCTACCATCATTGAGCTTCAGGCTGATGAACTTGTTCTATTACCAGTTGTGTGGTGAGTGCATCCACTGTCAATGATCCAATTATCACATTGATGAGATCTTGAGATAAGTGCCATTTCACTTATCACATTGCTTTCTTCTTTTATTGCGACAAAGGCAATTTCTTCATCTTTAGAATCTTCAGATTCATTGTCCGTGACTCTTTCAACAAGATAGCACTCCTTTCCTTTGTTCTTGAATTGGTTGGTCTTTTCTTTATTTTCATTATCTGGACACCTTGCAAAAATGTGTCCTATCTTATTGCAAGAAAAACACTTTAGTGGAAGTTTCCCTTTGTACTTCCTTTTTCCTTTTGGAAATATCCTTGCGATGAGTGCTTCAAACTCATCTTGCTCCATCTCTTCAGAGAGTAGATTTTCAACAAAATTTTCAGACTTACTGGTAGAGCTATTACCGGTTTCTCTTCCTTTCTTGGTGGAAGAAGTATTAATAGAGGACTTAAAAACAACTTCTAGCATGGGTAAGCTGTTATCAAAATTACTCAATTCAGATGCAGTCAACTTACCGATTAGGGAGTCAAGAGTGACTTGAGACGTGCTCACTGATCTGAGCTCCTGTATGGCTGAGATTTTGATTGCGTATTGTGGCCTCAGCGTCCTCAGTATTTTGCTTATTACATCTTCCTCACTCAATGTTCTTGCAGCGCTTTTGATGGAGTTCATCACTTCTTTGATTCTATTGCTGTAGTGCTCAATATCCTCTCCTTTATTCATCCTCATATCATCATATTTTCCTTTGAGGCTCTTTGCCTTTGCTCTTTGAACATGCGGGTCTCCACCATACACAGTTTGTAGCTTTTCCCACATCTTGCAAGCAGTAGTCAGATTTTCAATCTCTGCATATACATGATCAGGTAGTGTATTTGCTATCATATCCATTGTAGCTATGTTTTTTGTGCTGATCTTTTGTTGATCAGATGTGAAGGTACCGGTGGGTTCAGTGAAATCATTGATTACATGAGTCCAGTATTGATCTCCTGTAGTCTTCATGTACAACTTTGGTCCTTCCTTCCTTATCGTTAGAACTTTTCCCTGTTGCGGTTAAGTAGCTTAGAAAAGGGACTGGGCTCTAATACCAATTGATGGTCCCAATCGGTGCTGAGAGGGGAGGGGTGAATCAACACCCACTAAAACAAAATCTGATATAATGTAATTAAAATTGTTAAGCAGATTAGATTCTATCACATAAATAGCTATTACACAATCAAGCAATAAAGAACACCATATTTATCACGTGGAAACACAAATCGGGAGAAAACTACAGTGTGAGGAAACCTCACAAATTTTGCACTCTTCTGAAGTGCACCCTATAAGGAGCCTTTCGTGTTAAAGGATTACAAATGCACTGTTAGATGCGACCTGGTTAATGGATTTAAGAAAAAAAGCTTGTTAGAACCTGCTTGGTTAGAGGACTTAAAACATCTACACAGATGTCACCCGGTTAAGGGATTTAATACAAGGGACCTGTTAATGTCCACCCAAAATATTGGGATTTAGCTATTGCAATTGTCAGAGAGCAATAAAAAGGTTTGATTTTTTCGAAATGGTTTTGCTGAGCCTGATAAGATAACTGTGCTTCTCAATTGAGAGTCATCACCAGTCACTGCAGGTATGTTCTCTTTGTTTGTTGTGCTTCTTTGCACACTCTTCTTTTCTTCTTCTCTTCACCTTTTCGTAGCTTCTTCCAATTTACAGGTTCACTCTTTTTCTTTGGCAGAATGAAGGCAAACAATATTCTTCACAGGCTGAAGAATATATAGTCTTCTTTACCTTTCCGCTTTTTACATGTACGACCTGTTTAAAGATCTCATTCGGATCCATCACCCAGTGGAGTCTCAGTTCACTGAGGAAACATTCGATGCATGCCATGTGCTTTTTCTGCTTTATGAAGGAAAAGATAGATGCGTACCAAAAGCTTTCCTTCACTAGAGATTTCTACATGTTTTAATGCCACAAACTTTGGCATTAAAGCCTTCAATTGTGCCTTGCACCGATCGTCTTGATAACACAAAGCTGTCCGGATTTTGTGCAACAAATCTCGGTCAAAGAGACACAACTGTTTGTCGACTGTGACATTCCCTGGTTCATTAGTCTTGATGAAATCTTCACTGATCGGTTTATATCCCTAGGTTGTGCACAGGTAAAAACCTTCACCTGTCACCATTCCTTCCTTTCTCTGTACTGGTTGCATCCTTGGTTCGTCGGTTCCTGTTACTGGTTACCGATTGCACCTTCCTTGGTGACTGGTTGCTTTGATGATCAGTTAAAGCTTTATTAGTAACATAGACAGTGCCTCCTCTTTCACACTATTGTGTCACCGGTCTCCAAACCAGTCGCTTCTTGCGCTACCTATCCTTGGTTCACTGATTGAACACTGTTGGCCTTCCTAGTCATAACTGGCAACACCTCTTTGCCAATCAATGACAATACCTCTTTGCCATGTATCGGTTACATTCTTACCGGTTAATGCCAACGTATATTGTTTGTGATTGCAGGAGATATGTCTTTCACTGCAGCTGAAAATATCACTGTTAGTATAGATTGCCTTTGTAAGGTATTGCTGCCTTCAATAGTGATAATGCAGGAAGTAATGTCGCTGCAAAGAATCGACAGGAAAGTAATTGAGTAATGAACAATGTTGCCACTGATGTATCCATAGATTGAAGGCGACTTCTGAAAATTTATATGAATTTTCAACGGTAAAATAATATCGAATCTTCGAACAAGATTGTGGGTAAGTTGAATATCAAAACTCTTGTTGAATGCTCAATTTTTCAATTGGGGAGGTAATTTGCCTGAACCACGCTTTGATACCACGTTGGAGAATTTAGGAGCCCATGAAGCTGGGCACACTTAGAGGGAACAAATTTGGAAACTATCAACCACAAGAGAGCAATGAAGAACAACGAGATCAAATGCTTGGCAAGAACTTGCAATGCAATGAAATGAATTGCTATTGAATTGATTGAGATACAACTGATTTTTGGATTGATTTGGATGCTCATATAAGAGCAATGAGTGAGCATATAAAGTACTGACCAACTAAGAGGTTACAAATGTTGACATTAGTTGATTAACCGGTAAGAATGCAACCGGTACATGGCAAAAGAGGTATTGTCATTGATTGGCAAAAAGGTGTTGTCATTTATGTCTAAGGATACGAGTGTTCGATCTGTGAAGCAAGGACAGACACAACTGACTACAGTAAGTGCGAGGAGAGACTATTTAGGAAACCGGTGACACCGTGCAAATAAGAAGAGACTATATCTGTTACTAATAGTGCTCTAACTGATCATCAGAGCAACCAGTCACCAAGGAAGGATACAATCGGTAACCGGTAACAGGAACTGAGGAATTGGTACAAGTCAGAGATCTGAATTCCCAAGGGAGAGATCCAATTTGATCAACCAAAAGTCATAGTCAACAAACAGTTACCTGATTCTTTGACCGGGATTTGTTGCACAAAATCTGGTAGACTTTGAGTTATCAAGACGATTGGTACAAGTCGTGATTGAAGGTTTTAATGCCGGAGTTTGACGCATTAAAACATGAAGATATCTCTTGTGAAGGAAAGCTCTTGACACGCATCTGTCGTTTCATTCATAAAGCAGATAAAGCATAGCATGCATCAGATGTTCCTTCAGTGAATTGATACTCCACTTGGTGATGGATTCGAAGGTGATCTTTAAACAGGTCATGCATGTAAAAAGCAAATAGGGCAAGAAGTCTATCTATTCGTCTGCTTGACAAGAATATAGTTTGCCCTCATTCTGCTAAAGTAAAGAGTGAACCTGTACGCTGAAGAAGCTAAGGTGAAGAGAGCAGAAGAAAGTAGAGTGTGCAAAGAAGCACAAGAGCGAAGGAGAACATACGTGTAGTGACTAGTGATGATTCTCAGTTGAATAGAACAACGATCTTATAAGGCTCAGCAAAGCCATCATCAAAAGATCAAACCCTCTATTGCTCTCTGATAATTGCAATAGCGAAATCCCAGCATTTTGGGTGGACATTAACAGGTCCCTTGTATTAAATCCCTTAACCGGGCGATATCTGTTTAGGTGTTCTTAGTCCTTTGACCAGGCAGGCTCTAGTAGGCCTTATTGTATCAAATCCCTTAACCGGGTCGCATCTAACAATGCATTTGTAATACTTTAACAGGGAAGCCTCTTAACAGGGCGCACTTCAGAAGAGTGCAGAATTTGTGAGGTTTCCTCACACCGTGGTTTTTTCCCAATTTGGGTTTCCACGTGATAAATCTGGTGTTGCTTATTGTTGATTGTTTGATGCTATTTTTGTGCTAGAATCTGTTCTGCTTACAATTGTTGTATATTATATCAGATTTGTTTTAAGTTTTAATAGGTGCTGATTCACCCCTCCCCTCTTAGCACCGGTTGGGACCATCAACAAACACAACCAATGTGGGGTAAAGAGAGGAGAGAGTAGGTATAACTACCTTGCAACAAATATTAAATGTGAGATGCAAATATTAAATGACACCTAAGATAAGTATCATTAAATGATTGTAGCATGTGCTATTAAGCTATCCTGTGTAAATTTAATAAGAGTAAATTATATTTACTCCAACAGTGCTTCCATTTTGTATGACTATCTGTCTCTGCTTTTGCTATACTGGCAACTTAAGCAGAATAACTTACTTGGCTTGAAACCTATTGGTTCGTCATTTTCATTCCATGACTGAAATTTATGTTGGTATACTGATATAACTCTTTCTGCTTGATTTCTAACACTCAAAAGGATCATAAAACTGCAGTGTCATCCTCATAAATATAGTGTCCAACACTTCTGTTTCATATGACTACCAGTCTTTTCTTTTCCTTTTCCAGTAACTTTAGAATAACTGTTCACTTAGCTTGTAACCTATTAGATCCTCATCCTCCTTTCATGCTTGTGGAAATTATATGGGTATACTGATATAGCTCCTTCTACTTAACGCTTTTAGCACTCAAAAGATCTGAAAGTTTCAATGTCATTCTTGTGAATCTATGATTTGTGGGATCATGAAAATCTTAGTCAAATAAAATAAAATTCTGCATCAAATACTAATAGCATGCACTAATATGGGGCCTGGCTGCCAACAAAAATTTGAGAGGATTACAAGTATTAGAAACTATTGTGTATTTTGTGACCATCCATGATAGTTACGAGAAAGAATACGAGTGAAAGAGATGGGATTTTATATTTATTGTGCAGAACCAAGTTTATTTTCTAGCTTATCATCTCTAATTGTTTCATTTGCTTGTTCATACAGTTTGCCCAGTATCCTTCTAGTATCACATCTTTATCGTACAACCGAGATGGTCAGCTACTGGCTGTTGCAGCAAGCTACAGTAATCAAGAATATGATAAAGGGTAAGGTAACTTTGGTCAAGTTTGTTCTGGTATAATGGAATCTGTTTTCATTGGCCAACATTATAGATTTTTGTAAAACAATTTGATTTGTTCCATTAGTATTGTATTCTCTTGACATTGTTTTTTAGTTGAATGATTGAAATAAAATACAAGAAACATGGGAAACAAAATTTATTGGTATGAGATATGAAGCCTGATTCTGTTTGTCTTATTTTGCATCCATAAATATTTGCATATTCAGAGAATCTGGAAATAGTTGA
Source organism: Chamaecyparis obtusa (assembly GCA_027943335.1). Taxonomy (NCBI): domain Eukaryota; kingdom Viridiplantae; phylum Streptophyta; class Pinopsida; order Cupressales; family Cupressaceae; genus Chamaecyparis; species Chamaecyparis obtusa. The sequence continues at coordinate 44,052 of BSBK01000926.1, read as the reverse complement.
TTGTGGGTCTATTTTTGATTCCCTTCCATGAGACCATGAATATGCATACCATAAAAATACAATTTAATTAAAATTGGGTGTGGAAGCATCAAATACTTAATATTATAAAAAGTATTGGGTTGTGATTATCCCATAATGATAATAACTGGAATTTAAATGTACCAAAAAAATGAGGCAATCCTCCATGATTGAGTAAAAAGATTGATATAAATCCAACTTTGCATTATAACTTTAAAGTTTGAGGCATTGTTGTGAAGTCTCGCTGTTTCCCCTCGTGGGGTAACAGACAGTAATTGCATAAGACACTTAAATACTCAGCATGTAATATAAAAGATTATTGTATTCATGTAATCACAAGAGTTTTCGTACATCATCATCATCATATCTTTCAAAGGGACAAGTACAAATATATAACATCCGAAGGGATGCGAGGCAAACCGTCGCACCCATGTAATGCCTCTGGATGGATCAACCGTCTAACTACCCCAAAGTACCCGACAACATCATCCCCCCCAAAAGAAAAGTCGTCTCCGGCGACTTAACAACAAAAATGGAGATAATGCCCAGTACATTAAAAAACAAAAATCAACTAAGCAGAAGTGGAAGGGGGCATCCTTGGAACCGATGATTGGGACGCTGAAGAATTGACTCTCTGCCTCAACTGATAGACTTGCTGCGTATGGATGTCCAGGTTTGTTTGTATCTGAGAGTTGGCCTCCACTGTTTCCTTGAGCATAAGAGTAACCTCTTGTAGCTCCGCATCCTTTTGAGCTAACTGTCCTTCTGCTAGACTCTTACCGGCATTTGCTGCCTCCAGCTGTGCTAACAATGTTGCATGCTTTGTCTGCTAGGCACTCTGCTCGGCTGCTAACTTGGCGGCTATCTCCTCTCGAGATCTCTGAGCTGCCTCTTGAGCTCTCTCCCGAGCCGCCTTTGTCTCCCGTGCCTTGATCACTGTTTGCACAAGCCGCCGGACCTTACCAATCACCAATTCAAGAGATTCCATATACTCTGTGAGGTCTTCAACCATCATCACCTCTACTGGTTTCCCCTTCTTGGCCAGCACCTCGGCTGCCTCCGTCTCTACACTTTGCCCGCAAGCTCCAATATTACCCAATGTGCCTTCCTCCCAATGGAAGTCCTCTCGTTGAGGGGACAGAATAGCGGATCCCCATGCCATCGGTGTGAGGGATCTTTGTGCCAGGGAAGCACTCGCACGCCCTATCACGGGTGGTCTAGTCTAACACCTAGGTGTTGAGGACTCCTCAACAGGCATTCCTCCATCCATACTGTCACGGTCGGACTCAATCAACACGGAGTCCCCAAAGGTCACCACCAGCTCTGACCCCACCATCTCTAGCCGTACCTGTCCGGACTCAGTCCTACCCTACTCTGCAAACTGCTCCATCTCTGCCATGTCTTTGCTAGGAGGGATACTCTCGCTATCCCCTGTCTCTAGCTCCGGAAGCGTATCCACTATGGCAATCCTCTCTAGCTCTGGAGGTGTATCTACCATGGAAACCCTAGGCTGACCACAGATGGAGTCAACTGAATTGGAGTCCGAACCTGGCCAAACGTCGGAATGGTTGCAGGACCAGGAACCAAGGCAACTTGTGCCACACTGGAGGGTACAGAGTGTGGAAATATTAACGGAGTGGCTGAAATTATCCCCACTTCATCCTCATCTTCACCCTCCGAAGCACTTTCCTTTGAAGTCTCGCCACGGCCACTATCCGTATCTCCATGCTCCTCACTTGCCTCCAACTCGTGTCGGGCTTGTTTGGCCCCAACTACAACCTTGTGTCCTCCAGGTGTATCCAAGTGACGCCATCTCATGATTGGGGGTTCACCTTCCACCAAGGGGCCCACCTTAATCTCCTGTGATAGTATGGCCATTGGAATCTGTCGCTCAATTGCCTTCAAGAAAAGCCCAATGGCATAATGCGGCATGTAAAAGGTGCGGTGCTAAAGGGTCATGAAAGCATACATCCGCTCTGCCAACACAGTAGCCCAATCGTACATTCTACCTCCAAGGAGGTGGTTCATCAATGTGACTTGCTGAAATGAAATGTCGGAGGCGCGGCTAGACCCTGTAAGACGGCTCTTCACTATGTCCATAAGACATCGCCAATGACCTTCCGGGATGAAAGTCTTCTTGATACCGCGATTATGTGATGCCTTTCGGAGAGACTCCTCTATAGGGGTGAGATCATCTCTACAAACTAGTCGGATGTAGAATTCTTTATTTTCTGCATTCATCTTCTGTGGCCTTAGGTCAACCCTCACGCCTCTGGCTAGCAACCTGAATAGTCGGTGAAACTCGGGTGCTGTGAAAGAAACTATCATCGTGTGGCTCAGGTAGGGAATAGTGCTCGTCTTTGAAAATCTGTCGAAGGCCTCAATCCTTGCCTGCAATGGTCCTTCGAAATCTTTGATACAAAAGATGGGCATTTGAATAACCCATTGTACCTGAGCCCTTGACAGGTTGTCCTTGACCAGTAGGGTGTTTGGAAAATTATCACTCTCATTCCACCATCTTCGGCATTCTAGGCCATTCAAACCCTCGAACGCAATGGTCTATGCTGTGACCTCATCTCTCTGAGATCCCGCAACTGCCATTTGGGGCCTGTGAATTTGCAACTTCTTCCCTGTATCTGTGCGTGTAACTCGTGGTGTATTCCTGCTCATGCTTCCAGGGTCTTCTTCCAATCTCTTCCTCCAACTACGTTTGCCTGCTGATTGCATACTTATTGCTTCTTGTTCCCAATGAAATGTAACCGTTTGCCAACTACTGTACAACTGCTCTCGTATCTTTGTCCTCTTCCTTAGCCTTACGCTTAATGACTTAGTCTTCTCAAATCCCTCCTTCATTGTTGTACTGAATATTTATTTCCTTCGTATTCAAGACTATGGCTATATGGAAATCTATAATGTCGCGTGGCCGTACAACCTTGTAACCTCCTTTGTGCCGTGTAGGCTGTTTGCGCTTGGTTTTGAATGGTGAAATGAACTCACCTTGCTCTCCTTGCTCTAAACCGTACGACGATATTAATAGACTTGCGTTATGGTCGCACTATTTCTTTTTTTGTTTTGTTTTGTTTTCCTTCACTTTCCGCACGCTACACTTCTCCCTCTTGCGGTACGCAACCAATGTTGCCGAGACCGTACGACTGTATGGGCATGTCCCACCTTCACGTGAACTCCTTTCTGCATGTCTGTTGTTGCCGTAGGACCTTCCTTTCGTGCCTTCCCTTTGACGTACGGTGATATTGGGCACTTCTCCTATGGTATAAATGAGGCTTCTCCCTTCCGCCGTAATGTGGCCCTTTGCACGTGTCTTTTTGCTTTTTGGACTTTTGCCCTTCACCGTACGGAATACTTGATGCTGTCGTCTGCCAAGTTGCTCCCGTGCACGTTCACCGTACGGTATATATGCCTCTCCTCATCGTATGACATATATAGCTTTTATAACAAATTTTAAAAATTCGACTCCCCTCACCGTATGGTAAATATGGCTGAACTGGCCGTACTGTCAGTTGCTGTACGGAACAACCCGTGGTTTTCCTGCTGATGTCATACGTCCGTACGGAGCTCTTTTTTTTAAAAATAATATATTTAATTGCCTGATTGCCGTCAGTGTGCCTCCGACCTCTCATGATAAACTTTTAGTTTCGAGCCATTGACGGCATCAGAAATTTCCTGTCCATCGAGCGTCCACAACTTGACCGACCTGTTCGTTGCAACCTCCCGAACCTTGTAGGGGCCTAGCCACTTAACCTTGAACTTTTTGGGCTTAATCTCATTTTGTCCATTGTATTTCAGAACGAGTTGTCCGGAAGTGAACCTTGCCCTACGAATGTGCTTATCATGCCAGTGCTTCCTGCGTTGGTGGACGACGTCAGTTGCCCATTGTGCCATCATCCTCCTTTCATCCAGTTTGTTTAGAGCGTAGAGGCGTTCCCGCAGACTCTCCATATCACCAAGTTTGTTATCAATAGCTATTTGGAGGCTTGGCACCATAAATTCCATTGGGACTACAGCTTCCTGGCCGTACATCAGCTGAAAGGGTGTCTGGCCTGTTGTTACCTTGTAGGTGGTGCGGTATGCCCATAAGACCGACGGTAGCTTCTCCTCTAGTCTTCCTTCTCCACACACGACTTGTAGATTACGGAGACCAAAATCTTATTCGTCGCCTCTGCCTAATCGTTGGCTCTCGGATAGTAGGGACTAGATAGGGAGTGAAAAATCTTAAATTCCGTTGTGAGGAGCTTTACCACGTGGTTCACGAAATGACCTCCCTTGTCACTTGTTAACTGAATTGGGATGCCGTACTGAGTGATGATTTGTTCATAAATGAACCTTGCTGTGCTCACAGCCATGTTGTTCGGTAGGGCCTGTGCTTCTACCCGCTTCGTCAGGTACTCTGTAGCCACCACTATGTACGTGCATCGCCTTGGTCTGCTGGTTTTCAATAGTCCCACAAAATCAAGTCCCCATCTCTCAAATAATTCTTGAGCAGCCGAGGGATTTAACTGCATGAAATCCCTCTTCAATGGTTTTTCGGCCCGCTGACATGTATCACAGCTTACGACCCACTCCCTGGCATCGTTGTGCAATGTCGGCCACCACAGTCCCGCGAGCAGTACCTTCCTGGTTGTTGTATCAGGCCTCATATGTCCTCCTGCCAGGCCTTCGTGTGCTTCCCTTAGAATACTAGGAACCTCCTCCATCACACATCGTCGGAGTACTTGGTTTGACCCCATCTTGTAGAGAAGCCCGTTGATAAGTTGGAATGTTCGGCTTCTCAAGACCAGTTTGCACCATTCCCCTGGTGGCATTTCTCAGGGGAACTGTGATGTAGAGAGTTACTCACCCGTATACCATGTTGGTAGAACCGCGATGCGGAATAGGTGTGCGTCTGGAAAATCATCATTCACCCCGTTGGCTTGTTCTCCCGATTTGATTCTTGACAGTTGATCTGCAATCACATGGCTTTTGCCTGGCCGTATTATAATGGTAAATGTGAATTCTTGAAGCAGCAACAACCATCGACTCACCTGTCCTTGGATTATTGGTTTATTCACCAAGTACATTAGAGCTTGGTGGTCTACATAAAATGTGAAGGGTGTCGCCAATAGATAGTGTCTGAATTTTTGGACGGTATAGACCATGCCGAGTGCCTCTCTTTTCGTCGTATTATAGTTCTTTTCCGCCTTCGAGAGTAGTTTGTTGGCGAAGTAGACCGGGTGATGCAACCCATGGTTCCCAACTTTGCCAATGTTGCACCTATGGCATAATTGGAAGCGTCAACGTGCATGTGGAACTCTTTGTCCCAATCCGGATAGGCCAATATGGGTGCCTCCAACAGTCGGGATTTTAATTCTTCGAAAGATTCCTTTTGAGCTATTCCCCATACATAAGGTTCTCCTTTTCTGGTGAGGTTATCGAGGGGGTAAGATATCTGGGAGAAATTTTTTATGAACCTTCGGTAGTAGCGAATATGTCCCAGAAAAGATTTGACCCCTGTGACATCTTGTGGTGGTTCCATATCCACAATCACCCAAACTTTATCAGGGTTTGTTTTGAGTCCTGCCTTGCACACTATATGCCCCAACAGCCTACATTGAGGTACCATGAATCGACATTTCTTGGGGTTAAGAGCAGAGTAATGAGAATCGTGGCGATTCAGGCGATTTCGGCAATTCCGTGATCTGATCACCCTTGGCCGATTTTTTTGGAGCCAAAATCAGAATCGGCCGATTCATGAGGCAAAAATCGCCTGAATCGCCTGAATCATGACGATTTCTCCAAAAATCGCCGATTTTTAGGCTCGGGAATCAGCCACGGCAGTCAACAACTTTAAGTTGAAAATTTTTAAACAACTTAATATGTTTGCTTTCTTTTTTAGGTCGTTTTGCTTGGTTATAACCCTAAAAGGGCTTCTATTTCACTTTTATGAGTTAAAGTGAGGGAAAGTGAGAGAGAGGAATAGAAAAGAGAAAACATAGGTTTAGGAACAGCAAGAAAGAAGAGCATCAAGGAGAGCATAAATCTGTTTGGGTAGGCTTGAAGTTCGCATTGGGAGCATCAAGGAGCCAATAGCAACACTCCTCAACTCATTTCCAAGAGGTAAGTGTTGATTTTTTTTTCCATGTTAGTGTATTCTTCATTTTTTTGCAAAATTTGTTTAATTTTAGCTTTAAAATTTAGAACTTGAATGTTTTTTTGAATAAATTGCAAAGTATGATCTTGCAAACCCTACAACATGTTTACAACCAATTTGCAAACATAACTTTACAATTTTCACCAAAAAAATGTAGGGTTTATGGTTTCTTATTAGTTTAAGACTATTTAATAGCCATTTAAGACATGTTTTTAATTTTTTATTTAATTTTCTTATTGCAGCAGCCTTAAGTTTTAAGTTTGACTTTCATTTTCCAAATTTCCACAATGGGAAAAGACCCTTCTTGGAAGTATACCGAAGAATTTCCGGGAAGGACAAAATATCAAACAAAATGTATTTTTTGCAAAGAAATAAATTCCGGTGGCATTTATAGATTCAAGTTCCATATTGCTGGTATACCTGGACATGATATCACAGTTTGCACTAAACAAACTCCTGAGGCACAACGTGAGGTATATATGCAAATAGAGAACTTTGAAAGAGAAAAGTTAGAGAAGAAAAAGAAACTTGAACAGTTGCAAGCTATTGGTTCCTCACCCCCATCCGCATCCGCATCTGCATCCGCATCTGTAGGTTGTGTTGGAGAGGGTTCTTCCAAGCCACCATTTCGTCCTAGTGCTAGTTTTAGGGCTGCCACCAATGCTATTCCTTCAGCTTCTACTTCTGGTACTCAGTCTGCTAGTATTACCATTGGACCTAGAGTGCGGAAGTCACGATTGGACACTTATTTTGTACAGCGCACTACACCTGGCTCACAACCCTCGCTTGAGAGCATGTCTTGGAACAAGGACATTCATGATGCTGCAAGAAAACAATTTGCAAATTTTGGTACTTTTGCAATAGTCCATTTATTGCAGCCAAGTAATTAAAATTTAATTTACTTTATTTGGTAACTGGTTTTCCTTAATTAAGATTTTTAAGATTCTAAATTCTATTCATAATCTATTTGTGACAGGTCTCCTTATTGGCAGGGCATGATAGATGCCGTAACTATTTGTGGTGCGGGGTTCAAAGCCCCTACTGAGGCTGAGTTGAGTGGAGATCTTTTAGACGAAATGGTTGAGGACATGAAGGCTGAGCTACAGGAACACCGACTAGAATGGGTCAAAAGGGGATGCACCATCATGACTGATGGGTGGACTGATATGAGGAATAGAACACTCCTCAACTTTCTTGTGTCTTGTGGAGGTGATTAAATAATTGAAATTCTGATTTGTTGAATAATTGAATGCTAATTTAATAATGATTCATGATAATTAATTGTTTTGTTCTATTTATTTTGTATAGGAACCACCATGTTCATCAAATCTATTGATGCTTCCGATCATGTAAAAAATGCCACATACTTATGTGAGCTTATTGAGGAGGTTATAGCAGAGGTGGGGGAAGCAAATGTGGTGCAGGTGGTCACAGACAATGCAGCAAATTATGTTGCTGCAGGTAAACTTTTAGTTTTAAACTTTTAAGTTTTTTAACTTCTCTAATAATTAATTTAACTTAATTTCTGAATTCTAATTTCTAATTAATTTAAAATTTTTGTAGGTAAACTCTTGATGGAGAGGCACCCCACAATATTTTGGTCTCCTTGTGCGGCCCATTGCCTTGACCTCATGTTGGAGGACATTGGTAAGCTTGAGTGGGTCAAGGCATGCGTTGATAAGGCCAAAAATGTGTGCAAGTTCATCTACAACCATGCACTCGTCCTCAGCACAATGAGGAAATACACAAAGCAAAGGGAGTTAGCTCGTCCAAGCATCACGAGGTTTGCCTCGAATTTCATCACATTGCAATCCATCTTGAAAGTGAGGGTAGAATTGAGGTCCATGTTTGTTGGCCTTGAGTGGACAGCCTCTTCCTTTGCCACCACCACTGCAGGGATAGATGTTGTGAACACAATGTTTGATGAGAATGGTTTTTGGCTACCTGCAGCTGAAATATGCACGGTAAAATTTTCACAATTATATAATTTTGTTTTATTTCTAGTTTAAAACTTTAATATATTATTATAATTTAATACTTGACAATTGACTCAATTGTTTGTTTTACAATGTAACTTACAACTTACATTATGATTATATGCAGGTTTGTGAGCCCCTTGTATCTCTCCTACGAATTGCTGATGGCGAGAAGCCCTCTATGGGCTACATCTATGAGGGCATGGATAGGGTCAAGGAAGCCATTAGAAGCCAGTATGTAGGAGTACAGGAGAAGTATGAGCCCATTTGGGAGATTATTGATAGGAGATGGCAGAATCAGCTCCATAGGCCCATTCATGCAGCAGCTTATTACCTAAATCCTGCATTTCGTTTCCGTCCTGATTTCAAGGCGGATGACGAGGTTTACAGTGGCCTATTTACAGTGTTGCAGAAGATGGGTGGCAATGTCCCAGCTACAACCAGAACCATAGAGCTAGACAAATTTAAATATAAGGAAGGAGTCGTCTTCTCTAGTTCGATGGCCATAGAAGGGCGGTCATCAATACAGCCAGGTAACCATAAAAATAATATAACCTTAAGTTATATATCTTTTAAGTTTTTAACAGTTTAACGGTAACCTTTATCATTTATGAGACTAATTGTTTTTTCTTTCATTTATTTCAGATAGATGGTGGGAGACATTTGGGTCCTTTGTCCCAACTCTTCAGAAAATTGCCATTCGGATTTTGAGTCAGCCAAGCAGTGCCTCTGGATGTGAGCGTAATTGGTCCATGTTTGAGCATATCCACTCAAAGAGGCGAAATAGGTTGTCTGTGCAGAGGTTGAATGATCTTGTCTTTGTTCATTACAACCTCCGGCTTAGGACCTGACAGATTTTGGACCCTGATAGCTCTCCGATCACTCTAGACGAGGTTGATCCAGAGTCAGAGTGGCTGACTGAGGCTACTGATCCTGTCTTCACGGAGGAAGACCATGACTGGGTTGACCAGGCAGATAGAGAGGCCGAGGCAGTGGCCATAGCAGAGGAGGAGCTTAGATCACGTTCAGGCACTGGCAGACGCACACGCACACGTAGAGACTCTACAGTTTCAGCCCCTGCTGCTGTTGTTCAGGAGTCTGTGTTACCTGTGGGGGCTATGGCTACTCAGAGCTCTAGGACCTACCTTAGACGCCTTGTTAGGAGGCAAAATATAGATTACTCTGAGGCTGAGGCTGAGGTTGTAGCTGAGCTAGAGGATGATGATTCAGCTTGAGGCACTTGGCAGATAGACTTGTTTTTTTATTTTGTTTACAAACATATGCTTCATAACTTCATAAGTATAACTTTCATGGATCTTCATCTTGACATACATATATGATTTGATGTCATTGGTTTTATCATTTATGCTTTATCATAGAGTTACATTTACATTAGCTATGTCATTGAAATCCTATGTTTTCTATTTACTTCAGCTACAATTTACGTTTTACGTATGTGATGGATCATGGATGAACCTTATTTATGTATGTTAGGCTTTAGCTTCTATTTGATGATGTAAAAGTGTGCTTATTAAGTCATATTCAATAAATGGTGCATGAAATAAGTTTTAAATCATTAAAATCTCTAAATTTCAAGGGTTTTTTCACTTTGCCGATTCGTAGCCGATTCACTGGCGATTCACCGCCGATTCGTGATTCGATTCGGCCTTGCCGATTCCGAGCCGATTCCGATTCTCGTTACTTTGGTTAAGAGCAAGCCGTGCCCTTCGGCACCTGTCCATGCACTCACCGAGTGCCTTTAGATGTGTCTCCTCCCCGCTGTAAGTGGACCAGTCATCCAGGAAAGCCTTGAAGTTACCCACAGACATCTTATCGAAGATATGGAGAATTATCCTTTGGAACGTTGCTGGGGCTTTGTAGAGACTGAACGACATCCGGTTGTAGGCATATACTCTGTCTTCCACCACAAAGTTTGATTTCAGTGTATCCTCTTCTAGGATTGATATTTGGTTGTAGTTGGAGAATCCTTCCATTAATGAATAGATTTTGTGGCCAGCCGCCTCCTCGAGGATAGAGTCTGTAAATGGAATGGGGAATGGGTCCTTAATAGTAACTGCATTTAGACGCCGAAAGTCAACACAAATTCGAGTCTCGTTTCCATCCTTCTTGAGGGAAATCATGATGGGGGATACCCATTCACTGGTTTGAACCCTGAAGATAATTCTAGCCTCGAGCATCCGTTCGATTTCCTCCTTTACTTTCGCGGCATAGTTCTTGTTTATTCGGTATGGCCGCTGCCGTACTGGTACTGCGCTAGGTATCAATGGAATACGGTGAATGCATAGTTTGGGTGGGACTCCCTTCAAGTCCTTATATGTCCACGTGAACACATCTTTGTATTCGGTAAAAATTTTGAACGCGACGGCTTTTAGGATTGGATTCCAGTCATCCCCTACAAGGATGACTTTTGCTTCCACCTCCGTGTCAAGATTCAGAGGTTTCACGGATGGTTCCTCGTATCTCATAGCATTTTGGTCCGTAAACTGGTGTGGTGGTGCGGTATCAATTGTAGCCTCCCCTTTCTTATATTCCCCGTACTCTGGGGGAAATTTGTCTGATTCTTCCTCTATGCCTAGTACATTGCATGAGGGTGAGAACATCTCATAGTCCTCCATCTGCGAATGGAACAACTTGTTGAGTGAATCGGTATCATCTTCCGAGCATCCTCCCAAGTTTAGTACACCTTCATTGGGTTCCATTCCTTGCCTTCCTTCGTCTCGTGGGTCGTTTTCCCTTCGAATTCTGACCCTGAGGAAGAGGCGAGTTCCTCACTCACCAACTGGGTCCGGAGATCAATGGTAAATTTCCTGCCTACACTCTCCATCGAGAGTGTATTCCGTTTCCAGTTATGGTTTGCCTTTGCCGCCACTAGCCATCCTCTTCCCCGGATGGCGTCATACCCCTTTTGCTTAAGTGGGATAACCACGAAATCAAGTAAAAATGGCTATGCACCCACCGTAACTGGTTGCGCCATCAACCTCCCGAGGGGTTTAATCCCATGCTGATCCGCACCTAGCAAATTAAATGTTGGTGGCCACAAGGTAGGCTTCCCTAATTTTTTCCATGTGTCCTCCGGAAGGACATTTACTCCGGATCCGCCATCTATTATGGTGTCCGTTAGGATAGTGTCGAGAATGCCCATCTCCACCACGATTGGATGTCTGCCATTATTGACGGCTAGCAGCATTGGATCCGTTGCGGAGCCTCCGGGTATGGAAGTGTCCGTGTGCCTCATGTTGGTTTGGCTGACCTTACCCAGTAGGACTGTCCCCAAATGTGGCATGGTGTGTAGGAGGTCTTGGAGTTTCATAGGTAACTCCAGTTGAAGCATCTGCCGTACAATGTTCCGTTCTGTGTGTTGTGTATTGTAGGGTCCTGCTGGTTCTTGTGTCTCCCGTTGGGCCTTCATGGCCTTTTCTAGTTCTTCCCGTGCTTCTAGCATCCTCTGTTTCTCCATACGGGGATGGGGGTACTTGGCTTCCTTTGCCTGCCCTCGGGTAAGAGCCAATACAGCTTCTTTTGTCTTTGCATCTCCTTCAATATCGAGCAAGTTAGTCCCCACGCCAGACTTAGGGCAATTGGCATCTTCATGGTCACCAGGGCCACACCACCGACATAGCTGCTGAGGGTTATTACACTCTCTTGGGAAATGACCCCATTGGCTGCATGCCCTACATTGGATCATTGGGCGTCCCTTCGCATCATACTAAACTTTGTTACGCGTAGAATTGTTATTGTTCCCTCGTCTGCCACGTCGGTTGCCTCGGTAACCCCCTGAAGATGCATTATTGTTTGGTTCCGTTGTTCCTGATGTGGATGGCTGCTCTTGTGTAAAGAGCACTTGCTGGTTTCGTGTCTTCATATTATATGGGCATTCCTTTGTGGAATGTGCCATAATCTGGCAGATGTCACAAAATGCTTTTTTGGGACAGACACCCTTTGTGTGGCCACTTTCTTTACACTCCGTGCACTAGAGTTCGTCATCCTTACTCGTATTCCCCTTCATTGACTTAAATTCCTTTAGCATTCTCTCCATGTCTTTCTGGAGTGTCGTGACTTTCTTTTTCTGCTGGTCGTCACCCTTGCTATCTTCTTCTGAATTGTCATCATCCGACGATGAAGATTTATTTTTCTTCTTTTTTGACGTTTTGTTCTCACTTTCCAAGTCCATGGCCCGGTTATATGCATTGTCATAGGATGTTGGAGGTACTATTTTCATCTTCCACCGTAGCTTGGAGTTCAAACCCTTAACAAACCATCTCTTTTTTAAGCCATTTGCTGGTTGGTTGTCCATCTTCCCTACTAGCTCCTTTAGTCAGCGGCCATAAGCTCGTACGGTTTCCTTCTTACCTTGTTTCGTTCCATAGATTTCCAAGACTATCTTGTTGTCATCCCTGAGGAGTCGGAACTCCTTCTTGAATTCCTTCTTTAGTTCGTCCCACGTGGTTATCTTCATTTTATCCAAATCCGAGTACCAGTCAATGGCAACTCCTCTCAGTGTGGTGGGGAATTGCTTCATCCATTCACCCTGGTCCGTGACCCTGTTGGCTGACCAAATGGTTTCGCACGTACGGTAATGCCGTACTGGATCATCTTTTCCGTCATCATGAAATTTGGGCAATTTCTCGTTGTGTGTCGTCATGGGTGGTTGGGCCGGTTTTGGTTGTTGTGTGTGCGGTGGATTTTGTGCTCCGACACTGCCTGTGCTAGCACTTGCACCCACACTTACTTGGTTGGTGTGTGTAGTATTGCCCAATGGCACTTGTCCTTGTGCCTGTGTAATTGGTGGAATCGTATTATGTGGAGTCGTTGGCTCTAATGGAGGGTTTGTCTGCGCGTCACTGGCACCTTTGGCTGTACTGTCATTGGCACCTCTGGCGGCACTGTCACTGGCACCTCTGGCGGCACCGTCACTGGCACCTTTGGCCGTACGGTTCCCTTCGTGGTTTCGGTTCTCCGCACCCGGTGTACGGGTCAAATCCTCAAACCGATCTCGCTCTTCCTGAAGCAAGACCTTTCTCAGTTGTGTTTCCTCGAGTAGTTCCTCCCTACTTCGCACTCTCCGATGCTCCGGTGAAGTGAACTGTTCCCCGTCGGCCTGTGCACCCTTCGTACCACTTCCAAGGTCCCCTTCAGGCAACCCTCCGGCAAGCTGGTCCTGGGCAAGTTGCCTCAGACTATACCGATGTTCATGTTGCTGCGCGGAGATCAAAGCCTTCTGTGCGGCCTCACCTTCGTCATCTCGTGCTTTCTTATTTTTATCCTTATTTAAAATATTGGGCATCAAGATTGAACACAAAACATTGCTTTTCAAACAAAAAGAACACTTATTTTTATTTATTCATGTTGATTTACAACATTTCCAATTGCATTACAATTATTTCTGTGTTCCCTCCCCTCTTCCATTCGACTTCATATTTCAAAGTCCCCTACGGTTGCCATCGCCTTCTTCCTGACAGCGGTGGAGGTGCTTTCGAGCGTGCTATGCGCAGAGGATTTCTTGGCGGTGTTTCTCCCGGGCAATCTCCTCCTGGCAAGCACGTTGTGCCAGTGATGCTTGTGCTAGCAAACGAGGAAGGTGGTTTATCAGTCGGTTGGCTGCAGGGTTAGCCTCGATTGCGACCCACATGACACTGGCTGGAACTTCTTTGCTTGTGGCTTCTTGTCGAACGTAGGTTTTGATTGCTACTTGAAACAAGATTCTAAATTCTCTTGTCTGGATATCTTCCCCTTCGGCTCTGTACGGGCATTGTCTGCTTCCGGATTAATTTCACCAACTGGTAAGCCCATTATGTCCGCACGCCATCCGAGTGCGTCTAGGCAACGGCACTAGATGTTTACCCTCGTAGGGTAACAAACAGTAATTGCATAAGACACTTAAATACTTAGCACGTAATATAAAAGACTATTGTATTCATGTAATCACAAGAGTTTCCGTACATCATCATCATCATATCTTTCAAAGGGACAAGTACAAATATATAACATCCGAAGGGATGTGAGGCGAACCGTCTCACCCATGTAATGCCTCCGGATGGATCAACCGTCTAACTACCCCAAAGTACCCGACAACACTCACAACCTTCAAATTGCGGTTTTATTTCTGTTGAAATAATAGCTTTGTTCAGATAAAATGGATGATAATATTAATACAATGATCTGTAGATAATATGCATGCATATACATCAATACCCTTGTGCAGATTGATGTATACACATACACATTAAATACAAACCATTATATTTACCTCCCACGATAATCTGAAAATTACTTCCAAGTATAAATCTGATCTGATAGATCTGTATTTGATCGATTTGTATTTGCCATTCATATGAATCGATATTCAATCAATGAGAAAATATTATTTATCAGATCCGAGTGTGATTATGTATATGTTCTGATTACCGATAACAATATGCATTTGTTACAAGTGCATTAGTGTCAAATTGAATCGGCACTATTAAGGTAATTAAAGGTTGTTACTTGTGAAATGGCATGTCAATGAATATGCATGTCTCCACTCACGTGGAGACATGACTATTCATTGGCATGTCTCAAAATCGTGCATATATATATTCAGCCCGATCGGTCTAGAAGGCAATCACAGAAATCAATAGTGCAGAGCCATTCTAGAGTACGATCTCTATCCATATTCAATTTTGTTAATACAATAATCGGAACTCATCATTCCTGTTTCAGACTCATTTAAATATTGTGAAATATAATACTTATCTTCATTTTGATTATAACCTGCAAGAGAAACAATTAATTACTAAGATTATCATTCAAGAAAATTGAAAAGAGATACATATTCAAATCTGCAATAAATCTAGTCAACTTTAACAATTTCATATCCTTGACTGCAATCTGCTGTAAAAATATTGCTGTGAAGAAAACTGTCAATGATTTGCTCTTCTTCCTCACCTTGCAAATCAACAATTTGATTTACTTGGGAACATGCATAATCAACATCTATGTGCTGAACCAATGAATCAATGCAGTCCACTTCAACACCAGACAATTATTTAAAGCCAAGCTTCAAAACATTTTCTTGTCAAAATCATCATGAATGAAAGCAACTGAATCATGTGCACTTCTTCATTTGCAACAAGGAGTGTGTGAGCCTCTTTAAGTTCAGGATGAATTAAACAAGGAAGGACATCAAATGAAAAATAAAATCATTGCACTTCAACTTGCATTCTCAACAACAAAATCATTGTTGCATAGTGGAGTTGACCCACCACTTTCACCACTAGGAACAACCACAATCCCACTAGGAATGGGGGTTAGAGGTCCAAGCACTAATTGAACACTACTGGCCCAACCAAACATCACGCTTACAGTCTTTGGCTTATAATTTGGGGGAAGCAAACTTCCACTAGGATGGAAAGCCTCACAATACATGCCTATGCTTTCAATTTCATTAGGCCTACACTCAGATGGGAGATTGTTAATAATAGCATCAAATGTGTTGTGGAAATTATGAATCGTTTCACCTTCCTGCCTTTTGAGGAATTCCGAACTTTTGTAAGAAGGGGTAGGGTCATGTGAATCAATTCACGAAAATAAACAATGAAGCTTTTATGTTCATTATGCCTATCATTTTGGTAACAAGTTGGACCTTTGCAGATGCAATTTGTTCATGGGACTGTCCATTATCAAAATCAAGCATTTATATGTACGTTACTAAATCTTCAAGCTCTTAATTGGAGGGATTAGAGAAATGATCGATAGGCTCATCAGCTTGAAATTTACTTTCACAACCATTTGTGCATTTGGATGAGGTATCATCAAAGTAATCAAAGTGGTCCATGATTACAAAACATTACATATGCTTAAACATGATTGCATTCTTCCCAAAAAGAGACATTTTTGCAAAATGAAATTATTCCTAGCAGAGAAAAAGGAAGAACACCTTTGTCTACCTTGTCTAGCTGCTGCACTAAAATGGAATAAAACTTGTAGCACCACCATTAAACACAGGTCAGCAACAAAACATTAGATTCATGATAGTAGAGTCGCCATCTCATAAAATGAGAAAGTCCTTGGAGGAAAACAAAACCACCAAGGCACAACAATGAATTTGGGTTGCTCATAGCAGTAGTCTTCAAATTAATCTCAACCCATTGATGTCTTCTTGAGGTGGCTGCCTGCCAACTTACACCAACAAGTTCCCCCCCATCCCCTCAATGACACCATTCTGTTGGCGTAATTATGCGGGCACGAGTTGATCGGCTATCAAGCTCACCCAAATAAAATGTTAACTGTATACCACTGATGACAATAAATCACTTCTAGATTCTCCTTGGCAACAATGCGATTCTGTTGGCATGAGTTGATGGGCTACTGAGCTCACCCAAACAAAATGCAAATTGTATACTTTTGGCAACAACAGGTAACCACTTTTGGATTCTCCTTGGCAATGCCACTCTTTTGGGTCCCAAAATTGTTGCTCCACTTCCTAGAACAAAATTCACTCACAAGGCTAGGGTTGTAGTTGTGCAAATGAAATCAACCATCAATAGATGGTGGAGGGTTCAAGGCCAAGTCTGTGAGAGTAGGCTATCTTTCCTATGCGTTCGAGCTCATTTTAGACTCGAGAGGGTGTTCCTAGGGGTATACATGTATTTGGATCAAACAAAATAAATAACTAACATAACTACCACCAAACCCAATTGCATCCTTGACCCCAAATATTGTCACTAGGTAAAGAAAATCCAACTGCATAGAACCCCTATATAGCTGATATGGCAGTGCAAGCATGACGAACATAAAATGGATTCATTCAAGACTCGCTGAAATGATTTGCTTAGTGTTGGTAAACAGATTTGTTACTTAAATTTTTTAAGACTTGTGCAATGGGAAGTAACAAGGATGTTCATATAGTTGGATAGATTGTGATGGAACAATGATTTTCCTGTGTTTGAGGGGGCAGCTTCCTTGTAAGATATCAATTTGGATTATGAGATAAAACTTGAAATAACAGAAAGATAAAGAACCTAAAATTACAAGTACACTAGTGTTATTTTTGGTCTTAAGACTGAATAGGCTCCATTATAAAAATTGCGAACTACACTTAATAACAGATACAAACATATTCATTTCATAATACTAAGAAATGAACAAAGATTACAAAGTTTTCGATTGACTATTGCCTTCACAAACGACACTTATTAGGAAACAAAGCTCATCATCAATTCATATCACACGATAGTTCAATAATGACATTCAGAAACATGGATGTACATCCAAAACTATTTTTCATTACTTTGTAGGTTTGTACAATCCAAAATCCCTTGTGTTCCCTCTTCACGAACATTCAAAAGTCTTTTCCAATGAATACATCTTGGTATATGTAGACGTTTCTCTGATAACTGTTTCATAAGTACTTAGAACTTAACTTGTTAACAACCTTCTCATTGCGTGAAAAATAAAATACGCTTTAATCAAGTTTATCAAATTCTGGCTTTAGGAAAACAAAGCTTATTTATGTCTTATTACAGGCATTTAGAAAAGTCACTTTTTCTACAATATAATATGAACAATTAAACCATGTGAATTTGATATTTGACTGAAACAATTAACTAAGAAATTTCTTTTTCTCTTTCGCTTAGAAACCCTCCTTTGAGCCTGCATCCTTTCGTCCCATATATTAATAATATTGGCTGTTTGGGCTTTTTAATTTCCTTGTCGGGAGTTTAATATGTTTTACAAACCTATGGTTTTGACTATCTTCAACTTTCCCTTTAACTCTTTTCCCAATTCCCGTGCCTTTCTTTTCGTTTATCTTCTTTGTCACTGGTTTGATGTGTATTAAGAACTCTGTCAAGAGTTTGCTAGGTTTTGCAAACCTAGCATTTTACCGCTCTTCCACTTTCCTTATCTTTTTCTTTCTTTGCTTTGTCGACAATCTTCTTCCTTTTACAAACTTTATTGGTAAGTTTGCAGGTTTGGAGAACTATAGGAATTACTGATATGTCATTTTTGTTTTCTATTGCTCTCGATTCTTGTCAGTGAGTGTTGATGGCTTTGTAAACCTTTCAATATGCCAACATGGCATATTCCTTTGTCCTTTTTAAAACTCTATTGCCAAAATGACCGGCATCAAGAACTCTTCTTATTACCGACGCCCCCCTTTTTGTGCTTCAAACTTTAACTTATCGGCAAAGCTGTCTCCTTTGCCAACCTCGTCAGAAGTTAGGCAAGTTATGAAAACCTTGACTTATTGACAAAGAAAATTCCCCATGAAACTCTTCAAACCTTCTCTTTTTATTGGTACTTTACTAAGTTGTAGAAGCTCATTTAATCACAGACATTAAGAACTTTGCCTCGAGCTCATCGGTGAAAGACCCTTTCACATTAACTTTGTCAGAGATTCTCTTAGCTTTGCAAACCTCGTATGTTATGGACATCATTCACTTTCTTTGGATGAAACTTCAAACTCTTTCACTGATAGTACACTTTTGTCCTTGTTGGGTTTATGAAAGGTTTTGGAAACCATTGAGCTTACCTACATATGATGATAAACCTTTAACAAGGGGAACTTTCAAAAGTCCAAAGAGTTAACCAAACCTCAAAAGTTACTGAAATGTGTTGAAATACCGATACACATGCACACAAAAGTTAAGCTTTAACAAACTTGACCCACGTACTTATTTGCTACACTACATTAATGACTAATACTTATTTGTTTGATGGTGTGAGATCAATTAAATGTTCTAGGTCTGTTCCTATTCATTGAGTATAATACATACATAAAAATAAACAACAAATTGGAAAGACAAAGATAACAACTATCCAATCATATGCACTTGAATGATGGCATTCACATACAAAACATACTTCATCATCTATACACATATTGCAAAAACCCTCTTGAAACAAGCAAAGGCCGTTATAATGCTTGTATACTTAGAATGCTATAACATTCATCAAGTTTACATTACAATCATATTGAAAATGTAATAAGCGAAACCATAGCCAAGTAGAGTCCCTTGGAGATCTATAGACATTCATAGAGACATTAATGTATACATGCCACATAAAGCATTCATACATATCATTGAAGAACAAAAAAATCCACTCAAAATGGTCTAGATTGGAAAAGTTTGCGCCCGAGAAAGTTTGTTGGCCATACAAGTGTCTACAAAACCACATAGCAAGCAACCTTCTTCAAAATGACCAAGATCTTCTGTAATGTCCCCTTTTTAGCATAACCATGATAGTGGATGGATTTAGCCTATTACTGGGTCCTTGTAGGCTAATATTGGTGATTAGAGGACCTTGTTGAAGGTTATGGCTCCGTTTGGTGATACTTACTATTTATAGTAAGTCAATGGATGGTTCCGATGAGCTCAGATGAGTTAGAGGAGTATAATGTGTTGGAATCATTTGCCGTTGCACCAAAAGCTCGAACTGTCAATGCCCGATACAAATGTCAGATTTAACCCGATCCACGGGAGGCGGTTAAGCCATGTCATGAATCTCCAAGGAGGTGTTGACCACCAAATCAACAATCTCCCCCTCAACACCGACTGAGCCTTCAACCCCTACTAAAGGGAGACTTGAACCCGTGACCCAAGGCTCTGATACCAATTGTTGGAATCATTTGCCGTTGCACCAAAAGCTCGAACTGTCAATGCCCGATACAAATGTCAGATTTAACCCGATCCACGGGAGGCGAAGCCATGTCACGAATCTCCAAGGAGGTGCTGACCACCAAGTCAACATAATGATGCTCTTAGTTTTTATTTTTGTCTTCCAGTTTGGGCTCCAAGAATCTTGGAGGGAGTGTAGGTTTAGCAAGTCACCCCGTTAGGTTCATTCATCGTCTTTTCTTCATCAGGATCACGCCTGTACTGTCAGATTTCGATTTTGATGCTTCTTCAATCATTTTTGCAAGATGGCTGAATTATGATTATTATTTAATTAAATTCACTAAGGTTGCTATTTTTGGTGGTATTGTATATTGGCCACCTTAGTGTCATAGCTCGTTGGAACCGGGTTGAAAAGTTTTAAATCTTGGGCACAAAAAACAATGACATTGTGTGTCAAATATCATGATATTGATGAAAAGGTCATTTTTGGAGCCAAAGGGAGTTAATAAATTATATTATTCAAATATGTGCCTAAGTATAAAGCAAAGGGCATTTAAGTGAAAAGTGTGAGAAAAGCTATTTGCCTTTGGTGTCTTGAAGAAGATATATTTTATTATAAAAGCATTGCTTTGTGCAAAAGCAATTCATTCATTCTTGGCTATTGTTTTGATTTCATGGAGAATTTGCTGAAGGGTTTCAACAAGGGTTTTGTGAGGATTGATTCCTCTTTGTTTGCACTTTGAATCACTGAAAGATGTGGTGAATTGTGCTCTAAATATCAGAGAATTAGTTCTGATTATGTTGGTTACAATTTTGGTGCTGCTATATGTCAAAATTGTTCACTATTTGCTGTGTTTTACATGCTGAGAGCTGCGCTTGGTTTATAAGGAGGTGCAATCAGATTTGTGGAGGCTGCCATCTCCAGAATTGAGCAGTGTTAGTCTTTTAATGGGCTGTGATTTTTACATTGGAAGCTGTGTTGACTTCCAGAGCTTGCGTCAACACTAATAGAGGCTGCATTTTTATTCAGGAAGGCTGTGTTTGTAATTTCTTGGTGGCAGTGATTTGCATATATGCTAAGGTGCACATTTGATATTGGAATTATTAATAATCAAACAATATTATATATGTATGTATATTCGCAAAATTGAATTGTTTGCAAATAATATTATGAAATTCGAATTGCGCTTTAAAATTTAGAAGTTAGTTGCATTTCTTATATCTCAAAAACCAATTTTTTTTTAAAAACTTAAAAAATAAAAATAAAAATAAATTCTTTAGTATAGAGATAATAGGGCTCTTTACAGTGGTATCAGAGCGGTTTCCTGCCATCCTGTGGGGTTGGAAATTTTGAGCTCCCACCTTTGATTTGTGAGTGATCAACAATCTCGCAGGTTATTTTAATCATGGATAAATACAGGAAATCCAGTAAATATGGAAACTAGTTGAGCAGTGTGTCTAAGTTCAGGAAGCAAATAGTTGCCTTAACAAATGAAATGGAGAAACTGAGGCAAACTCAGGAAAGACTAAATGCACGGCTTTCCGATTCGACAACTGTTGACGTGACAGCTAGGTTTATGGTTTCCTTCTTCAAAAAGTCTTCGTCACGGAGAATGTAGGAAGAGAAACTAGAGATTTTCACAGGCGAGACATCTAGGAGTCTTCACAATGAGTTTTCAGCAACTAGTGATCATGGTGAAGATGATCCTGTGCTTAGTGCGGTAGCCACTAGTCCTATCTGCAGTTATGATGTTGGATTTTCTACACAGGGACATGTGGATGTGTTCGTTTCATTAGAGGACAGCAGCACCGAGTCTCGACATCTTGATGAGATCAGAGTTAGTGAACAGGAAAATAATGATGACATGTTGACTACTCTTGATGGCAGCCTCACACAAGTTAGTGGTACTGAAAATGTCGGTGACACAACGTCTGATTTTTAGGACAACAATTCTTTATTTGATCATGTTGATGTTGTTGTTGATGCCACTATGGTTTCCGACTCATTAGATGATGGGGTTGTTTTTGAAGACTGCAAGGAGGATATGAGCACTGACAATTCTAATATGTATGGCAGTAGTCATAGTGTTGGGTCAGTGTAGGGGACAACAATCCTCTCATGTGTAGAAGACGAGGGCATGGAGTCACTTGGTGATATCACTCACGATTTGAGTTTTGAGGAGTTATACGATGTAGATTCATGCCATAGTGATGTTGATCTACATGTTGACATTGAGTCTTGTATGCAGCAAGAGGAGATAGCAAAGGAGTCTCAATTAGACGATGTGGATACTAGTGTTATGGGCACCTTTGATTATGTGTATGAGGATGTTTCATGTTGTAGTGAGTCTAGTCAATCATGTCAGACATTGAGTGATGACTCAGAGTTGTCATGGGATGAGGATAGGTCCCAGGATCATGGTTTACAAGGACTTATAGTGGAGGGGAAATCAACGACATGCGAGGAGTTTGATATAGTTGTGGCTTCCACTTCTTTAAATGAGATATTTGTAGAGGTACCCAGTAGTACATCATTGATGGACATGTGCGAGGTTGTTAGCGCACATGATGTTAGTGATCATGTGGTGAGCAATGAGGATACAGTTTCCTATCACAGTGCTGTTAGTGGATCAAAGAGCTTACATGTGAGCTAGGGCATACAGAGACATCATGTGACCAAACAACTGAAGGTGAGCGATAGTGATATTTCTTCAGCTCTTGAGCATTATGATGCTATCTGACAGATGATGGCTATATATGGTTGGGGTGATCCTATGTCAGATGAGCACGGTTGTAGTTGCCTTTCCCTCGCATAGATTCATTCACTTCGAGAGTCTGTCAGGATCGTGAAGCATAATTATTTACAATTGGTAGCTGACAGGGATTACCTTCTTGAGTGTGGTAGCACTTGTTACGAGGGATTGTTAGGGTAAGAGGATGAGGTAGTTGGGCTCACGCATGAGCTTGATGTGACTTCTATGGTGTTAGAGAGCACCCAGTTGGCTCTTTAGGAGTCACAGATGCAGTTGAGTGAGGTGACCGTGGAGTTGGAGAGAGTAGAGTCTATGCCAACCACAGATCCAGTTCATCTTCATATAGTGGTGGTTGGTGGTGAGTTGATATCCACGGATTGTAGTGATGGATGTGTTGAGGACACAATTACATCCATCCTTGATATAGGTGTAGTAGTTACAGATGAGATGAGTACATCAGTGGAGGATTGCAAAGCGCTTCTTGTTGTATCAGGTCCTCCAGTAGTTAGCACGTTAACAGATAATGCAGAATAGGTTATTGATGAGAGTCCTGATGTGACAGTAGTGGATTCTTCAGAGAGCTGTGTGCCAGTTCTTGACACTGCTCCCTCTCTTTCAGAAGACTTGGGCAGGGTATCATCTGATTTGGAGATGAGCTTTCATGGGGATTTGTTTGCTTTTGTTGGAAGCAAATCTATTGCTTCATCTCATACAGTTGATAGCGATAGACAGTTGGTAGTGCCATACTTTTAGAGGGATCAGTTGTGGGTTGTAGGGGTTTGGGTTGATGCTTCTTCATACAATTTCTACTGCATAGAGTCATTTATGGAGTATCTTCTTGAGAGTTCGGAATTACAGACGCGACCATTTGGAGCTTGTGAGGGTACTCTCATCCGAGGTTCTTGTGGAATTCAGATTTAGGTGGGAAAGATTGTAGAGACTTTGACTACAATGCTTCCCCATAGGGATTTTGTGGTTGGGTTTGTTGAGAGGGTTACCCGAGATCCTGCCCAACCAGTTGTTCAAAGACAAAGATTGGAGCCATCTCTTGGTTCTTGGTTCGATGATGACGATTCTCTGATGGAGATCAGAGCATTTTATCGCAACTACACAGCGAGGAGTGCTCATCATTTCTCTTTTGACTCACAGGTAGAGGACTTGGTTTTGCGTAGGTGTGGGTTGGCTCTAGGTTCATACCATCCTTTATGGGATGGGCTTACACTCTCTTCAGTTGATGGGGTTAGTTGTTGCAAGTTAGGAGGAGGCTACTTGTAGGATCAACATATCCATGATGGTTTTGCAGAGTATGGATATTTGAGTTCTGGTACAGTTGTTTTTGGGAGTTCTTGTCCCTGTTGCACAAATGGGCATCATCCTCAGAGCAGATTGGTAGGGTGTGTAGGGAGATTTGATCTATCAGTTGATATTGGATATCCATTTTTTCTGGTTGTGGATGGATGTGAGTCATGTCTCTATTGGGATCTAGGTGGAGACAGGCTTAGCACTGTGGATTGGTTGAGTCATCGTCGTTGGCATGGTGACAGTATGTTCAGGTTAGCTTTGCGGATAGTGTTATAATCACAAGAGTTTGCAGGTGATGCCAGGGACATTATACATATTTATCCTTGGGATCTGGGTGGATCATTGTGTTTCTTTGATTCTTGGGATTGCTCGAGGACAAGCAATCTTGGGGAGGGAGGACTATAATATCCCCTTTTTAGCATGACCATGATAGTGGATGGATTTAGCCTATTATTGGGTCCTTGTAGGCTAATATTGGTGATTAGAGGACCTTGTTGAGGGTTATGACTCCGTTTGGTGGGACTTACTATTTATAGTAAGTCAATGGATGGTTCTGATGAGCTTAGATGAGTTAGAGGAGTTGAATGATACTCAGTTTTTATTTTTATCTTTCAGTTTGGGCTCTAAGAATCTTGGAGGGAACGTCTATTTTTAGTAAGTCACCCCGTCAAGTTCATTCATTGTTTTTCTTCATTAGGATCACGCCTGTGTTGTCAGATTTCAATTCTGATGCTTCTTTAGTCATTTTCGCAAGATGGGTGAATTATGATTATTATTTAATTAAATACACTAAGGTTGCTATTTTTGTTGGTATTGTATATTGGCCACCTTAGTGTCATAGCTCGTTGGAACCGGGTTGAAAATTTTTAAATCTTGGGCACAAGAAACAATGACCTTGTGTGTTAGAATATCATGATATTGATGAAAATGTCATTTTTGGAGCCAAAGGGAGTTAATAAATTATATTATTCAAATATGTGCCTAAGTAAAAGGAAAGGGCATTTAAGTGAAAAGTGTGTGAGAGAAGCTATTTGCCTTTGGTGTCTTGAAGAAGATATATTTTATTATAAAAGCAATGCTTTGTGCAAAAGCAATTCATTCATTCTTGGCTATTGTTTTAATTTCATGAGGAATTTTCTGAAGGGTTTCAACAAGGGTTTTGTGAGGACTGATTCCTCTTTGTTTGCACTTTGAATCACTGAAAGATGTGGTGAATTATGCTCTGAATATCAGAGAATTAATTCTGATTATGTTGGTTACAATTTTGGTGCTGCTGTATATTAAAATTGTTCACTATTTGCTGTGTTTTACATGCTGAGAGCTGCGTCTGGTTTATAAGGAGGTGCGATCAGATTTGTGGAGGCTGCCATCTCCAGAATTGAGCAGCGTTAGTCTTTTAATGGGCTGGAATTTTTACATTGGAAGCTGCGTTGACTTCTAGAGCCTGTGTCAACACCAATAGAGGCTGCATTTTTCTTCAGGAAGGCTGCGTTTGTAGTTTCTTGGTGGTAGTGATTTGCATATATGCTAAGGTGCACATTTGATATTGGAATTATTAATAGTCAAACAATAATATATATGTATATTCGCAAAATTGAATTGTTTGCAAATAATATTTTGAAATTGGAATTGTGGTTTAAAATTTAGAATTCAGTTGCATTTCTTATGTCTCAAAAACAAAAAAAATTCGAAAACTTTTCAAAACAACTAAAAAATATAAATTCTTTAGCATAGAGCCAACATGGCTCTTTATATCTTCAATAAAACATGGCATCAAACCCCAACCTGTGGCACTATAGCATCAAGAAAATCCAAGATCTACAAGGTACCCCTTTCATGCCCACTATATGCATGAAGAAACCTTGAAAAAATTCTTAAGAAAATAAGTTAAATGCAAATAGTGGGCAAAATTTGTCAAAATTCAAAAAATTTCAAGAAATCTAAATAAGTTAAATGCAAATAGTGGGCAAAATTCATCAAAATTGAAGAAAATAAGTTATTTGCATATGGTTAAATGTTTATCTTAGATGCTTAAATCTTCTTTGTGCAAGCTATCTGACACTCCTTGATCGATTCCCTTCGAAAAAACTAGCTTCTCTTCAAAATGCCAAAATGAGACAAGAGAGAGTAGAGTAAAAAGAAGAGTCAAAGTGTTTCACTTTTATGACGAAATGACTTAATATGGGCCGTTTTAGGGTTTTATTAAAATAAAAATTTAAAATAAATTACATCTTACAACTTCCGAGTGCTTTTTCATTTTGTGATCTGCGAGTACCTTGTGGGTACGCCCAAGTGCAGTTAGGGTATGCCTTAGGCACCCTGGGTGTGCTGTGGGTATGCGGGTGCACACCTACAGTGCACTTGGGGCATGCCCGAGGTATACCTGAACTCAGGAGAATCTGGTCTGAGTGCAGCAGTCGTCTAGCCAGTAGCTTGCTCCTAAGAGTTTAGTTAATGAGTAATATTCTCAATTTTTATATTCTCTTTGCAAATTACTCATTTAGGAGGGGTTCTATGGGGTTGTAGGAATTACTTTTGTGAAATAGGGATCATATGAAAAGAAGAAAATTATGCTATAGGATAAAATAGAATCTTATGTAAGAAAATAAGTGTTTACTTTTTACAGTTTAATTTTGAGTAGGTGGCTTTGAATTGGAGTGAAAAGTTTTCCTCATTTACTTTCTAAAATTTTACTGTTATTTATTATTTATCTATAATTTGTTAATTTCTTACCATTAACCTTTTAGATTGAAGTATCTAAAAGTAGATTTATATTCCTTGTTGCTATAAAATAATCATTAAAAATTGGTAGAGTTTCATACTTGTAAAATCTCCTAAATTCCTAATTTTTTTTAACACTAATAAATATAGAAAACACTAAGTAAAAATGCAACCTTAGAATTTAACCATGAACTCCTACGCTAATCAATCCTAAGTAGTTAAATGCCAGGCATTGCAAGATGAGAATTTCTTTTATCTTAAAAATGATATTATTTTTTGATGTTTAATGGCTTCAGATGTAATTTTGATTTAATCAAAATGGTGTTTTCAATATTTTAATATTGATAAACCTTTTAAACTTGATTGTATTCATGCAGGAATGAGACAACCCAAATCTTTATAGAGAATGTTGCTGACACAAAAGAGTCTCCTGACTCGTGAAAGATACAATCTGTCGCATTTGATCAGGTCTTATGCAAGGAACGATCTTACAAATCAAGTTTTGGGGAGTCCTGCAAAGGTGAAGGATTGACGGAAATGGGTTTGTTTTAATGGAATTTAAACATAAACTGAGTTAAAAGTTTAAATTCTAATTTTGCTATAATTCATTTTTCACTTTGCTGTAGAATTATAATTTTTCAGAGCTCATAAACCAAAGAACGAGCGTTCCTTACTCCAAAGATCCAGTCCTGTTCTTTTGTTTATGACAGATTTTCTGTGGATGCAATTCTTGTAGATAGTTTATCCTTCTGCTTTTGATTAGAACGAGCGTCTTTCTCATGGTGGTGCTCGCATTGTATTTACTATGATTTGGGATAGCCTGCAAGCCTATATTATATATTTTGTTCAGTCAACAATATAAAAGTTTTTCTTTTACTGTAAATATTTAAACTTTCACCATGGCAAATGTTCTCAATTACACTTTTGCAATTGGCACCTCCAAAGCTATAAAGGAAGACCGGACCACCAAACTTTATGAGTAATAAATAAAATTACATTTTTTGGAGGACAAATAAAGACTTTAGGTTTGGAAAGATAGTGTAAATTACTGTCTACTAATCAATTCATCTTACTTAATCTAAATCATTTTATCTAAATCAATAAAATGATGTAAAATTTAAAAAGGGAAAATAATGTAAAACTCTAAATCATATAAATTCTAAATTATGAAAATAATTTATAGAAAAAGAATAAGAAGTTTTTAAATAAATTTGTAAAAGATATTTGGATAAATAAATCTTTTTTACAAATTTTTTAGTATATTATCGTTTTTAGGTAATTGATTTTTCATTTTGAGTTAACAGAAATTAAATACTTATTGTTTACATATCAAAAGCCACTCAATCAACATTCATCCATCACAACAAAACCTCATGCTTCCAATGAGCCAAAAATGCTATACTATTATAGTCGATATTTGATCTAAACTAGTTTAGTGACTCAAGTCCATATAAAGCAATCAATCAATTTCTTCTTACATATCCAAAAATTTCCTCAGTGGATGTATGAAATCCAATCTTTAAAAATGTTGCGTAATGTTTCTTAAATTCTACGATTCATGTTGTAAATAGGATATTCCTATGTATTTGATTATTAAGAGCCAAAGATTGATCATTTATGCATATCAAAATTTTCCACCATGTTGACTATCATGTAAGGTCAACACATGACAAAGTGTTTGTCCTTTCCATTCAAGATGTGACTTTCCATAGATTCAAGAATTATTGAAGCTTAAGTTTTGAAGTATAAATATTTTATTCTTCCACTCAAACTCTTGCCAAGCATTATTGGCCTTGGCTGTACCAATTTTATATATTCTATGGGTCCTTTAAGACTTAAATCCTTGAGCTTTGGTTATCCTTTTTGGGATGATGGAAATTCCTTGTGTAAAAAGGTAAGTTACACCTAAACTTGTTTTATTTTTGGTTGAATACAATAGAGCCAAGAAGCAATTGGTTGGCCTTTTAAAATTTTTTTTTTGGTATTATAAATATGCGAAACTAAGGTTTTAATTTCTTACACAAAGAACCAAGATGGAGGAACAACCAAAACACATAGTAAAGTAACCAATTGGACAAACATCAACTAAATAACATAATAAAGTAGTTTCATTTTTAAAATAAGTAATAGAAGCTAGGAAAGGAGTCATAATTCAACCATTAGAAATAAAAACTTGGGAACTTAAAGTTACCCTTGGACAACATGAGGACAACACTAGAGAAACAAATATTACACCTTGTAATAATCAGTGAGGTTCTTCTAGCTCTTGCATGAGGAGTTGAATTTCTTCCCTTGAGGAGAGATGCCCCTATGCTCCCTTTTTGTATCAATCAATTTATGTTTCCTTTTGTCCTTTTTCATATAATTATTCCATATTATTTTCCTTTTCTCTAACCTAGTCTATCAGACCACCATCCTAGTCAGAGAATATCACATTGTATCATTTGTTATGTTGACCAACATTCAAAAATGCATTTTCCATCATGCCGACCTTATGAATATTGACTAGGTGTTAGAATTCATGGTAAGAGGATAAGGGTATGTGGTAACATCAACATGCTTAGAATCCTATATTTTAGTACGACAATTGACTTTTTTTATTGATCCTTCAAAATGATTTTTTAATGATTTGAGTTAACTAATTTTAGTTTCTTTTGTGACAAAAGCCAATACAACAAAAATTACATGTGATTGGTAATTGATATTTTATTGGCAATATGAAATATCTATCCATAAAAATTTGTTTGTCCCATCTTGAAGTGTATGCCAACATATCTTTAAATTACACCATGTTTGATGGAATTCTACTATTGGAGAAGCAATGGAGTTGATGGGTTGACATAAGTTAACATAAATTCAACTAGTTAAGAGAGTTGGGAGCTAGTAGCCAAGCAAACTAAGTTCATGACATCTAGAGTATTATTAAACTCTTCTTGGGAATTATTAAAAAACATCAGATTCTCATAAACAATTGAGAATTAAGATCCACTTTAGTGTCAAGTAGAGAGATGCCATGAATTGGTTTACGATTTTAGCATGATCTAGCAAAATTCCAAGATCATTAATAATGAGAACATAAAAGGAATTGTGCAAAAGTATGTCATGCCCTCTTTGCCGAGTAAAGAAAATAATTTAATAATTTAATTTAAGTTATTCAAGAAGCAATATTAATTTTATACAAGGCCAATTTTTTATTATTAAATTGTAAATACTTAAAAAAATAATTTTATAAGTGTTGTTGGGATAATGGGCCAATTTATTTGGGCAAGAAAAATATGTTAATAAGAGAAAGATACTTGAAAATAAACCATATCGACTTCCAACAATTGCCAACATGACAAGCATAAAAAGAAAAGACCACCAAGGGTAGTAATAAAATCAAACAATAAAAAACACATACAAACCAATAGTCCAACCATAATTAAGACTCCTAATCCTAAGCCAATAACAATCAGCCTACATGGACTAGTATAAAGAGAAAAAATAGGATGCATCTTGTTACCTAGGACAAGGTTTTCCTTTCGAAGTGCTTTGGCATGTTAGCTATTTAGAATATTAAGGAATTTAATAAGGCTCTTTTGGACAAACAATTATGGAGAAGTTTCACAGCTGAAAATGAATGGATCAATATTGCTCACAGTAAATATTTCTAGGGATATACTTTTAATAGGGATATTCTTGTTGATGAAAGACTGATTACTCTTTTCTTGACATTATGGAAGTACATAACTAGCTCTAAGGATATCATTTATAAGGGGATGAGATGGTCCCTTGGAGATAGAAGAAGGATACAGTTTTGGGATGATTGGTGGATTGGAGAGGCACCTCTTGCTCTTATCCCTTAGGTGGCCCAATCTAGGGTTGTTTGTATCTAGAGGGTTGGCTATTGGGTGGCTGACTATATCCATGACTATAATTGGATTAACCCGAGGAAGGTGGATTTGGGTCTTGATCAAATTGAACTTCTTTCCTCGGTGCATATTCTTAATTCTATTAATGGGGATATTTTGTTTTGAGACTCATCCTCTGATGGGAAGTTTTTGGTTGTTGCTTCTTTCTAGATGATCACTAAAGATCTACTCCCTTGCCCCTTCTAGGCTCTAGTTTGGAAATCAAACATTATTCCAAAGATTAATATTTTCTTTTGGCTACAAGTCTAGAATAAGATTTTAACTATTTATAATATGTGCGAATGGGGCATGGCTATCGCAAATTGGTGCTCTCTACATGCAGAATGTTGAAAGTTCTTTTCATATTTTATTTAGTTGCTGCTTTGCCAAGGAAATGTGGTGTACATTCTTAAGGTTGTGGTATGTGTCTTGGGTTTCCCAAATTCTTTTGCGAAGTGCTAAATTTAGTAGAAACGCCCCTCATCCAATCAAGTTTTGTCTCTTCTTTGGTCTCTAATGATGCCTCAAATTACTTGGGACCTTTGGAAAGAGATAAATAACTAGATTTTTGGGGATGTGGAGTGTTTAGTGTATATTGTGGCATGTAAGATTCAATTGGCCATTCAGTAAAACTTCTCAGCGGCTTGTGATAAATTCAATATTGTTGGTCCTTTTGTCATTACTATTTAGGAAGATTGTGATATTTCTCAGTGATGTAAAATCCAAAGGGACATTTCTATTTTGTTAACTAAGAAAAACTGTCCTAGAGATGGTATTGTTTGGTCTGCTCCACCTTAGAGATCGATCAAAATAAATACTGATGGGGTAGAAAAGGGTAATCCAAAACTTGTTGGATGTGGGTGAGTGGCTCATGATTACAATGATAGGTTTGTCTCAGTAGTGACCCTCTCTTTTGGAACTTAGACAAATCAGTATGTTGAGGTTTATGCAACCTATATTGGTATCAAAATGGCTAAGGATCGGGGGATGGAGAAAATTCGGATTGAAAGCGAATCCCTAAAAATAATTAACTTTTTAAAGAGGTAAAACCCCTCCGAATTGGTCTATTAGAAAAATTATTGAAGATTAAAAGTCTATGTTAAATAGGTTTAAGGACCACAAAAAATCTCATATTTTCTGGGAAGGCAATTTTGTGGCAAACAAGTTGGCCAACTTGGCAGTTGTATTTAAACACATGATGATTTGGGATATTAATGATAATATCCCAATAAATATATAGATGTTAATTTGAATTAATGATGATACCTTTTATTCTCTTCCTTATCTAGGCAATGATGGCAATGCATGTGCAAATGGGTGTCTAGAATAGGGCCTCATTAATGTTGAATTGGACGAAGCATTTAGCAGTATTAAGTCTAGTTTTTCATTGTTTGTGCCCTATTTTTTGGTGTGCCGAATCTCAATTTGGTGTAGACAGAATGAGGGGAGCTCATAACAGGCTTGAATCTGTGGTTTATGATAAGTGATAGAAGAAACATGTTGTTGGCAATTTTGCTGAGTTGATTGCATAGATGTTGTCATTATGGAAACATATGATCCACATGAAGATCGCACAAGTCAGAGAGCAAGTATGACATAGCGCATTGCAAATTTGTCTAAGTATGAGATAGTATTTTTACCAGTGTACCCGGACACAGTTTTTGTTTGCGATGTTGACTGGAGTGAGTTCAGTGCTTGCGCACTTGAACATAGACTCTATGGTGACTTATGATGACCCATCTTAGAGCGCAAGTCAATACGACACGTATGGAAGAAGTTATGATAGTTTTACCGAAGATAGTGTGAAGCCGACAGGACAAAATATAAAGACATAACTAGTAAAGAGTTAAGGGATTATTTTGTTTATCAAAATAATGTCTTAACAATATAAAGGGACGACATCCTAGATGTTTACTCTTGGATAAAGCTATTGGTATAAATGTAAATGTAATTGTAATTGTAACAAGCAGCAAGTAATTGTAGAAGTATGATGCGAAGTATATGAAGCATATGTAATAGCGATAGTGAAAGATCAACAAAGAGATATTGATGCAAGCACTATAAGGTTATGTACCTTGACCTATTTTGTAATTAGTGTATATTGTACATTACTTGTTTGGGCAGTGGGCTCAGCTGGTAATCACATTTTGTACTATCAACTCCTAACATGGTTAAGGCTTCTAACAAGGCCTATAGTCCCTTAATCAGGACTGATACACTATATGCTTGTAATAGACTCCTAATAGGGTCAACAACCTTAGCATGATATTTTGATTAGTGGATCTTTGTGGGTACCATCCCCACCGGGGTTTTCCCTTGGCCAGGGTTTCCTCGAGAACAAATAATGTGTTATGAGCTCTTTATTGTTATGCATGTTGTTTAGCTTCTTATGTTATGCATGTATAAAGATAATCTGTTATATCCATAATTGGGCAAAAGATAAAGTTTGTAGAATACTGATTCACCCCCCCCTCTCAGTATTCCCTATTTCTAACAATTGGTATCAAAGCTTAGTTACTTGGAAAAGAATCATTCAAGGAAAGCCTAGCAGCTTGAGTAAGATCTCTATGGATATGGATCAACTAAAAAAGAATCTTGAAGAAGCCCTTGAACAAATTGATATGCTTACTGATGAAAGAGACACTCTGAAAGGAAAATATGATGATGCAAAAAACCTCATTTAGAAACTGAAAAACAAATTGGAAGATCTGAGATCTGAAAAAGAATCCGAAGTTTTTATTGAAGATTGTAATGACAATTTAGAAAAAGAAAATGAGATCCTTAAGCATGAATTGAAGATAGCAAATTTGAAGCTTAGTTTGAAAGATGGAAATGGCAAGAATGAAGTGAATCTAAAATCTGAGAATGAAAGTCTAAAAACTGAAAATGAAGGACTGAAATCTAAACTTGGAAATGTAACATCTGAACTTGAGAAAGTCAATTTGCAGTATGCTGAACTTGAGAAATACAACAAGATTGTGAAAGGCGAATTGACTCAATCTAAGCAACAACTTGAAAGGCTATATTCAACTAGTGAGAAGATTGATACACAAGCATCTTTTCAGAAACCATTCTATGATAAGATTGGTCTTGGATTCAACACTCTTAAAGAAAATGATGAAAGCAAGGAACCAGATCTGAAAGTATCTGAAAGCTTAGATGAGAAGAAGTCTGATGAGATCAACAAATCTGAAGATACACCTAAAGAGGAAGAATCACCGAAACAAGAGGAATCATCCAAAGGTATGCAAAGAGAATTCAAAGGTAGATGTTTTGCTTGTAATACTATTGGTCATATGAAGAGAGATTGCACAGGTAAGCAATTTAAACCTCTTAATGGTTATTGTTATAACTGTCATGGATTTGGACATAGAGCTATTGAATGTAGGAAACCTAAATGTGTTGAGAATACTAATAATAGTAGAATGTTTAGGAATACTAACAATGCAGATAAGAAACCTACTGAAGATATGAACATAAGAAATGGAGTAATATGTTATAGATGCAACAAGGTTGGACACATTGTTAGAAATTGCAGATCACAGATTAATCCACCTGGACCAAGATATGGAAGCAATGGAATTGTTTGTCAGATATGCAACAAGATTGGACATACAACAAGGTTTTGCAGAATGAACAATGGAGTTTTTCATCCTAACCCTAACCCTAGAAATCATGAAAGAAGAAATGAAGATGCAAGTAACATACAGAAAGGTTGCTGTAGCAATACAGATGAAGTGAAGTTTGTTAAAAGCACAGATCAAGGAGACATATTCAACATTGAAGGTAATCAGAAAGGTGAAGTATCAAGTGGTAAGAATGAATCCTTACCTGACCTATCTCAAAGCACTTAATTTATGAAAATTATAGTAGATTAGGAACTTAGATTAGTGTAGAAGTAGATTTATGATGAATTGAGTCTTGCGCAGTTAATGGAAGGTAGTTTATGATATTCTAATGCTATGGTTAAGAGCGCAAAGAAAAATATTATGTTTTGCGAGAGCGCAAGAAGTTTTAAGTTTTGCAGGATAGCATAAACAACTTTTTGGAAAGAAGTGGCAAAAAAATTGAATGCGATGTCAGACCTAAGTGAGATCGAAGTAATAAAAGGTTATGATCGGTATTATTTGATCCTCAAAGTGAATACAAGTGTTAAGGAGATCAAAGAGCAATGATTGGAAGCTTTTTGCAACGATTCGGTGAAGGATTTGAGCGCCGAATCTATGCAAGCCCTAAAATCATGAATTTGAGGTATTTTACTTGACAGATCTGTGAATTGGTAAAAGGAATTTGAAGTAATCATGGATGTATCTTTAATTCACAATGTCAGAAATAAAAATAGACCTAGAATGAAGAGGGAACCAGTAGAACCCTTGGAAGAAGACCCTAAGTTAGCTTTATCATCCATACCAGATAGAGTTTTGCATTTAGAGAATGTAAGAAGTTATCTTGGATGCAAGCTAGAAACCATCAGTGATAGTGATTTTACAAATGAGTATGAGAAGATCTACAACTAGGACATGTCATTGAAAGAAGGATATGATCATTTGAAAGACAATGAGATTGTTAAGTATGCATTGCAGTATGAGTTTGATAATGAAGAATGCACTAAGATAATCCTTAGCAGAATTCATAATGGGAAGTTTTGGCTAGAAGATAGAGTAATAGACATTATAGCTGATTTGATTCATGAAGTCACTGGACTGTCTAAATCTGGAGCTATTCCTTTAAATGAGAAGAACATGAGAAAAATAGTCATTGATAACACTAATTCATCCTATAATGGCAGAGGAATTGTAATTAGTAAGATCCAACAACATGATGTTAGATACTTATGCAAAATCCTAACAACTAAGTTTTGTGCAAATTCAAGAGAGGATGACATGGCAGCTGGAATGGTACACAGCTTATTTGATGTGTGTTGACGAAGTGCCAATTGATATGTGTGAAATTCTGAGAATTTAATTGTTTGAGAACTTGGAGAAGATTAAGAAGACAAAGTATGCACAATTTAGATTTTCATCTTTGATCACTTACATGTTTTTTCATCTTTTGAGGAGATTTCCTTACACCATAGGAAATGATTGGAATGATGGACAAACTAAAATGGAAAGGATTAATGTAGTATACAGAAAGCATGTTATTGATAGTGTTAATGAGAGTGTAGTACTTGTTATTAAGACATTTCAGAATATTGTGTCTAGTAGATCAAGGATTCCACAGTCTCTTGTGGAGAAATACAAGAATGAAATATGTTTTATGGTTGACACTGACTTTACATACATTGAAGCAATTGAACCTAGAATTGAGTTCATAGACCCTCTTGGCTATGAAATATTTGAAACTGAGACAAAAGAATATGTGAATAGGCTACTTAAGTGCAAGGTTGACACTCACAATAACAGATTTGGAACTTTTGAAGAAAATTTCAACTCCACAAAGGCTATACTTAAGGAGAATCAGTCTAAGAAAAGAGTTGAGAGAACTATTAAGAAAATATTGAAGGATACATGAATGATAGAGAGAGAATTCTTAGTGGGAAATCAGACAACAACAACAATCAGAGATATTGGACAGAAAGAGATTTTGTCTATACGTCCCTTATCATCTAGTGCAGTACCAGTCAAGGTGAAAGTAGAGGAACCTGAGAAGGATCATGTAGCAAGCAAATGTACTAGATCTACCTCCTCCACACCAAGCAAGAGAGTAAAAGAAATTGCTACTGGACCTGGTAAGAGGCAAAAAACTTTGGTGGCACCAGTACCTAGGAAAATTGCAGAAATTAAAGATGATGACACTTCTATGAAGAAGAAAGCATGGAAACCTATAGTTGAGAGAGTGAATGAAGAAATTATAAAAGATGGAAACTTCACTAAAATGAATAAATACTATGACCTTTATGACTATTTTGATAAATTGAATCTTGAAAATGCAGTGGTCAAGCATTTGATTCTGGCTAATAAGAAGTTTGACACTATTCAGGGAAAGATACCCGATGACTTATTGAAGGAACTTATTAACAGGAAGATGAGAGTACAAGAAGAAGACAAATCTATCAAAGAGAATCTTGTGAAGAAACTATGTGATGTAAGAGATGATGAACATCTTAAACAAATTTTGAAGCCCCTTAGCACCCATTTAAGGACAAAAATGAGAACCATTAAGATCATGGCAGGACAATATGAACAAGTGAATGCAGAGATTGAACAAGCAATAGTTAAAGTTATGGAAGAAATTGTTGGAGAGACATCAATTGCAGCAGAGCAAGTAGTAGAAGTAGAACAAGAGGATATCCCCTCTCCACCGGCTATAAACATTGAAGAAGAATCTATGAATGTTGAAGGTACAAGGATCACCTTGGATATTGATGATAATGTATTCAAGAATCTAGAGAACATTGTTGACAATCCAGCTCTTGATGAACCAGATAGAAATGCATAAGCTGAGCAGACCCAATCTATTGTTGAAGAACCCAAAGTATTAGAAGTACAAGCACCTA
Organism: Chamaecyparis obtusa; assembly: GCA_027943335.1. Lineage (NCBI taxonomy): Eukaryota > Viridiplantae > Streptophyta > Pinopsida > Cupressales > Cupressaceae > Chamaecyparis > Chamaecyparis obtusa. The sequence goes on along the minus strand of BSBK01000926.1, from coordinate 7,130 downwards.
TACCCTCTAAAGTAGAAATAAGTCTTACTCCTGAGATTGGAAAGAAGAAGAAAACTGGATCTTTGTTTGAGGATTTGGGAAAAGAAGTAGATGATGATGATCAGATGGAATTGATCACATCTTTGAACAAAATCATTGGGAAGAATAAGAAAGTTAAAAGCCTAGAAGGATGTCTGAAGGACCTCGCTAAAAAGTTACAAAGTATTGTGACCACACAGATTGTAGAAGCAGACCCTATGGAGAAAGCAAAGAAAGTGATGAGCACTTTTGATGATGAGTTCACTAACCTAGTTGATATTGCAAAAGTGAAAGCACAAGAAGACTATGAGGCTAGAATGCTGTTGAACATCAGTTAGTACATCAACAATGATATCAATACTCTTGATATCTGTATCAAAGATTTGAGGAAACATTTGGAAACAGGAAAAGCTTTGTACATACAGTGTACAAAATTAGAGACTTTGACAGCTGAGGAAGATTAGAAGATAAAATTGAAGGAAGTAGAGATTCTAAATGAAACAAACCTTCTATCTAACCCTAATGTGAAGGTCTATAATGTTGAGAAGAAAGTTAGGAAACTGTATGATGAAATCATAATTGTACAAGATGAGAAAGACAAGAAATTAAGAAGATATACTCTTTTGAGAGAGCATGCTTCTATGAAGTTAAGTGTTATTGAAGAACAGTTGGAAGATTGTCTTACAGCTAAGATGTCTTTTAAAAAATTTAACTTTGAAAACCTCCAAGCATGTCAAATAACATCTTATGGACTGAGCGCACTACTCAATGTGGCAGATTCCATTAAGAAATCATGGGAAAAGGAGATAGAAGCCATGAAGACAGATTTTGCAGATTGTGTTGCAAGCCTACTGGCTTTGCAATAAATAAATTGAGGTATAACTTTTTGTGATACAATTTTTTAGCCCTCCCTAACATTATTTTGTCATTGTTGTCAAAGGGGGAGAGATATTTATCAAAAAATTGATAATATATGATAAGGATTGATACTCTTAGGGGGAGTATTGTATTAGAGATAAGATCTTTAAGGAGTTATAAGGATAGTATATATATGTTATACTATGGCCACAATTTTGTCAATTTTTGAGATTTTGGAGTTGCACACTTAGCCAATTTTCTCATATGTTGCCACCAATGACAAATGGGGAGATTGTTGGCAATTTGGCTAAGTTGATTGCATAGATGTTGTCATTATGGAAACATATGATCCACATGAAGATCGCACAAGTTAGAGAGCAAGTATGACAGAGCACATTGCAAATTTGTCTAAGTATGAGACAATATTTTTACCAGTGTACCCGGACATAGTTTTTGTTTGCGACATTGACTGGAGTGAGTTCAGTGCTTGCGTACTTGAACATAGACTCTATGGTGACGTATGATGACCCATCTCAGAGTGCAAGTCAGTACGACATGTACGAAAGAAGTTATGATAGTTTTACTGAAGACAGTGTGAAGTCGACAGGTCAGAATATAAAGACAAAACTAGTAAAGAGTGAAGGGATTATTTTGCTTATCAAAATAATGTCTTAACAATATAAAGGGAAGACATCCTAGATGTTTACTCTTGGATAAAGCTATTGGTATAAATGTAAATGTAATTGTAATTGTAAAGTGTAGTAATTGTAACAACCAACAAGTAATTGTAGAAGTATGATGTGAAGTATATGAAGCATATGTAATAGCGATAGTGAAAGATCAACGAAGAGATATTGATGCAAGTAGTATAAGGTTATGTACCTTGACCTATTTTGTAATTAGTGTATATTGTACATTACTTGTTTGGGCAGTGGGCTCAGCTGGTAATCACATTTTGTACTACCAACTCCTAACAGGGTTAGGCTTCTAACAAGGCCTATAGTCCCTTAATTAGGACTGATACACTATATGCTTGTAATAGACTCCTATTAGGGTCAACATCCTTAATAAGATACTTTTGTTAGTGGATCTTTGTGGGTACCATCCCCACCGGGGTTTCCCCTTGGCCAGGGTTTCCTCAAGAACAAATAATGTGTTATGAGCTCTTTATTGTTATTCATGTTGTTTAGCTTCTTATGTTATGCATGTATAAAGATAATCTGTTATATCCATAATTGGGAAAAAGATAAAGTTTGCAGAATACTGATTCACCCCCCCTCTTAGTATTCCCTATTTCTAACACATGTTGTCTAGTCAGAGCTCTTAGCTAGGGACCTAAATGCCTACATGGAAAAGCTCCATGGGAAAAATATCTAGGTTGCAAAAGCCTTTATGGAGTTTGGGATGAATAAGCTTTGAAAGTTTATGGAATGGAGTTAGAAATCAATGAAGAGTTGATTACAAAGGTCTATGACACCTTAGTTGAAGGGAGAGATTCTATAATGATAGGAAGAGTGCTAATGATGCTATGGATGTTTTTTTCTTCCCCAGTGAAAGAGAGAAGGTGTTCAAATATTCTAATTGGGGTTATGATAAGGCTTCCCTCAAGTTCCCATGGGCGGACAAGTAATCATGTGATACCTAAACCTTGTTGGTAAATTTAGCATCATTTTTAGTTTTCATTTTGTGATTATTAATCACTTTTGTCACAAAAAATGTATTTTTCTTCCATATTATTTATTGGCATCCATGATTCATAGTCTTTAGGCCCATGCAAAAAACCCTTCTTCACCTATTTTTCATGAAGGAATTATCCTTCTTATTATGGAATATGCTAGAGATTCACACATTGAAAGGAATCCCCCTCCTAAATTATGTATTGAGTTTTAAAAGAATGCAATGGTTCATTATGGTGAGGAGGGTTTGTTGATGTCTTTGGTATTTTCATTGATGTCAATTAGCAATTATAAAGGTTGTTGTTAATCCTATATATTTGATATTAATACTACATGACGTATTGATATTTTTCAAATAGTTTATCTATGAATGAAGATGGTGAATGGTTATTACAAGCTTAAATATGTACGTTTAAGAGAATTTGAGTGACATTACATTTCGCCAAGTCATTTTTCTATTATTGAAAAAGCCTCCTACTTTTGGTCTTTATGTATACCAAAGTATGTAATTTGTAACACTTAGCCATGGAAGTCGGGAGGGCAAGACATCAATCTACTAAAAGATACGAGTAAACCTTTTTTTAAAAATTTAACTAATATGATATACATAAACTCTAATATATAGATAATCACTTGTTTACAAAACTTTAATGTAGTATTACTATCCAACCTAAGTGCTCACAAGTTCACTAACATCCCTACTCAAGCAACATTGATTAACTTATTCACTGTAAGAGTTACACATTGAATTATAAGCTTTACATTTTTATAATTCACTAAGGTATGTGTTCCTATTGTATTAAACATAAGTCATCATTATATAATTTTTCAACTCAAGTCATAACAAGTCGTCAAAATTATATACTAATCTATTCTTTATATTAGTTTCATTTAAACATTAGGGTAGAGTTAAAAATTCATTAAATTTTATTACTCTAATTTTATTACTCTAGGTTCATTTTAGTACACCAAATAAATTTCATAGTTCATTCTTCCCATAAACATAACTTAGCCATCTGTTGTAGTTAATTATTTTATTAAGTGAATATGTCATTTCACATCAAAACAAAAGATAACATTTTATTCTTTCCTAACAATTCAATTCTCATTCCATTTCTATCCATTAGTTACTAATTCCCTTACTATTTTACCATTTCCTAGCACTTCTTATAACAAAATCATTCATCCACATTAGTAGTCAAAATAACACCTTAATTCATTGAATTATAAACTTTCATTTGCTTAAAATTTCATTAACTGATAAATAATTTCCTAATACACTTATTTGAACATTATCCAATAAATATTAGGTCTAAGTTCATTTATTAAAGGTAAATAACATAAGAATAAGTAGTATAAATAACTTCCTTTTGCAAAAATTTTCCTAGATACCACAAAATATAGTTATACCTAAGCTCATTTCATTTATAGAGGGGTAACATTAGAAAGTAAAGAATTATGAACAATTAACATAACCAACTTGTGTTAATGCATATAGTTATACCTAAGTTCATTTCCTTTATAGAGGGGTAACATAATAAAGTAAAGAATTATGAACAATTAACATGACCAACTTGTCTTAATGCATGCAACATATACAAATTATAACATAATCTTCCCCTTTTATTTCACTTAGAATCTACCCATTCTCCATTACATTTCTTTGAATAAATTTACATAATTACATCATCTACAAATGTATCCTTTAAAGAGCTTACAATCACAACAATACATTTTACATCAAGTACATCTAAATAAGATACATGATACAATACAAAGTCTTCAAATGCAAATCAGAAAAGGAATATGTGCAAGGATCATCCATGACGCCATGACAAGTGCCTCGATAAAGATTAATTACCTAACCATATGGAAACAATAGGCCCAGTCCTCCGAGATCAAAGATAGAAGCCGAGGTCCATGCAAAAAGGATGACAACTAGGACATACCCAAGGTGGCTTAAACCCTCCCCCCGAAAAAAACAAACAAACATGAATCACAAAATACAACTCAAAATAGGACTACCAGAGGCCTCTGAAAGCAAAGGTGTAAAGACTCTAGGCTAAAAGCTAAGTGAG
>BSBK01000923.1:60000-289183 GCA_027943335.1 Chamaecyparis obtusa | reverse complement strand
TCTCTGTTTGATAAGACATCTCTTGTATGTCTAGCTATTTTTTTGTATTTTTTTATGTTTTTGGTACCTCTCCTTTCTGTCTCCTCATCCCTTCTCCCTCCACCTTTTATTTCCTTCTAGATCTACAATCTGCCATCTTATGTTCTTCTCACTCTCTAGCATCTTGATAATGGATCATGTAGTATGATCTGAAACATTGATGAAAAAAATGTTACAAGTAGTGGCTGTCGTTGCACCAAAAGATCGACCTCTTAATGCTTGATACAACCACTAGACTTATAGAAGACACAAGAGGCTGTTAAACCATGTCACAAATTATGAGGGGAGCACTGGATATTTTTCCAAAAATCTCCCCCTTAGTGTTACCCGAGGGGATTCAAACATGTGACCAAGCTCTGATACCACTTGTTACAAGTAGTGGTTGCCATTGCACCAAAAGATTGACCCGTTAATGCCTGATACAACCAATAGACTTATAGAAGAGATAGGAGGCTATTAAACCATGTCACGAATCCTGAGGGGAGCACTAGATATTTTTCCAACAAAAAACTCTATAGAATCAAATCCAGAAACTACAATATTATATACATGGATTGTGGAAATATAATAGATTTGATTGTATAGATGTCGGCCAAAATGGTTTAGCTATGTTTTTGTGCCATTATAAATACATATGTCAAATACGGCTTACTCGGCATATGAAGTCTTTGATACTCAACATTAACTGTTCTTCATTTACTGGTACTCAGCACTGACATATCTACACAACTCGGCATAAAATACTCGGCTATTACTGAAGTACTCATTGACCTATAACTTTCTCAGCAGCAACTACTACTCAGCAATAACTACTGCTTGGTAAATGTACAATATACAAGTCTAGACATAACTCATCCTATACATGATGACTCGGTCACAATGAGGACTGACCAACATTGCCTAGAAAATGACTAAGTCTAAGACACTAATAGACAACAAAACTTAGGGATCAACAATCTCCCCCTTTGACATTAGTGGGAAAAACACTTTGTCATGGCATTTAAATTACATTACATGAGTACTTAGTAATAAGAAAAATTCTATATGAATACTCCCCCTAAAAATTGACTCGGTCTACATACACATACATATACATAAGACTCTTTTACAACTGAACATATACATTGTGAAAATAGTATTTCATACCATGATATAAATTCATGTCCTATATCCCTTTGTATGTAGCATTGCAGTTCCTTTGTGTCATTTCATTTTTCTTCTTTGAACTCTGTCATTCCCTAGGTTTATATTCTATGTCATGTTATTTCCCCCTTTTTTTTGTCACTTGAAGTTCTTGGGGTGTCGGGGTTTTGAAATGCTTATCTAAAAATGGTTTTTGGAGCTGAATTATAATACCTAATGCATTTTCCCATCTGAACCTTACAAAATCCAAAACCTATGTCTTTATTTCTAGCTAAGCAGCTAGATCCACTAGGATCTCGGCAATCAAGAGATGAGGGTCTATCTGCACTAACTCCTTTTCGTGGCCAACTTATTTTTCATAACCTCAAGATGAGGTGTCCTCATCATTTGAATTTAAATTATCCTTACCCTTATTTTTCCATCAATTCCATGAACTTGGCTAATCTACCTTGTGCATGAAACAATTTAGTGAAGTGGATGGAGCTGGAACTTGCATCTGTGCTTAGTCAGTGACCTATAGACTTTAAGTCTAATTGCATTTTGTCAATCAAATCCTGATTTTCCTTAGTGAACTCTTCAACATTCCATAACTTCTTGTACAAAGAATGAGAATTCCACACAACTTCTTCTAGGTTTGTCACTAAGGAAGAAAGTTCTATTTTTTTGACTACAATGTCACTTGAAACCATTTCTAGTACCTTGGTCTCAAAATTTCTCTCAAACCACTACATACAATTATCATTTGATTCTCTATCATCACTATTCATCTTCTTAATGACTTGTACTAGTTTCTCTAAGATAGGTGTAGACTCATTCACATCATCCATTTCAAAAGAATCTATAAGAATACCTTTGATCTCATGCAATACCTACTTTTGTTGATGCTCTCTTATCAGCTCTTCTTGTTTTGTCTTCTTCTTTAAGAGATCTAGCAATATTTGAATTTTTTCATAGGTTAACTTATCAATGTCCCACTTAGGAATCACTATAACTTCATTGAGTGTCACCTTTGTTGCATGATATTTCTCCTTCTTCTGTGATTTCTTGCTTGGTGTGTTTCCACTCAGAATTTGTATAAGAGCTTTTATATGCTCTTGTTCCTTAGGCTCTAGTTTATCTTTTCCTTTTTCAACCTTCTCCTTTTCCTCCACATGAGGACTTATTACAACTAATGCATACTTGTGTTCTTTCTCTATAAGAATCTACTTGGCTTGATCTTTCTTTCCTTCCTCGATAGGTGTAATCTCAGTTGTGATTGTTGACTTGTCCTATTTCTTGGTACTGGTACTTTGTAAGGCTTTAAGTTCAACTATGTCCATATGAGAGCTTACTGGTGTAGTGTCTATAGTTTATGTACTCTCAATCCATGGATAATCTTGTACTTGGATTAGTACTAGATTGGTGCTTAGTAGAAACTTATTTGAGGTTGCCTCAGCAAGTATCTATTTCTGAATTTCCTCCTTAATTAAAACATCTATTTTCACTCAGGTATCCTCAGTGATATCCAAAATTTTGATCACATCCTATGATTCACTTGCTTCTATCTTCTTTCCTTCTTCTTCCTCAACATTTTTTGGTTCATTAACATCTTCCTTATTATCCAGTTCTACTCTGCTAGATGTTCCTTCACTCGGTTGTGAACTTTGGTCAACTATTAGTCCAAAGATAATTTTCTGAAACCTTGTACTCTATTGCACAATATCTTCAACCTTATGCTATATAATGGAGTATGATCGGAGCTTGGGAAAAAATCTTCTGGTATACTGCTCCATGTATTTTTGTATCTAATTAGGGGATAGATCAAGCATGACTTGAGCTAGAGTGCTCTCCCTTATTTTCTTTTCAGTCATCATGGCATACTGCAATTTCTGATATATTCTTTTGTATAGATCCTTAGGGATCAGATTCCCCATCTATAATGGTATCATCTTAAATGTACACAATATCTCAAGCATAACCTGCTCCACTTTATCTTTATCTTTATTTTTCAATTTCTAAAACTTTATTTGTTTAAAGATTGCTAATCCAGTAGTGCTCTTGATATTGTGGCATATCTCATCCATAGTCAATTTTTTCCTTTGTGATGGACACTTCTTTATATTCTCATCAATATTAGTTTCCTCCTCCTCATCATCTTTCTCCAAGATTAGCTTCCTTCTTGGTTTCTTCCTTATATTTCTCGGCACACCCCCTTAGCCTGAACTAGTTTCCTCTTTCCTAATACAATGGTCTTTTTATGTGGCTTAGAAACTATAATAGTAGAAGTTGGTCTTGTTATATTAGAAATAGGAAATACTGAGAGGGGGGGTGAATCAGTATTTCACAAAATTTTTCTTTTCCCCACTTATGGATATAACAGATTACTTTAGTGCATACAAAGATTATCAAGCTGATTAACAAACATAGCAGTAAATAGAAAGAACTCATAACACATGAGATGTTCTTGAGGAAACCCTGGCCAAGGGAAAACCTCAGTGGGGATGGTACCCACAAAGATCACTAATAAAATGTATCTTGTTAGGGATATTGGACCCTGTTAGGAGTCAATTTACAATATATAGTAGATCTATCCTGGTTAAAGGACTTTAGGCCTTGTTAGAAGCCTTAACCCTATTAGGAGTTAGATTACAAAACCTGATCACCAGCTGAGCTCACTACCCAAATAGGTAATACAAAATGTTTCTAACTATAATATGGTATTGCTTACAACTTCACATCAATAGCCTTTTCTGCTATCACAATATACAACTATCGCAAGTTATCTTTTCTTTCTTTTTACATATCTCATCTTTTTTATTACATTTCAAGTATGCCTAATATATGAGTTATTAGAGCTAATAAATTTACATGGTTAGCTTCCAAAATCTTTATCCAAGAGTAAACATCTAGGATTTCATCCCTTCATAATGTTAAGTCATTATTTTGAAAAGAAAAAATAATCCCTTAACTATTTTGCTAATACTCTCTCCAAATCTGTTCTGTCTACAAAAACTATCTTCGGTAAACTTTGAATAACTTTGTCTATACTACTCCAAACTTTATGTGCACTGAGATGGGGTATCCTCATACTTTGTAGAAGCTATAGTTAACTATGAAAAGAAAAATATTGCTCCAGTGAACGTCGCCAACTAAATCTTCATCGGGTGCTCTGTCAGGATCACTGTATCCATACTTAGACAATTTCTTCCTTCAACTGGCCATACTTGCATTCCAGATTCTACACTCTTAATAGAGATCATATGCTTCCATAATGACAACATCTCTGCATCCACATTAGCCAAATTTCCAACAATCTCCTCCTTTGTCATTGGTGGCAACATATGGGAAAATTGGCTAAGTGTGCAAACAAAACTTCAAAGTATTTACACAAAATTGTGGCCAAAAGTTATACAACACATATACAATATTGTACTCCATAGAATAGCTCCCCCTATGAGTATCCTTCCTCATAATATATTCAATTTTCTGCTATCTCTCCCCCTTTGACAACAATGACAAAGATAGGGTGTACAAAAATTTCAAAAAAAAAACTTTATACCTTGTTATCAGCTATTGCAAAGCTGGTAGGCTTCCAACACAGTCACCAAACTCTGACTTCCATGATTCAAAATCTTTCTCCCATACCTTCCTGATGGATTCAGCAAGATTGAGTAGAGTACTCAATTCGTATGTTGTTGTCTGACAAGCTTGCAGGGAATTGAAGCTAAACTTCTGAAAAGTTGTCTTTGCTGAAAGACACTGCTCAATTTGGTCTTCAACAATTGAGGTCTTGATTGAGATGTACTCTCTCAAGATGTTAATCCATAGCATCTTTCTATTCTTCTCCTCTGCTAACATTCTAATTTCATCAATTAACTTCCTTATGTTCTTCTCTACAGAACTTATCTTTACATTTGGGCTTGACAAGGTGTTTGTTTTAGCTGTAAATGCATCTATCTTCTCTCTAATCTTCTTATCTTCTTTAGCTATTAGGATTTCTGATTTTGTGCATTGTATATACAAACTCTTTCCAGTCTCAAAATGTTTCCTCAAATTCTTTATGCATACATCCAAACTACCAATATCATTTTGAATATTTACACTTAAATTTTGTTGCATTTCTGCTTCAAAGTCTTCCTGAACTTTTATTCTAGCAATATCCTTTAAGTTAAAAAATTCAGATTCAAAAGAGTTTATTACTGTTTTAGCTTTCTCAAGTGGATTTGATTCAGATATCTTAGTGTTGATCACACTCTCAAGTTTCTCTGTCAAAACTCTAACTTTTCCTTCAAGGTCCTTCACCTTCTTATTCTTTCCAATAGTTTTGTTAAGAGATGTGATGAACTCAAGATGATCATCATCTTCAACTTCTTTTCCAATGTCTTCAAAAATTGAACTAATTTGTCTCTTCTTATTGTCAGGTGCACTAGGGGTAGTGACCTCTATCAAAATTTGTTTACCTTTAACTGTTTGTATTGCTGGAACTAATTCTAATACTACTGGTGCTTCCACTGCCTCTGTATCCTTTTCTAATTCTGTAATCTTCTCTTGCTCTTCTAAAGCCAAATTGTCAACAATGTTTCCTAGATCATGAAATACTGCATCATCTAACTCTAGTGTCACTTTGGTTCCTTCAATGTCCATTGATTCTTTGCCAATATTGATATGTGAAGAAGATGGAACTTCTTCAATACCAACTTCCTCTACATGCGGTTCCTCTGATTGCTTTTGCTGAGGGTCTGATTCAACATGCTTTTTTGCAACTATATCTGTAAGAACTTGCATCACTACTTGCTCTGTCTCTTTCTGTACTTCCTCCTTTTTGCCTCCCATTATAAGGATTGTTCTTCTCTTAGTGCTCAATAAAGTTCCAAGAGACTTCAAGAATCTCTTCAAATGTTCTTCATCCTCAACTTCACAGAACTGTTTGATCACATGTTCTCCCATCTTTATGTCCTCTTCTTGTGCTCTCTATTTACTATTCACAAGTCTGTTATACAAATCTTCTTGGATCTTACCATGAATAGTGCTAAGTTTCTTATCTATCACAATCATATGTGTAATCATTGCATTTTCAAAATTCAATCTGTCAAATGATCCATATAGATCATAGAATTTATTCAACTTAGTGAAGTCTCCATGCTTCAATATATCTTCATTAACTCTTTCAATTCTTGGTTTCCAAGTTTTCTTCTTAATTGAAACTACATCTTCATCTTTAATTACTGCTACATTTCTAGGTACATGTGGTACAATTACTTTCTATCTCTTGTTGGGTCCTGTTGCACTCACTTTTACTCTTTTGCTAGGAATAGGAGAAAAAGATTTATCTCCTTCATCTTTTTCAGGTACTTCAACTTTTACCTTTACTACAATAGGATCAATAGGATCTGCACTAGATGTCTCAGGTGAAATTACAAGATTTTCACTTTGCTTCAAGGCTTCTACAGTCTTCTTAGCTATGTCAAACTCATGACTTGACATACCTGATTCTTTCAGTATTTTCTTCATAGTAGATTCAACTCTCTTACTAGATTTCTTCTTTTCTCTAAAACTTATTGTAGATTTGAAATTCTCTTCATAGGTTCCAAACCTATTTGCATGACCATTCAACTCACACTTTAACAATCTATTCACATATCCTATTGTTTCTGCTTCAGATATTTCATAGCCAAGAGGGTCTATGAATTCCATTCTAGGCTCAACTACTTCAATGTAGGTGAAATCAGTGTCTACCATAAAACAAATGTCATCTTTATGCTTTTCAACTAAGGATTGAGGAATCCTTGATTTGTTCTTAACAGTATTCTGAAAAGTCTTCAATACAAGATTCACACTGTCATTAACTTTATCAAAAAGGTGCTTCATGTAGATTGAGTTTATTCTTTCCATTGTGTTCACATTGTCACTCCAATCAACTGTGTAAGGAAATCTTCTCAAAATATGGAAAAACATATAGGTTATTAGAGATGAAAACCCAAACTATGTGTACTTAGCCTTCTTAATCTTTTCTAAGTTCTCAAATAACTGAATTTTCAAAATTTCACATAGGTCTACTTGTTTCTTCTCAATACACATAAGATAAGCTACATGAACCATTGCTACAGCCATGTCATCTTCCCTTGAACTACCACAAAATTTAGTTGTTAGGATCTTGCGAAGGTACCTAACATCATCTTGCTTAATTTTACTTATCACAATTCCTCTACCATTATAACTAGATCGAGTGTTGTCTAAAACAATCTTTCTCATGTTCTTTTCATTCAGTGGAATCTCTCCAACTTTAGATAATCCAGTAACATCATGAATTAGGTTGGCAGTTATATCAATAACTCTATCCTCCATCCAAAATTTCCCATTGTGGATTCTACTTAAAATGATCTTGGTACATTCCTCATCATTAAATTCATACTTCATGGAATATTTGATAATTTCATTGTTCTCTAGGTGCCCATAAGCTAGTTTAACTGACATGTCTTGATTGTACAAATTCCTGTAATCATCACTAAAATTTGCATCTTCCAAAGTTTCAAACTTGCAACCTAAATATCCTTTAACATTCTCAATGTGCAATACTCCATCTGGTACAGATGATAGTGCTAGATTGTTATCAATTTTAGTTGGTTCTACTGGTTCTTTCTTAATCTTAGGTCTATTCTTATCCTTAACATTATGAACCATAGAAATATCCATCTTATCAATTGATTAAAGATCAAAAAATACCTCAACTTTGCAAATCTAGGGTTTCGGTATGATCGTCGTTGCAAACTGCTTCCAAACTTCTTCAAATCATCCTCAACTCACTTTTTCTTCTTTCAAATCTCTTTTCAATCATTTTTTAATGATGATAACTTCAATTTTGACCTTATAACACTTCACATTAACTTGATCTAACATCACATTCATTTATTTTTCCGCTAAAACCTTAAAAAGCTGATTCTGCAAACCTGCAACCATAAAACTTTCTGCAACCTCGCAAAACACAATATTTTCTTTTGCACACTTAACCATAGCATTAGTACAACATAATAAACCTATATCTAATTGCAAAAAACTTAACTCATTCAAATTCCTAATCTACACTAATCCTAAGTCCTAAACTACAAAAACTTACATAATTTAAGTACTTAAAGAAGGGTCAGGTAAAGATTCATCCTTACCATTAGTTACATTACCTTCCTGACTACTTTCAGTGCTGACTATACCTCCTTGATCTATGCCTTTATCAAATTTTACTTCATCTTTATTGCTACAACAACCTTTCTCTTTGTTTCTTGCATTTTCATTCCTTCTTGCATTGTTCCTAGGGTTAGGGTTATGATGATAACCTCTGTTGTTCATTCTGCAAAATCTTGCTAAGTGTCTAAACTTGTTGCATATCTAACAAATGATTCCATTGTTTCCAAATCTCTGTCCTTGCTGGTTAATCTGTGACTTGCAATTTCTAGCAATGTGTCCTACTTTGTTGCATCTAAAACATACTACCACTTTTCTTTGATTCATTTCTTCAATAGATTTCTTATCTGCATTGTTAGTATTCCCAATCATTCTATCATAATTATTCACAATTACTTTAGGTCTTCTACATTCCTTAGCTTTGTGTCCAAAACTATGACAATTATAATAATGTCCATTAAGAGGTTTAAATTGCTTACCTATGCAATCTCTCTTCATGTGCCCAATAGTATTACAAGAAAAACATCTACCTTTGAATTCTCTTTGCATTCCTTTAGATGATTCTTCTTATTTTGATTCTTCTTGCTTTGATTCTTCTTTCTCTCTAGGTGGATCTTCCAATGTGTTCTCATCTAGCTTTATTTCCTCCACACTTTCAGATGTCTTCAGATCTGGCTTCTTACTTTCATGGATTGTTCTAAACATACTCAATCCAAATCCAGTCCTATCAAAGAATGGTTCTTCAAAAGAAATTTGTTTTCTAGTCTTATCACTTTTTGAATATAGCCTTTCAAGTTGTTGTTTAGATTGAGTTAATTCACCTTTCACAATTTTATTATACTTCTCAAGTTCCACATACTGCACTTTTACTTTTTCAGATTCGAATGTTTCCTTTTCAAGTCTTGACCTCAGATCTTCATTCTCAATTTTCAATTTTTCATTATCAGATCTCAAATTTCCATCTTTCATACTAAGCTTCAGATTTACTATCTTCAACTCATGCTTAAGGATCTCATTTTCTTTTTCTAATTCATCACAATCTTCAATAAGCATATCAGATTTCTTTTCAGATTTTAGATCTTCAATCTTACCTTTTGATTTGTCAATAGCATTCTTTGCATCTTCATATTTTCTTCTTAAGGAGTTTCTTTCATCAGTAAGCATGTCAATCTATTCAAGAGCTTCTTCAAGATTCTTCTGAAGTTGATCCATATCCATAGAGATCTTACTCAAGCTGCTAAGCTTTCCTTGAATGTTCCTTCTATGAGTAACTGTGCTCTGATACCAATTGTTAGAAATAGGAAATACTAAGAGGGGGGGGTGAATCAGTATTTCACAAAATTTTTCTTTTCCCAACTTATGGATATAACAGATTACTTTAGTGCATACAAAGATTATCAAGCTGATTAACAAACATAGTAGTAAATAGAAAGAACTCATAACACATGATATGTTCTCGAGGAAACCCTGGCCAAGGGAAAACCCCGGTGGGGATGGTACCCACAAAGATCACTAATCAAAAGTATCCTGTTAGGGATATTGGACCCTGTTAGGAGTCAATTTACAATATATAGTAGATCTATCCTGGTTAAAGGACTTTAGGCCTTGTTAGAAGCATTAACCCTGTTAGGAGTTAGATTACAAAACCTGATCACCAGCTAAGCTCACTGCCCAAATAGGTAATACAAAATGTTTCTGACTGTAATATGGTACTACTTACAACTTCACATCAATAGCCTTTGCTGCTATCACAATATACAACTATCACAAGTTATCTTTTCTTTCTTTTTACATATCTCATCTTTTTTATTACATTTCAAGTATGCCTAATATATGAGTTATTAGAGCTAATAACTTTACATTGTCAGCTTCCAAAATATTTATCCAAGAGTAAACATCTAGGATTTCATCCCTTCATAATGTTAAGTCATTATTTTGACAAGCAAAAATAATCCCTTAACTCTTTTGCTAATACTGTCTCCAAAACTGTTCTATCTGCAAAAACTATCTTCGGTAAACTTTGAATAACTTTGTCTGTACTACTCCAAAATTTATGCACACTAAGATGGGGTATCCTCATACTTTGTAGAAGCTTTAGTTAACCACGCAAAGAAAAATATTTCTCTAGTGAATTTCGCCAACTAAATCTTCATCGGGTGCTCTGTCAAGATCACTGTATCCATACTTAGACAATTTCTTCCTTCAACTTGCCATACTTGCATTCCAGATTCTGCGCTCTTAATAGAGATCAGATGTTTCCATAATAACAACATCTATGCATCCACATTAGCCAAATTTCCAACATGTTCTTGGTCTTAGTATTGTGGGAGGAGTGCAACTAGGTTTTTGTAATTATTTCCTACTCAGCTTGGAAACTGATGCCTTCTTGCCTTTCTTAGTGATTTCTATCTCCTCCTCTTCACTCCCTTTAGACTCGCTAGAATTTTCCTCTCCTAATCCTTGTGTCAAGTCAAGAGGTGAATTTTCCTCATCTCCTTCTCCTATCATCTTCTCTAATTTTTTGACTAACTTCTTCCTTTTTCTCTCCATGGTTTCATTCTTCAATCCCATGGTTATCTCAGACTTAGCCTCATCATAAGTCCCAAAAGATTTATCCTTTTTGTCAATTTACTTAGCTAATAGAGTAGTTATTGCTATTGTTGTCTCATATATAATAAATTCATAAGGTAATGGCCTAAGCCATGATACCCTCGGTGTAACTACTTGTGCATATGTGAAGTTAGTATCAACTAGGAAACATATGTCATTATAACATTTTTCCACTAGTGATACAAGAATCCTACTCCTCTTCTTTATTTTATTCTTAAACTCCACAAAATAACTATCCATCACACTCTCAAAGTTATCTCCTAACTAATCAATATACTCATTATTTGTAGGGTGACTAGTTGGTCCTTATCCCATACATCACCAACAGTAGGAAAACTATTCTGAATATAAAAGATTAGACAAACGAGTAGAGAACCAAACTTACACATTGAATTCTTCACCTTTTTGATAGAGGTGAGCTTCTTGGCAAGCTGTGTCAATTGTAGCTCAGCAAGATCATAAGTATGATCTTTCTTCACCATCTTCCATGCCTAGTTCACCACTATACAAGGAACACTATCTAGCCTACTAGATTGGTAGAACTTGTGAGTAATAACTCTCACTGCAAAATCAATTTCTAGATCAGTTACTGTAGAAATAGTCATCCCTCTTTTGACCCATACCACTTGAGTGTTTGCTTTTATAATTTCCTTTATCTAGCATCTCATTGTCTTTTTCCCTGTGAGACTAGGGTAACCAGTGACTTGGTGTATCATTTTTTTTTTAATCTTAACTAGTCCACCCTCCAGCCAAATCTTCATACCATGTACACAACTCAACACAATTTTGATCCATTCAATATTAAAATTTTGTGGGAAGTCAAGGGCATACACTAACCCTCACTCAACAACCTTCTAGTGTTCATCCTTTAACACCCCATCGTTGAAAAGTTTCTCATATGCTTCTGTAAGCTTGTAATCGCCTATTTCTCTAATCTTGCACATGTAGCATGTGCTTACATTGTTAATCATTAGAACCTTTGGAGGAATAGATGACCAGGCACTTGTGAGAGATCCCTTTATCCCACTTTCAAGAATGGCTTGAAATTTTTATGGTTTGCACGTATCATTCCTCACAAGTTGAACTTTTAATACCTACTTTCCTTGCTTCTTGGCTGTAGCAGATGATGTAGATGCCATATCTTTGAAATCTAGAGTCAATTATGAATATCAGTTGCTCGATAATACCTTGTTCTAATAGTTCTTTGATGTTTTTTGATGGCACGCTGTAAAGATCTTTGCAAATATCACTTAGCAAAAATAGCTCTAGTTAATCTCTCTACAAGTTCTCAAATCGCTGGTGAAATGAGAATAAGCAGTAACATTCCACTTTATAGACTTCAAATGATTGAATTAGGGCTTCATTAATGATCCATACATTAGGTAGGTGTATATAGTTTTCTTGGAATTCTCATGTCAACTCTGTAAATATATGCTTGGTCAATACTACCCAGGGTAATCTTTAAGAAACCCCCCCTTCAAAAAAGGTGTAAAAAACTAGCAAAATTTGGAAAACTACAGAGGAAAATATTAATTTTATTGGCTTAAAAATTAGTTTACAAAGAAAAATAATAATCTCAATTGAGGAATCATTCATGCTCCCTGAAACTATGTGGAAAATCTTGGCGAATAAAAAATAGTATTTATAGTATTTATAGTATATATTGGTGAATAAAAAATAGTATGTATAGTATACATTGGTGAATAAAAAAAAATATTTATAGTATAAAAATATATATATATTGGTGAATATTCAAAACATAGTGATAGGACTAAGACCAAAACTTGACCACACATGTGCATAGAGCTAAGCTGAGTATGCAAATGAAGACAAGTTGGGTGCTACATGTCATTTAGTGATGACCAGTTTGTGGTGATAGTTTGCGTAGCTTGGGAAAGATAATAGGAGCATTGATGCTGATGGTTATGAAGATATGCTATGGTCATGTTCATGTTGTGCATGACTTTAGCTATTATGTTGGTAGTTTAGAGTTGTAGGCCATGAAGATATGCAAAGGTTGAGAGTAAGTTTGTGGTTAACAGTTTGTGTAGCTTCGATAGGCTAAATTGTAGGTCAATGCTGACGGTTAAGAAGATATGCAAAGGTCATGTATGAGGTTAGTTTGTGGTGATTGGTGACAGTGTGCGTATCTTCAACATGCTAAAAGGAGGGTTGATGTTGATAGTTACAAAGATACATAATGGTCGGGTTGATGGCATACGTGACTTCGATGGTTATGTTGGCACTTTGGAGTTGAAGGCCACAAAGATACGCAAAGGATAGGTTGACAGTGTACGTGACTTTGAAAGTTATAATCACAGCTAGGATATAAGGGTTCTGATGTAATGTTGGTAGTCTGCGTAACTTTGCCATGAAGTTATAGTGACATTGAAGACTGAAGTGCAATTAATGAGACTTATAAAAGATTTTAAATTATTTATTAGTATATATAATCCACACAAATATTTTGATTAGACATTAAAAAGGATAATTTATACGAGATATGAGCTGTGATTTTTCAACATTCATTAATTTTCTTTTCGGAGCCAAGTCACCTTACGTGAAATATTCCTTCAAAATTTAATGTGTTTGCCAAGTTGCCAGTTAAAAATTTAAAATCACAGCTAGGATATGGTGGTTCTGAGGTCACGCTGGCAGTTTCCGTAACTTCAGTACTAAATAATCTAGGCCAATATTTTTATTAGACATTAAAAAGGATAATTTTATGGGATATGAGCTATGATTCATCAACATTCATTATTTTTCTTTTCGACTTTCGAGCCAAGTTACGCAGGATACAAGTCTCTGCAATTTTTTCTTTATCGATATTCATTAATTTCCTTTTTGGAGGCAAGCCACCTTGAGTGAAACATTCCTTCAAAATTTATTGTGGCTAGCAAGTTGGTGATTATTTTCTTAATATAATCCTTGGTAGTGTAATTGCAGAACACGGGGTGCTTTCTCAATTTCTAAATTTGGATGACATAATGGGTCTTCAAGTAGCTGAAGGATCATCAAATCAGAACCCAAAACGTGTTATCCAACAAAATTTTGATATGGAGAAGGAGATTCAATAAGATGTCCTCAAACATCTTATGTCTACAACATGGGATCATGCTACCAGTTATGTCGGATACCAAAACAACATTTTTGAACTCAAAGTAGAACATGACAAGGTGAAGATGCGCACCATTTTTGATGATCATGGCTTCGACTGAGAGGGGTTTTAGGAAGAGATGATCTAGTTATTTTCTGGTCTACACATCGAATGATCTTTTTTTCTTTGTGCATAGTATTATTATATTATACCATAACATATTAACAAATTACTATTAGTATTAGGATATGTACAAGCCAGACTGTCAAACTAGGCTTTTCTAATTTCCTCTAAAAGGATCTTAGGATAATTTTGTTACTTGTAATTTTTAAATATGAATATACTTGTCATTTTGGTTTTGGAAATGGTTGGAAGCTTGTCTCTTCTCCTTCTGGGGAAACCACAACCATTCAATTACTAGTATTATGTATAGAAGATATATACAAAAACTAAAAATTTAAATGTATGAGTATGAGTATCATTTTTTAAATTAATAGTAATACATATGAGAAGACTCTTTTTCAAATAGTATTTTATGTGTTATTTGCATATAATTCAAATTTCAATAGTCAATACAGTAACATGTTATGTGAATCATGAAATTGAACAATATTTTTATAAATTGAAAAATACGTAAATTGTAATTATTAATAAACTTGAACTTTGAAGTATCAGTGGATTGTGATTCTGTATTAAATTATAAATACCTATTAACTGAATCAGAATGCTAAATCACTTCACTAACTAAATGAGAAGTATGACGCTTCTAAAATGTAAATCTCACATGGCACATGGAAATTTGGAACCCACTCCCACCTCCTGATTCCTGGAATTGACTAGTAGTAAGTTGTAAGTAACCCACTCCAAGCTCTGAAGTTACGTCTAGTTGTTTCATAACTTCTCAATGGTTAATTTATTATTATGGTGATGGGTTCTGAAGTTATATCAGTCTATTTTTTAATCTATCAACGGTTAATTTTTTATGATGGTTAGGGGTTCCAAAGTCCAGACAAACTACGTGTGTAACTTCAGAAGGTGTTAAAAAGTGAGAGTATGATGCATGCCACATGGAAAGTGCCGAAGAATAGAATGTTTACAAAGCTTCACTAGGGTTTCTTGTCCATTTGTGATGGTAGTTATGAAGTACAAGTGTCAAAACTCAAGAATGACATTTGAAGTCATGCCAGGATATGTTGTAACATCTCAAGGTTTCTTTTCCCAGGTTAGTTTAACAGTCCTGAAGTTTCGAAAAGGTGTTGTGTGACTTTGCAAGTCTCAAAGTTTTAGGATTTCAAATTCAAAAGGCCAAGGAACAAGGCCCTTGATTTGTAGATAGAAATTTAGCAAAGTTGAGATAGGGACCTAGGGTTATATGTACCATTAGTATAACCTCGCCAACATGCCAATTATTTTCTCTTGGATCACCGCCAAATCTATGCTGGAAGTGATAGTTGACAGTGAAACTTTTCTAAAAAAGGTAATTACTAATTTCATGCTTGTACGCTTTGATGAGATTTTAATTTTTAATAGAGTAGGTGGCCTAGTGGCTGGTTGTGATTTAATTATTAGTTATTAAAGATATTTCACACTTCACAGAGCATCCATAATTTTTAGAGTCAAAGATAAACAAAGAGTTAAAACCTTTAAGTTCAGAAAAGGAGCTTATTGCTTAGAGTTTAGTATACATAAAAAATGGTAGAACAAGGGTCTCCTGATGTTGTTGTATTACTAGGAAAGAGTGTGAATTCAAGAACAAAAGGGCCACACATATACACTAAATACTAGATGAAATTGTTGCCTAGATCCTCAAATTTTAAATCAACTAATGCTTATGAATAGAGGGACTCTTATGCGTTCTTCATGGATGATTTTTGCCCAAACACAACTGGGTATGAGCTCTTCACGTATTTCTATAAAAATATATTGAGAGGCCCTCCTATTTCAAACCCATGGGATAGGAACTTGGGAAAGTTGATAGTACTTGAGGTATTTTTTGATGTAGACCTCATGGAAGAGTTTCTTCAAGCATACAATCTAGTCACACAAGATTTCCACAAGTAGGACAAGTCTATACTCTGTATGTTAGATAAAGAAACTTTTATTCAAGCTTTCAACCTTCATGGACCTATGAGCATGGATATTGACCTAGCAGAAGAGGAGCCCCTATTTAATAGATAAAAAAGTTACTACACTGGAAGGGTTATGAGGAAGCATATTCCTAGAGAAAAGAAAGAGGCAGGGTTGTTGCCAAAGAAAGTTGTAGATTCATTTGATATTGACCTCTTCTTTCCCTATTTCTAGAATACCATCTATGGTCTACACAAAGTTATTAGAATAGATGGAGGTTTGACAGTGACTCCTGACATTTATGTCATGACTACATATGTTCAGGACCTGTACACCAACAAGGAGTTTGATTATGTGGGACACATAATCAATGTAATGCACACTGAGTTGATGAATGTAAAGACTAATTTGAAAAGCTCTAAGTTCAATCACTACTCCATGCTAATGCACCTGATCCTCTATTGCAATATTGGCTACATCAACCCAGAGTTCATCTATGAGACTGAGAATGCAAGAAGAATTGTTCCGTTTAAGCTCTAGACCAAGTTATGGGATAGAAGACACCATTTCTCTAATTCCATTTCTTTTTATAGTGATTTTTTGGAGCCAGTAATGAACATGTTAGGTATTGTGAGGGATAGATTTCCTTTACTTATTAGAAAATTGCTTTCACACTTAGCATTTGAAATTGATAATGAAATTAAGAACAATTGGGGTGATATGTTTTTCTAAAAGAATTTTTCTATTGTAAGAGTGTATGATTTCCCTCAACCTCCACACATACTACCAAAAAATGTCCCAGAAAGATTGGCAATAATAGAATTCCTATGGCAGATTATCATGTTGGATAGAGAAAACTTAGGCCCTAAAATACATAAGGGAACCTTTCTAGAAAGGAGGTTCCATATAGGGGATTTCTCTATAGGTAAAGATGTTGTGGATCAAATCCATGAATTCATAAGACAATTCAGATTTCCCTCAACTAATGCAAGGATGGATGACCCTAAAGACTTTGTTAGAGGAGCATTGAGAGAAATGAGGAATCACAATTTGGCTCTAAATCAGCCTATGGTAGATGAGGATGTTATTAGAAATGTGCTTAGTCAAGATATCTATGATGAGAGAAGCCATAAATGGAAAAATATTGTAAGGGTAGAGGAAGAATTGAAAAAAGCAGACCCTACCTTCCCCAGTTTCTTTCCTGATCTCAAATACATGTCAAGAATTGACATGTGTATAGAGAATTACAAAGATATTATGTCTAAATTACTAGACATCCCTGAGGAGGAGGAGGATAGAATAAACCCTGAGGAAGTAGAACCTAAAATGGTGTTTATGGTAGAAATAGAACAAGTTGAGCCATCCACGTCTGAGCACCGGCCATCAAAGAAACAAAAGTTGATGAATGTACCACAAAAGGAAAGGAAAAAAGGCACTAAAAATCCTGCCAGGTAATAGCCATTGCTTTGCTGACTTAAGACAAAAAATTTTGACATCACAGGCAGATGAGGGAGAAATGACCCTAGATGAGTTAAAATTGGTTGTAGCTAGATTGGATGACAGGGTCATCCAAGCTAAAGAGTTTATAGATGATGATAAATTCATCAAGTCGAATGAGTTTAAAATTTTTCTCTTTAGAGTTAAGTAGAATGAATTAACATTATCTTTCAAACTAGGGGAATCATAGGAAAAGACTGTTGAAATGATTGAAAAATCACAGGCCAATGATCCCAACACTGAAACATTAACTGTGGAGGAGGCAAGAGATCTTGTAAAGAGAAGTGGCATGTTGTTGATCCCTTAATGGGACTTGGAGTCCTCATTCTTAATTGACCAAATCAAGAGGCAAGAAAAAGCTATAGCTTATGAAGCTTTTGGCCCTAATGGACTATAGAGGTGTTCTACATTCAATATGGACACTAAGACACTAGTAGTATGGTGTGTGGCCCCAGAATCTAATAAGCCCTGATTGGTTGACATCCAAGATACAACACATGGTAGCTAATTAATATGGAGGTTGTAGGACACTACAGGATCAAAGATATAAAACATCCTACATCATGCATCCTCCATTAATAAAGTAGTAGTTGAGGACTTAAAGAATAGGCTAGCCAAGACATTCAGAGATTATGTGTCAACTAGAAAAAGTTTGGAGAGGAATTGAAGAAGAATTTTCTCCTGGATAAGACTGTGAAGGAGTTAAAAGATGAAATAAATAGTCAAAAAATTCAATCCAGGGAATGTACAAAGGTCTTTGATGTTGGGGTCCAAACTGAGTATGAGGGGGGCTTTGCTCCAAAACTTGCAATAGAAAAGATAATAATGGATGTTGATTAGCTTGATGATACTGGAATTGCTTAAACAGAGACTTTGAAGAAGGTGCTATTGCACAGAGTAAATATTTTAAAAGGGAAATATTAAATCATTCTGTTAGTTCATTTTCCAGTCATAGCAAAATCTTATGGAAATGGCCTATTTTCTTGCATATTTTCTTGAAGTGTCCTACCCTATGTTCTTCACTGTGTCCCAAGGCTCTGGTCCAAATTGCACGTGCTAGTTTGGCAGATCTAGAAGTTATTCAAATTCTAAGGTTGGCAGGAAAACATTTTCAAAATTTGCCTCAGTGTCCAAAACCCATAGTATTTTTGAAAATCCATGATGTTTTCAGCCTGTGTGTTGTTTTTGACCTTGTGCTTCCTATTTTGTGCACTTGTCTTCTGGCATCGAAAAATCTATGTGTTTTTGGTCATTCTTTGTGTCGACTACTTTGTGTGTTTTCGACCTTGGTCCTAACTGCGCAGGTGTGATGGATGGTGGGGCCCAGTCCTTGCGGGGTTTCTTGTTGCTCATTCTCTAGATTTTCTAGTGGATACATCTTCTATTTAGTGACCTAGCAACTATGTTGTCACACAATCTCTTCACTTTTGGCAGTTAGCAGTTAGCATCTAGCGACTTGGCAGGCAGTTTGTCGCGTAGTCACTGAATGCTTGGCAGTTAGTTGGTGGGACCTCATTTCCAGATATGTGCAGTGGGACCTGACATCCGTATAAAATCAACGGTTGGTGTAAAAGCTTATGAGGTGTGTCAAAGGTTTGGGATCTTGTGATGGCCGTGGATCTTCTTGCGTGGGCCTAGTGTGTTTTCTCGATGCTTTTTGGCAGTTGTGACAAGGTATTTGGCGGCCCGATAGATTTCCTTCTTGTCACTAGTTCATGTGATTTTTTGGTGGTGCCCTAGTTCATTTGGCATTTTAGTGAACCATGGTCGCATGATCACTAAGTGATTTGGTGATGGTGTAAAGTATCTCGTGAACTAGTGAAAGTTCTTCGGTCGCTAGTTCGCCAGATGAAGTGGGGTCGGTGTTTTGGTGACGTGGGTGACAAGGTGGCAATCTCATGGCTTGTCGTGTGTTCGCATAGCCCAATTTTTGGCTATGCGATCATTGTGACAACTTTAAACATTGCCATTGCGGAGTTAATGGTGGGCCCGGGCTTTCAAAGGGAGATTGAGTGGATGGCTACATTTTAAAGTTGGCAAAGGTTTAAATTTTTCCCATTGTCACTTTGCAGGCACCAAAGAAATAGCCATTGCTTTTCAAATTCAAATTTTTGAGAATTTCCAGCGACAGAGGGTGCCTTTTTTATGGAATTCAATGCAGAAATGACCTTGTTTGGTGAGAAGCGATTGGTTTTCCATTTGCAATGTGGTCCAAGGTGTCTAGGGCTCATTTGCAAAGCATGCACATTGTAGATGTGGCTCAAGGCATGTTGCAGGGTGTCCTTTTCAGCCTGGTTTTATGATCCTATGTACTTGTAGAGAAGACTTTCATAGTTAAGGATCAGTTTAGGATTTCCTCTTTCCAGATTTAATGTGTTTCCCACCCCTAAATTAAATTCATGATTGTTTCTAGTAGGTTGGGTGGTTGAAACCCTACCCCTAGTCATTTGTAGCTTGTTGCAAATTTCCAAGATGACTAGGGGGGTATAAGTTCCAGACTTTTCGAGTTTGCAGGGGTTCCAATTCTTTCGGTTTTGGTCCTAGATTGTTGATAGTGAAAATTTGAACAAGGAGAGCCTGGATTTAGGGTCTATTTCCTTTGTGCATTTTTTCATTTTGATAATGTATTGATTTTGTGAGTCTTAGTGAGAATATTTTGGATTCCAATCTCATATTGGTGTATGTCTTTTTGTTTTTCTCTTGAGCTCATATATGTTGATTGCACAAAGTGGGTTAGCATATGGTAAAAAAAGAGTATTTTGAGGTTATCTTTGAGTTCTTAACAAAGTTAGGATTAAAGTCTTTAAGGTAAGTTCAGTGAGTTCATGGCAAGATAAGGATTTGATGTCCTAATATGTGAGTGAGGGGAGTAATAGGCAAAGAACTTACTCTGAATCCATATGTGTTTGAGTTAAGGTTTTAGGGTGATATAGGTTGTTAAGTGACTCTCTGCCCTGGGATAAGGCACTGATCCATTCTATGGAAGCAGTCCATCATCAGCAATCACACACATAATTAAATGATAAACATTTCAACCAGATAGTAAAGGGTATAGTTGTATATTGTTTAGAGACTCCTTTGAAGAAGTGAGTCAAGGGTACACCGGCCTAAGGATTGAGGCTCAAAGTGTAGAAGGATCTCCTTGATCCTTGTTAATTGGCCCTCTTCCTTGTAGACTTTGGAGTCGTGATAGATTCAAAGTTTCATTATAGTTATCCATCAAAGTATAAATCTACAAGTTTTGAAGATCAAACGGAACAACCAACAAAATGGTGACTCCATTGGGGAGAATGATTATGAAAATATGCATATGTTAGGTCTCTGGTTGCAGTTATGTTGAAGTATTCAAAATCTTATTGATCAGATAGACTTGGCCATCCAAGCCGTCAACAAGACAGTGATTTTGCTGGTGAAAATCTAGAGAGGAAGGTTGTAAGTGTGTTCTCGTTTTCCTGCTATGTTTCAAAGATTTCACATCTAGGTGGGTGGTGACTCAAAGGTTAGAACCAGTGCTGCATATTGATAAATCATGGATAAGAGGAGAAATACTAGGTCTTTTGTTAGAAATAATCCAAAGGTCACTTTGGAGTAGCTACCTAGACAAGGAAAGAAGAGCTAGATGAAAGGGAATGGTGAGTCTACTGGTGCTCCCATGAAAGAGCAAAGAAATGCTAGAGCCAGAGTACCACATGTATCCTCAAGTGAGGATGGTTCACAAGATAGAGTTTCTAGATCAGATTGTGGTCACTCTGAAGAGGGATTCTATGATACCCCTGAGGATACATTTCATGACAAAGGTCCATTGCCTACAGGTCAAAATGAACAAAATAGAGATATGGGTTTAGAAGTTGACCTGGATCTTGATGAAGATCATTTTAGAAAAGAACCCATGAGACATAGGAAAGTTCACTTCCCATATCAAAATCTTCCTGATATGGATGTGTCATCTAGTTCTGATGACATTATGGTAGATCCTGATGACTTGAATGCACTAAGGTTGTAGTTGGCAGAGCAGGATGCCATACATAAAAGATTACAGGAGGAGAGAGAGGCTAAAAAGGTGAATGCTTTGATAGAGAGGCAGTCTCTTCTTAGAAAAATAAATGAAATGAAGGAGAGAAACAAAATGCTTGCTTCTGCTCCTAGAACTCTGTAGCATGATGTTTTTGGTGATCATGATGCCTTGAGGAGTGAGCAAGAGTGCTTGCTTTAGGATCATGAATTTGATAGGGATGGCCCTGTGGTTAGACAAGTGCAAAGTCATGCCCCTTTGCCTAAAGATAAAGATGGGCATAGGATCATTAGACCTGCTATTATCATTAATGAGAAAGGAAAGCAGAAGATGGTGGGTGACCAAAGAAGCAAATTAGTAAAAATACCAGGAATCCCACCACCTGATTCAAATAAGGACACTGAAATGGAGAGAAGGAGAAAAGAAGATGAGGACCTTGCAAGAGAACTAGAGAGAGCTGAGGTTGAGGCTTCCATTGCAGAAAAGAAAAGGAAGATCCAATTTTTGAGGGCTTCTTCAGCTAATGCTCTTGACCCATCTACTACTGAACTAGGTATGTCATCTATGACTACTGCTATTCCACTTAGTAATGCTGCTAGTTCATTTCCTTCTTCATCTGCTAGGATAGGTGCAGATCCTAGGTAGCATTCAGATGCACAAATAAATATAGATGCTAATGTTGATCCTAGGGTTAACACTAGTTTGAGCTTTCAAAGAAGACCTATGCAACTAGAAGGCTATAGGCAAATAAGTTTTGATGGAATTCCTAGCTATCCAAATGCTTTTCCAAATGATATTAGAGATAAGGTGCCTAAGTTTCCTGGTAATAATGCTATTAGTTGTGAGGAGCATCTTAGGTTATTTGTTGATATGCTTAATGATTATGTGGTAGAGCATGAGGATGTAGTAATGAAACTATTTGTTCAATCTCTAATGGAGGATGCTAGAGATTGGTTTAAGAGGCTTCCTAATAGATGTATTGATACTTGGGACTCTTTTGAGAAATGTTTCAAAGAGTAGTATGGTAATAGTCCTAATGCTAGTTTCATGTTGAATGAATTCAACACCATAAAGAAAAATTAGAATGAATCTACAGCTGAATTCAACATGAGATTTCAGAAGGGTATGCATAAGTTGTTCCAAGTTATGCGGTTAGACAACAATGTTTGTCTAACTATATACTTCAATGAATTTGATGGGAAGATGGGATATTTATTGAGGGATAAAAAACCAAGAACTCTTAGGGATGATTTTAGGATTGCTGTCAATATTGAGAACAACATGAAAATATCAGGAAAATTGGGTGGAAAGAGAGATGACCCAAAGTTATTTGGGGACAAGAAATATAAGAAAGAAAATGATAAGAATGTTGGATCTAGGAGGAAAGAGGAAGATAAATTGGATAAGGTGCTTAATGCATTGAAGGATTTGAAGGCACCTAAAAATAGGACATCAGTCCTCCTACCAATGAAAGGCCTCAATACAACAATAATTTCAATAAACAAAATAGACTATAGAACTACCCCTACAACACCCAATGGAAAGATGGCAAGCCTATTATCCCTACTGCAAGAGGAAACTATGATAGAGGTGTCCCTGATCCTCTACATAAGGCTTCAATAAATGTCATGGAGAACATATCTTGGTGTGTTGCGTGCCAGTCCCCTCATTCTGCAAAGCATTGTGTGGTTGCACAATCTATGGCTGCAAATCAAGATTGTGGCAATGAGGAGATAGAACAAGAAGAAGAACAAGATGATGTTGGATGCAACATGGTTTCTTCATATCTAGGATATGAAGATGATTCTGATTTGGATGAAGAGGGAAATGTAAATGCGAAGAGACATAATTAGGCCCTTTTTCATCAAGAGGTTTTTTCTGATAGTGAATGCATTGATCAGAAAACATGTAACATGAACTCTTCTCCCAAGTCCATAAATTTGAGAAGACCTTCTAGAGAAGAGATGGATAGGATTACTATAGGAATGATTGCCCTGGTGCAAACTAGAGGCATGGTGGCAAGGAATAAAAATGAGAAAGCTATAGGAATGTTTATAAAGAGTACCAAATCTAGAGAACCTAATGAGAACAAATCAAAGGCTGATCACATAGTGAAATTCAAGAATGTAAAAGGTAAGCATTGTGAGCCTAAGGGAGTTGGAATGGAAAAGGTCTCTAGTGAGATTGAGAAGCTAGTTAACACAATGGCTAGAATTGAAAAAGTGAGGGTGGTCAATACACCTAATGTGTCAGACAAGCAAAAGGACATTAAGGTAGTGCAAATTGAGATTCTTGCTTCTACCCCTATTGACATGTTATTTGTATTGTCACAAGTTACAGTTAAGGTTCCATTGTCAAAATTGTTGAGGATCCTTGAACATAAAGATAAAGCTATTGCATGGGTTGGTAATACTCACAAAAATAATACTTCATGCAATGGATCTTAGGATAAAGCTTTGAAGGATGTTGTTGCTCAGGGAATTGTGTCTCAAATTCCTCCAATATATTTGGACAGTTCTGTCAATGCCAGCCTTGAAAATATTGACCCATTCTTCTTAAGTGTTCTTGTGAATGGGATGAAGTTAAGAAATTGTATGATTGATAGTGGTGCCTCTAATACTATCATGCCTTTCAAAATCATGGAGAGGTTGGGCCTTAAAGTTGATATAGTGTAGGGTAGGTGTTGTGCAATGGATCAGAGGGAGGTACCAGTTATTGGGACTATCAATGCAATGCCATATAGGTTGGCAGCATATCCAAAGAAAGAGCTAACAATGAGTGTTTTAGTGGTGGATATACCTCCTCATTATGGGATGTTGCTATCTAGAAGGTGGAGTGCTGCCATGGGTGGAAGTTTACAGTGTGATTTGTCCTATGCAACTTTCAAGATTGATGATCAGTTTGTCAAGATTGAACGAGAGCCAAGAGTAAGCCACATGATTGAGAGAAACATAGATAATGAAACTACATATTTTGTGGATACTAATGTTAATGCTTTTAGGGCAGAGATCCCTATATTTGAAAATGAACATATTTTGTCACCTATTTCTGTTGATGTAGGTGCTGATTTTGTGAAGAGTAATTTGTGGGTAATGTACTTTGATGGTGCAAGTTGCAAAGATGGCGCAGGAGTAGGTATTTTACTTATTTCTCCTGATGGAAACACTTACAAGTTCTCTTTCACATTGAATTTCTTTTGTACCAACAATATAGTAGAATATGAGGCCTTGTTGTTAGGATTGAGGTTGGCACAAAAGCATGGTATTAAATGTCTAAATGTTATTGGTGATTCTAAGTTGGTGGTGTCCCAAGTTAGGTCAGTGTATGCTTCCAAGAATAGAAGGTTGAAACAATATAGGAATGCAGTTTGGAATTTGATTGAACATTTTGATGCCTTCAATATTGAGTGGAAGGATAGGAGTAACAACAAGATGGCTGACTTGTTAGCCAATATTGCAATCAATCCCAATGATGTCACATTCTCTAGTATCTCTAAAGTTGAAATTCAGGCTAGGCCTAGTATACTAGATAATGTTGAGAATTGGAAAGTTTTTGATGATGATAATGATATTTTGAAGTTTATGGATTGCAAGGATCAGTATCATGGTCAGGAATTTGATTGTTCAGCCTTGGTTGAGTCAGTAGGAGGAAGTGAGGTTGTCTTAGGCAATGAGGTCATTCAGCTTAGAACTAACAAGGTGCCCAAGGGGCTTGTTGTTTTGGAGACTATCTTTGACAACCAAGATAGAGTTCAAAAGAATATCAAAGGAGAAGATCATGCTGATCTTGAGGAGATAAATCTTGGATCACATGAGGCACCTAAGAAAGTATACATTGGTAGTGATATATCTCAAAAGGTAAGGAGACCTTTGATTGAATTATTGAGGAAATTCAGGCATGTTTTTGCATGGTCATATGATGACCTAAAGGTTTATAAAGAGGATTTATTTTAGCATGTTATTCCATTGAAAGAAGATGCTAAACCTTTTCAGCAAAAACAAAGGCCCATTAATCCTACTTTGGCACCCAAGATGCAAGAAGAATTAATGAAGTTGAGAGATGTTGGAATTATCAAGCCTATAAGGCATTTTTGTTGGGTGTCAAACCTTGTTCCTATAAGAAAAAATAATGGTGACATTAGGCTTTGTGTGGACTTTAGGAATTTGAACATCGGCTCATTGAAAGATAATTATTGTTTGCCCAATATGGAGGCTATGTTGCAAAGAGTAACCAGATTAGAATTGTAGATTAGGATGGTTTCTCTGGCTACAATTAGGTCATTGTCAAGGAATTAGAACAATTCAAGACAGCCTTTACAACTCCTTGGGGAACATATGTCTATGTGAGAATCCCTTTTGGTCTCACAAATGCTGGTGCTACTTTTTAGAGGGCAATAGATGTTGCCTTTTTAGATTTTATCAATGCTTTCCTTGTTGTGTATCAGGATGATTTAACTACCTATTCCAAGAGGGAAGAGGACCATTGTGCTCATTTAGAAAAAATATTTGTGAGGGCCTTGGAATTTGGCATTTCTTTCAACCCAAGGAAATGTGCTTTTGGTGTCATAGAAGGTAAGTTTCTTGGCCACTTAGTTGGGAAGCAAGGAGTGAGAATTGACCCTAAGAGGGTAGCAACCATTGATAAAATTCAGAGACCAAAGAATGTTAAAGGGATTCGGTCCTTCTTTGGTCAGGTCAATTTTCTAAGGAGGTTTGTGACAAACTTTGCAGAGGTTACTAGACCTATTTCCAAGATGTTGAAGAAGGGATCTGTAATTAATTGGGAGGGTGAGCCTGATGAGGCCTTCAAGAATATCAAGTAGGCTATCAAAGATGCACCAGTGCTTATGGAACCTAATCATAATGTCCCAATGCATATCTTTTCCTTTTAATCTTTTCATACTATTGCTGCAGTTTTCTTACAAAAGAATAATGATGGTTTTGAGCAGCCTATTGCATTTTTCAGTAAATCTTTGTAGGCTGTAGAATTAAAGTATGACATAAATGAGAAATAGGCTTATGCACTTGTGAAAGAAATCAAGGCTTTTAGGTGTTACTTGATGGGAGAAGTTGTGATTACTTTTGTGCCAAGTGCGGCTGTAAAGGATATTTTCTCACAACAGAAGGTGTCTAGAAGAAGGTGCAGATGGATAAATAGGATCCATGAATTCAATGTTGAGATCCAGATCACTAAGTTGGTTAGAGGTCAAGGATTGGCTAAGCTGATGGCTCAATCCAATCTAGATGCAAACCAGGTAAATCATTTTGAAATTGATTATACATGTGATATGGATGATTGTATTTGGTATCAGGATATTATTTACTATTTGAGAAACATGAGGTGTCCAGATAGTATGAATGATAATCAAAAGAGGACATTGAAGTTACAGGCCATCAAGTATGTAATTGTGAAATGTAAGTTGTATAGAAGAAATTTGGATTGCATACTATTGAAATGTGTAGATGAGAATCAGGATAATGTATTGTTGAAGGAGATGCATGAGGGAGTTTGTGGTGGACATTATATGGGTAAAACAACTACTCATAAGATCTTAAGAGCAGGATTTTGGTGGCCCACAATCTTCAAGGATGTAGAACAGTTGGTAAGGAGATGTGATGCTTGTCAAAGGTTCTCTGGTAAGCTTAAGTTTTCAGGTAATGTACCATTAAAGCCAGTAGAAGTTCAGACTCCTTTCCAACAATGGGGAATTGATTTCATAGGGGAGATATCAAAAAATTCAAGTGGAGGACATTCATGGATCTTAGTTGCCACTGATTA
Source organism: Chamaecyparis obtusa (assembly GCA_027943335.1). NCBI lineage: Eukaryota > Viridiplantae > Streptophyta > Pinopsida > Cupressales > Cupressaceae > Chamaecyparis > Chamaecyparis obtusa. The sequence continues at coordinate 261,785 of BSBK01000923.1, read as the reverse complement.
CTTTACAAAGTGGGTAGAAGCTATACCTACAAGGAATGCAACTAGCAGGGTGGTAATTGAATTTTTGATGAATAATATTATTACAAGGTTTGGGTGCCCTAAGAGGATAGTGAGTGATAATGCTATGTGCTTTAGGTCTGCCGAATATAAGGACTTTTGCAAAGGTTTGGGAATTCAGATTTCTAATTCCTCACCTTATCATCCACAAGGAAATGGTTAGGCAGAATCTACTAATAAGAGTCTAATTAAGATCTTGAAGAGAGTCCTTGAGAAAAATAAGAGGGCATGGAATTCAAAGCTACCATTGCTTTATGGGCTGATAGGGTAACTGTGAAGAGGGAAATTGGTTGTGTGCCATTTGACTTAGCATACGAAATTCATGCTAGAATGCCTCAGAATAACTTATTGGAGATGTACAAGTTTGTGAAGTTAAATGATGATGACATTGATGATGAAATGCAGTTGAGAATTGAGGACCTCATTGGGTTGGATGAAACTAGAAGAGAATCAGTTGCAAGGAATGCCAAATTGTAGTTGCAGGTTAAGAATTTATATGATAAAAGGACTGTTGACAGGAAGTTTGAACCTAGTGATTTGGTGTTAGTTTGGAATGCCAAATTGGAGGATAAGGGGAAGCATGGTAAATTTGATCCCATCTGGTTAGGGCCATATCTGATTCATGAGAAATGGGGCCAATATTCTTACATCATCAGGGATTTTAATGGTGATATTCAAGAGTTGCCGGTTCATGGACAATTCTTGAAGTAGTACTTCATGTAAAGTACTCTATTTTCCATGAATAGTAGTTAGGGTTGTACATTTTGTAGATCTCTATATATAGGTTGCTTGCCCCTGCCCTATTTTGCCCTGGTCTTTCAGTTTTTGGTCTGGTTTCTTATCTTGCCCTGCTTGTTCCTTGCTATCTACAATTTTATCCAGTGGGATGGTTTGCTTTAACCAGTGATTCTTAATCCTTGCCATGCCTGCAAGAGCCATGCATCCCCAACTAGAGCCACTGTTAGTCCATTTTCCAATCATAGCAAAATCTTATGGAAATGGCCTATTTTCTTGCAAATTTTATTGAAGTGTCTTGCCCTGTGTTCTTCACTGTGTCCCCAAGCTCTAGTCCAAATTGCACGTGCTAGTTTTCCAGATCCAGAAGTTATTCAAATTCTAAGGTCAAAAGGAAAATATTTTCAAAATTTGCCTCAGTGTCGAAAACCCATAGTATTTTTGAAAATCCATGATGTTTTTGGCCTGGGCATTATTTTCGACCTTGTGCTTCCTATTTTGTGCACTTGTCTTCTAGCGTTGAAAACTCTATGTGTTTTCAGTCATTCTCTGTGTCGGCTACTTTGTATGTTTTTTACCTTGGTCCTAACTGCGCAGGTGCAATGGATGGTGGGGCCTAGTCCTTGCGGGGTTTCTTTTCACTCATTCTCCAAATTTTTTAGCGGTTACATCTTCTATTTGGCAACCTGGTGACTATGTTGTCGTGCAATCTCTTCACTTTTGGCAGTTAACGGCTAGCATCTAGCAACCTAGTGGGTGGTTTGTCGCATAGTCGCTGAATGCTTGGTAGTCAGTTGGTGGGACCTAGTTTTTGGATATGTGCAGTGGGACTTGACATTCATATAAAATCAAGGGTTGGCATAAAAGATTATGAGGTGTGTCAGAGGTTTGCGATCTAGCGATGGCTATGGATCTTCCTGCATGGGCCTAGTGTGTTTTCTCGATGCTTTTGGTAGTTGTGCCAAGGTATTTGGCGGCCTGACAGATTTCCTTCTTGTCGCTAGTTTGTGTGATGTTTTGGCGCTGCCCTAGTTCATTTGGTGTTTCAGTGAACCATGGTCACATGATCGCTAAGTGATTTGGTGATGGTGTAAAGTATCTTGTGAACTGGCAAAAGTTCTTCAGTCTCTAGTTCGTCAGATGAAGTGGGGCTAGTGTTTTGGTGATGTGGGTGATAAGGTGGCAATCTCATGGCTTGTCATGTGTTTGCATAGCCCAATTTTTGGCTATGTGATCATGTGACAACTTTAAACATCACCGTTGTGGAGTTAATGGTGGGCCCAAGTTTTCAAAGGGAGATTCATTGGACGATTTCATTTTAAAGTTGGCAAAGGTTTAAATTTTGGCCATCGTCTCTCTGTAGGTGCTAATGAAATAGCCATTTCTTTTCTGATTCAAATTTTTGAGAATTTCCAGTGACAGAGGGTACCATTTTTATGGAATTCAATGGAAAAATGACCTTGTTTGGTGAGAAGCGATTGGTTTTCCATTTACAGTGTGGTCCAAGGTGTCTAGGGCTCATTTGCAGAGCATCCACATTGTAGTTGTGGCTCAAGGCATGTTGCAAGGTGTCCTTTTGAGCCTAGTTTTGTGATCCTATGTACTTGCAGAGAAGACTTTCATAGTTAAGGATCAGTTCAGGATTTCCTCTTTCTTGGATTTAATGTGTTTCCTACCCCTGAATTAAATTCATGATTGTTTCTAGCAAGTTGGGTGGTTGAAACCCTACCCCTAGTCATCCATAGCTTGTTGCAAATTTCCAAGATGACTAGGGGGGTATAAGTTGTAGACTTTTTGAGTTTGCAGGGGTTCCAATTCTTTTGGTTTTGGTCCTAGATTGTTGATAGTGAAAATTTGAACAAGGAGAGCCTAGATTTAGGGTCTATTTTCTTTTTGCATTTTGTCATTTTGATAATGTATTGATTCTGTGAGTCTTAGAGAATATTTTGAATTCCAATCTCATATTGGTGTATGTCTTTTTGTTTTGCTCTTGAGCTCATAAATGTTGATTGCACAAAGTGGGTTAGCATATGGTAAACAAAGAGTATTTTGAGGTTATCTTTGAGTTCCTAACAAAGTTAGGATTAAAGTCTTTAAGGTAAGTTTAGTGAGTTCATGGCAAGATAAGGATTTGATGTCCTGATATGTGAGTGAGGGGAGTAATAGGCAAAGCACTTACTCTGAATCCACATGTGTTTGAGTTAAGGTTTTAGGGTGATATAGGTTGTTAAGTGACTCTCTACCCTGGGATAAGGCATTGATCCATTCTCTGGAATCAGTCCATCATCAGCAATCACACACATAATTAAATGATAAACATTTCAACCAGATAGTAAAGGGTATAGTTGTATATTGTTTAGAGACTCCTTTGAAGAAGTGAGTCAAGGGTACACCTGCCTGAGCATTGAGGCTCAAAGTGTAAAAGGATCTCCTTGATCCTTGTTAATTGGCCCTCTTCCTTGTAGACTGTGGAGTGGTGATAGAGTCAAAGTTGCATTATAGTTATTCATCAAAGTATAAATCTACAAGTTTTGAAGATCAAAGGGAACAACCAAAACATTCATAGTACTTTCAGTTATTTATAGGGAGCATAATATCAATTTTCTAATGCCTTGTCTATAATAACCCCATTATTTAATACTTGAGGCCCATACTTGCAATTCTTTGATAGGTTAGTTTTACTAATGGGAAAAAATGGGAGTTACCTAACAAAATAATTGATGTTAAGGAAATTGTGTTATTAGTAAAGGATTTGTATGCATTTTTCACTAGCAAGTTACAAAACATTTAGGCAAAGATAAAGGATTTTCCTAAAGATTCTACAGGATATATCATTACTATTGTGGACATAGAGGTAAACTTTAAGGACTAGCATGAGTGGGTTGATTCTTTCAACCAAATTTTGGATGCTAGCAAGGTGGCTTCTTATTTTGTTGGTGATGTCAACATTTCAACTTTTTATGAAGTTGTGGATGAATTGTACAAGCATGAGGCTGACATGAATAAGTTTGTTGTTGAATCTTGAGCCTTAGTGGATACCAAGTGGAACAAATGCCTTGAAGACTTGGATATATTTAGAGCGATAACTTGGCCATCAAAGAGGGAAATTGTGGTGTAGGAAAACATTGGAGAGATTCAAGCCTTACCACATTGACATGGATTATGGAAGTAGTTGAGATAGTTTTGGTATTAGATGGAGGCAATAGAGGGAGTTCATTCAATTAAAAGAGGGTATCTTATCTTTGCAGTTCACCTACTATGGATACACCTTTGGTGCAAACCAAGATTGATTCTGAAGAATTTGGGCTGCTAGATTTCACTCTTATAACTATTTCCAAACTTGTTTGCCAATGTTAGTTTTTATTTTCTAATAGAAGTATTTTGTACTATGATCATTGATCATTGATCATTGATCATTGACATTGATGTATAAATTTCAAGGAACTTAATACAATTATACAAGAATATTTCATAATTTTCTGATAGAAGTCTTTGGTACTATGATCATTGATCATTGAAGTTGATGTATAAATTTCAAGGAAGTTAATACAAGGATATTTTGTAATTTTCTGATAGAAGTATCTGGTACTATGATCATTGAATCTTAATCATTGATGTATAAATTTCAAGGAAGTTAATACAAGGATATTTTGTAATTTTTTGTTCCTGTGTAATTTTGTAAAGAGCTCAAGATTGGAGTTGCAATTTGTTTAAAATTGAATGTATAATGTCATATTATTATATTAATATTTTATTTTAGGAAATTAGGAATTTATGAATTAAGTAAATGCTTTTGATTCAAGAAATTAAGGAATTAAGTAAATGCTTAGTAATAAGTATTAGGAAATTAAGAATGACTAATGAGTATGAAAAATAATAAATTGACATTTTTTAGGAAATTAGGAAGCTTTGAGCACTGAAAATATTATGAAGTAACGTCGGGTTGTTTCGTAACTTCTCAAGGGTTAAGTGGTTTGGATGGTGATAGTTTACAAACTTCCGAGGGACTCCTGACTAATGGCATGCATAAATTTAGAATTAAAGAGATAGTTAGTTAAAAGTGACAGTGCATAATGGTGTTGAAAGTGACAGTTAGTTGCATGCCATGTGGAAAGCGTGGAGGAATGGACTGTGACATGTGTCAATAGTTGGATTAATACTTGTCACTTTGTCAGGAATAGTTCTGAACCTATGATAGTAATGTTCAAGTGGTTTAAGGAGCTTTGTGAGGCTTTATTTCTTACAACTCCTTCATTCATTTTGTTTCTAAAAACCCACTTAGTTCCTATTACATTTTTGTCTTTAGGTCTAGGAACCAATTCTCAAGTGTTATTTTTCTTTATCTGATCTAACTCTTCCTTCATAGCATTTATCCAAGATTCATCTCTGCAAGCTTCATCTGTATTCTTTGGTTCAACTTGAGAAATCAAACAAATTTCTTGTCTAGCCTTTGATCTAGTCATTACTCCTTGATTTGTATTACCAATAATTTTCTTTTTAGGATGATTTATCTTTACATACCTCCGAGTCTTAGGAATATCAATAGCCTCATTTGTGTTATCATCATCACAAGTCTTATTTTCGCATTCAGTCTCAACAAGTTATTCTTCTTTAGTAGTATTAGCCTCCTTGATCTCTGTATTCTGATTACAATCTTACATTCTCTCTTGTATCTAAAACCTTTCATCTATCTTCACATTGTTACTTTCAATCATCTTTCTTAATCTCAAATTGAAATATTTGTAAGCCTTTCTCTTAGTAGAATAACCAAGAAAGATTCCTTCATCACTTCTAGCATCAAATTTCCCTATTTCATTATCTCTTTTGATATTTCATTTACTGCCAAATATTCTAAAATATTTTATAGTAGGAGTATGATCAAATCACAATTCATAAGGATTCTTACTTGTACCTTCTCTGATTTGAATTCTATTCAATGTGTATACCGTTGTCCCAACAGCTTCTCTCCAATTCACATGAGATATATTTCCTTCAAGTAATGTTGTTCTAGCAACATCCAGTATTGTTCTATTCCTTCGCTTTGCTATCCCATTTTGTTGTGGAGTCCTAGGAGAAGATGTATGTCTTTTTATTCCATGCTCTTCATAGTATAAGTTGAATGGATCTGAAGTAAACTCTCCACCTCTGTCTAACCTTAAACATTTTATCTTTTTGCCTGATTCATTTTCTACTTTTTCTTTGAATATCTTGAGTTTTCCAAATGCTTCTAATTTCTCTTTTAAGTAAGTGACCCGCACCACTATAGAAAATTCATCAAAAAAAAGTATAAAATACCTTTCACCATAGTATGATCTTGTCCTTGTAGGTCCACATAGGTCTATATGTACCAGATCCAACTTTCCTTTTGTTGTATATGATTTTCTTTTATAACTTCTAGTCCACTTTCCCATAACACATTCTCTACATATGGTATTAGATGGTTTGACAATCTTCGGTAGATCTCTTACTGCATTAGTCAAGCTTGCCTTCACAATTTTATCAAAATTAACATGAAAAAATATTATGTGCCATAACCAACTATCATCTACCTTCACAACAAAATAAGAAGCTCCAAATGTATTTAACTCAAATACGTTACCTCTAGATTTAGTACTGGTTGTAATCAAGTTTCTTGTCTTACCTCTGATAAAATATTTCCCATCAAAGAACTTTAATTGAAATCCCTTATCCATTAGCTATCCAACACTCAATAATTTATGCTTAAGTCCATCAACAAGCAATACATTGTTAGTATTAGTATTTCCATCCAAAGTAATAGATCCTACTCCTATGATACATTTAGGAACATTATCTCTGAATCTAACAACACCACCATCATACATCATTAACTTAACAAACTTGTTTTTGTCTCCAATCATATGATGTGAGAAACTACTATCTATAATCCATTCGGATTTCTTGTCAACATGTGATACTAAAGATTTTTCCTCATGCACAGGTTTTTCATCTTTAGTATCAATAAATCCAATCTCCTCATAATCCAAATCATCATCATCAGAAATACCTTCACTAGCATAATAACATTCCTTATCCTTTGAATATTTAGACTTGAAAAAGTTAGGATTGTGCTTAGGAACTCTTGTAGGACATTTAGATGCAAAGTGACCTATCTTATTGCATGAAAATAATTTCAAAGGTAACTTTCCTTCAAATTTACCCTTACCTCTCTTTTCTCTTCTAGTGATTAGTGCAACAAGTTCATCTAGATTTGTTTCCTCTCTTTCCAGTCCTGTAACTTTTCTCACTTGGTAAACTTGTCTCCTTCATAAAATGCTTCGAATCTTGTCCAAATCTTGTGTGTAGAATCTAGATCTTTTAGCTCATTAAATTCTCCTTCATAGAGTGCCCTGATCAATGCTTCCCTTGTGACCATGTTATATGAGAATATCTTCTTCTCATCATAAGTAGCATTTTCCAATTCATCATTAGCTTTCATAGCTACCTGAATCTTTGTAATCAACCAGTAGTCGATGCCTAAACACAACAAATGAGTTTTCATCTTGTTCTTCAAACTGTCAAAGTTTTTAGGATCAAATTTTAGACTATCCTTCCAATAGAATGCCATCCCTAAGATCACCTCAAGCTGTTAAGATTTCTCTCTAAGGATAAATAGCTCTGATAGGGGGGGTGAATCAGTTGAATGATAGATTATTAAACTTTAAAATTTTAATAGCAACAATATCAAATTATATGAACACAATAAATGCCAACATAATAACACAATATTTGTTGTCAAGGAAACCCTGTTAGAGGTAAAATCTTGATGGGAATTAATACCCACTAATGATGTAGTGAGAGTATAGTATCCTTGTTAGAAGATCTAGCCCTATTAGGAGCTAATTAAAACATTACAGTACACAGTCCTTGTTAGAGGACAGACCATGTTAGGAGTCAAGAAAAGAAGGGTAGGCTCACTACCTAGGATCACTTCCCAAAGAAGGTTATGTCCACCTTCAAAACTCATTGTTCACAACACAGGTCTATATGAAGAAATACACAATCTTTAGAATTGTCTAATAGAAACTATCTTTGCTTGATCAGTTCCAATGAAGTATATAATTATCCTCTGCTCTACATCCAACAGGCTCAAGTTCGCAACTTCCACAATCCTCTTTTTACATTACATACAATCTCACCATATATATTTTCAAAAGAAAAGATCTTACATATATACCCTATTACAAAATAAATAATCAGGTTACCCAATTAGGCTTTCCTATTACAAATAATTACATAACTCCTTACTAAGATACACATAGTATCTAAAATAAGTATACGACACTTACAATTCAATAATTAAGGACCAACATCCTTAAATCATGCTCACCATTTATGATACATGCTACATCATTGAAGTCCACTCCCAAATAGGTCATCTCCAGAACATGTGCCACATCTGACATCATTTAACTTTTTGTACCTTGTGCAGGCCATCAAACATTCTTCAATACCCTATTTGTCATCCCTTAAGATCGCATACATTGAATCTTCATCAACTATAGGATATTCCCAAAACTCAAAGACTTAATCTATCAACTTCCACTATCACTGTCCAGTAACTAGTCCTCACCAAATCTTCTATAACTCAGACAATATGCAATATTACATCATATGATCTCAGATATAAGATCCCAAAACCTTCCTGTACACACAACTGACTTCTCACATTTTGAAACATTTGTACAATATCTGTACACTATAATAAATAGCATATTCTATTCACAGAAACATATGTTCACATCAATAAGTGCTCTGCAACTTCCCGCCCAAGCTTGGTTTTCAAACTGGAGGCTCCCATGGCCACTTCCCTTGGGGGAGAATCTTCCCCCTGGTAGACCCCCTTATTGGACCCCATGTTGGTCCTGAGATTACTGTCACAGACCCAGCAAAAAATTCAATGATAGGAATCCATAAGGCATCCTCCTTTGTCGATGCCCCTTCATCCCTTCCAAAATCTAGTTGGAAAGGTGCTCTCATTGGTGAATCCCAAAAATCTCTAAATGCTCTCTTGGTGGATTTCATTCAGACTGAGGAAGGTGTTGAACTCTTTCTCCCTAACTCTGTGGTGAATAGAACTATGGTGGATTTTTAGTTGGCTCTGGTGGGTCAATTCTTCAACTTTCAACCTACCATTGAAATGGTTAGAAAATGGGTGGCTACCCAATGGAAGATTAAGGGATTTGTCCTTGTCTCTACTATGTCAAGTGGGCTATTCATGTTCAAGTTCACTACTTTGGAGGACTTGACCTTTGTCCTATTAGGGTAATGGGTCTATGTAAAACATTTCCTTGCCTTGGAAAAATGGAAACCTAGGTTCAATCTGGTTACTGAGCTGACCAGAATGGCCCCAGTTTGGGTCCAGCTCTTGGGTTTTCTGCTTGAATACTGGGATAAACAAGTTTTTAGATGGATAAGTGACTATTTTGGCACCTTTATCATGACAGATCAGGTAACCCACTCTAATTCTAGGCTAGTGTTTGCTAAATTTTGCATGAATGTCACCCTGAACAAAACCTTCCCCAACTTTGTTATTTTGAAATCCAAACTGGCCAGATGGACTCAAGCTCTAGTGTATGATAATTCCACTCTCTACTACCAAAAATGTGATGCCAAGGGCCACTCCAGTGATAATTGCAAGCCCTCATTGCTAGGAACCAAAAATGGAAATAAGGATAATGGTATCTTTGAGGAACTACCCTTCATAATAGGAGAAGAGAAGGAGATAGCCAGACCACCCATGGTAGCTAAAGCGTTGGAAAACCCAGACCCAGAAAACCTAGAGATGGAAGAAGGAAAGATAGTCTCCCTTCTAGAGAACAGACTAGTTCACCTTGAACTTGAAGCTCTAAAACCTCCTACAATGGGGAAGCCATTGGAGAAACCCCCTGGTGGCTACCCCAGAGTTGAGTGAGATTAGCCATACTATGTTGGATCATCTTGCCATTGTGGTTGTCCTTGAGCTAAAATACCCCAAGTCTGATACAAAACCTCATCCACAACTCAAGAAAAAGAACTACCCTTCATCTCCCAACCCCCTACATGAAGATTACTATGTGGAGGAAGATGACGATGAATGAAAAATACAAAAAAAGAAAACCAAGCCCAAGAAGGTTGATGTGGGGATGGAGACACCTAGAGGGAGGCCATCAGATCACACCAGGAGATTGACAAGGACTACAAGGGATGTTGCAGAAGGTAGGTAGAAAAACTTGGAAACAAGCTTCAGAAATAAGAAATGATTTATCTTTCTTGGAATTTTAGGGGTCTTAATAACCCCCTCAAGAAAAGTGTTGTTAAACATTACATTTTTTATCATAAACTGGATGTTCTTCTCATTCAAGAAGTTAAGATGTCTTCCAAAAATTTTGCCACCCTGCTTACCAATATATGGCTAGGTGCTGAGTTTCTCTACGCTGAAGCCTCTGGTGCTTTCAGGGGAATTTCTACTCTTTGGAACCCCAATACTATTATAGGTGAACCACTTACCTTCTCCCCAAACTTCCTTGCTGTTACCTTCAAGAAAAATCAACTAGTGTGGCACCTGTTCAATATCTATGCCCCTAATACCTAGTCTGGTAGGGCTTCCCTTTGGAATGACATGTCCCTTTGGATAGACTAGGAAACTTCTTCTAATTTCTTTGTGGCTAGTAACTTCAACACCCCTCTTTACCCCTCAAAAAAATGTGGAGGCTTAATGGACTACTCTGACAGTATGGGGGATCTTGCAGATTTTATCTCCTACACTAGCCTTTTGGACATTGATCTGAAAGGAAACCCCTTCACCTAGACCAACAATAGGAAAGGCTCCCATCTCATCCAGGTGTGGCTTGATCATGTCCTTGCCACCTCTTTGTGGGATCTCTACTTGACTTCCACTTTGTCCTCCCTCCCTAAAACCACTTCTGATCATAACCCCCTCCTTCTTTGTTGGTGAGACTCCCCTAGGATTGGCCCGACCCCCTTCAAGTTTGAAATTATGTGGTGCTCTCATCCCTCTTTTAGAGACCAAGTGAAATCCTAGTGGGCCACTAAAATCAAAGGCACTACCATATTCAGGGTTTCCCAAAAATTGGAAATCAACGGAAGAGAGGTCAAGGGCTAGAGCAAACATAATTTTGGTGATTTCCATAAAGAGGAAAAGGAGCTTACGGAGACCTTAGAATCCCTCAAAGACCAGATGGCTACCAGAAATACCCCAGCCTAGATACAGATGGAAGAAGAAATGACTAGACACAAATGGTAGGAAACTCTGAAAAAAGAAGAAATCTACTGGAAGTAGCGATCTAGAGTACACTGGCTTGTTGAAGGAGATAGAAATATGACCTTTGAGAGATCTGCCAACAACCACAAAAGAAGAAACACCATTAATGCAATCAGGGATGAGGGAGGGAATGAAGTTACTGAGAAGGACAAAATCAATCAGGTTGTGGCAAACTATTTTAAGGGATTGTATTTGAAAGTTGGACAAATTTTCCCAAACAACACCTAAAATCAACTTCTGGATCACATCCAATGTGATATTACTCATAGTGATAATGCTCATCTCACTAAATGTGTGTCCGATGAGGAGGTCAAGGTAGCAGTCTTTGCTATGGGTGCCTATAAAGCTTCGGGACCTAATGGATTCCCCCCAAATTTCTTTCAGGAATATTGGGATATTTGTTAGGAATGGGAACACTGAGAGGGTGGGGGGTGAATCAGTGTTCACTTAATTTGATCTTTTTGTTTTACTTCTTAAACTTAACTTGAATGCTTAAGTACTAAAATGAACATCAACATAAATAAGAAACATGAACTCAATAGACAACACCAATGTGGTTACAGGGAAACTCAAATAGCTAAAAACCCTGGTGGGAATTGACACAAACTAATAATCTGTACTAGTGTTTTATGATCCTTGTTAGAAGATCCTTAACCCTATTAGGAGTTGCTTTACAATGTATTTAGTATAGTGACCTAGTCAAGGGTCAGACCTTGTTAGGATTCTTTTACAATAACCCTATTAGGGGTGGGGACACACTATCCTAGAGCTCACTGCTCAAGTTGTGAAGGCTACAACCTTCTGATCTCAGATACACACTATATCTACTAGATGAACTGGCACTATGATACTGCTTGTCTAATTAGTTCATTTGATGTGCTGATACTTTGACCTAATGTAGGAGCATTCTCGATGTAAGAGCAATCTTGCATCACCCAAAAATATTTCTATTTTCTTTTCAATAAGGGCTATCTTGTGCAAAGCTACTATTTATGGAAACTTACTATTTTTAGTAAGTTGGTCATATGATCTTAGAATGTTTTGATTTCATAGTTGGAGGTTCATCCTAGTCATATCAGCCTACCAATTGAGTTTCATTGCCACATCATCTATATTGGTGAAGTTATTGAGGTTTTTGGGTACAAAATTTTTTAGCTCAATTTTGAAGGCCTGAGAGGCTCCGGATCACGATTGACCCCCGACTAACTGGCACTTGCACCTGTCAGGCACTGTATATCTCATCAGGGTGTTTTTGAAAAGTGCTTACAATAGAAAAATGGAGCTATGGTTAAACAGTTATGGCCTCCAAAAGTTGGGCTACCTAAAAGCATATTTTGTATTTCTTTAGAGCCAACCCTATTGTAAAAATTGTTAAAATAAAATAATTCTATGTATAGTCGGCCCTAAAGGCTAAATTTCTAGAACCTTCTTGGGTGGTGGAAATTGCCTATATAAAGAAGGCCCATAGTGTTGTCTAGGCAGTTCGGGGTAATAGATCTAGGTATTGATTCAAGGCTTTATCCTATAGAATATTATAAGGGAATGCCCATGTGGCTTTGCATATTGTAATTCTGAAAGTTTGTAATTCCACATTTGTGGAGATAATAAGAAACCCATTTTCCATTCTTGCATATTGTTGTTATTTCTCTACTTTTGTTATGTGTTTGTGGTATTAAGGGGAGCACCCTTCATCAAGTGGTATCAGAGTAGGAGTTACTGAGTGTGTAAATAGATCACTGACTATGAGGTAGTTTGCACTAGGACTGTGGTTAGGGTTTCAACACACATTGCGAAAATGCCTCCATGAAGCGAACATGGTAGAAGAGCTAGTGTTGTAACACTTGAGGTTAGAGTGCTCTAGAGACAAGTGCGAGCATTGCAAGAAGAGATTCATAGAGGAATGAATCTTAATGTCAGAGACAAAAGAGAGGATGAAGCTGAAGATGAAGATCAAGAAGAAGTCAAAATTGTGAACCAAGAGGAAGAAAGACTTTTTTGGGCCATTTCCAAGATCGGGAAAAGACCTAAGATTGAGGTTCCTTCAATTTAAGGAAATCTTAACCTAGAGTTGTTGATCGACTAGATCAATGAATGTGAAGAATGTTTTGAGTATGAAGATATTGAGGATCCTGATAGGGTCAAATTCGCGAAGGCCAGACTGAAAGGTCATGCCAAGATATGGTGGCAAGAGATTCAATTGGAGCGAAATAGAATAGGGAAAGATAAAATCACAAGATGGGATCAAATGGTGGATAAATTGAAGTAGTAGTTCATTCATGTTGATTATGAGCTTGACCTACTGAAGAAGATGCAAAGTTTGAAGCAAGCGGGAAGATCTATTCAGGAGCATACAAATGAGTTCTATCGAATCCTCATCAGAACAAGCCATGCAGAAGTTGATAAGGAGAAATTTTCCCATTACCTTAATGGGTTGAGGCCGAGCAGTCAAGAGGAGTTGAATTTGGTTTGAATGAATAGTATTGAAGAGGCATACCAGTTTTCCCTAAAAGTAGAGGAAAAGTTGAACAACAAGTTCGAGAGCAGACACAACGGAAGAGGTCACGGTGGAAGATTTGATGGATGGTCATATGGAGGCTGAATTGAAGATCTAAAAAAGAGAGATGAGGCCAGTAGAAGTCAAAATCAGAGAGGAAATAATTCCAATCATTTCCAAGAATAGAACAATAGAGATCAGAGAGAAAGAGGAAGAGGACAAGGTTCAGGAAGAGGAGGATTCTGTGGAACATGTTTTCATTGTGGAGAAGAAGGTCATAGGGAATTTGAATGTCCTCAATGCCAAGGAAGGATAGATAGGAGGAGTGACAGCTAGGCCAAAGTGGCACATGTAGATGAAGATGCCATATCCTCAAAGTTTGAAGATGCCGAAAGAGGAGAAATGTTGATTAATAGAAGAGTCCTACTGAGTGGTGAGAATGAACCTGAGCAAAGGAGGAGCCTATTTTGAACTAGATGGAAGTGTGAGAGAAAATTTTTTGATGTGATTATTGATAGTGGAAGCACTGACAATTTGGTGTCAGAAGAGATGGTGAAAAAGTTGAAACTCAAGACACAGAAACACCCACATCCATATCGGATTGCCTGGGTCCAGGATGACCACAAGGTCATGGTCAGTGAACAGTGCCTAGCAAAGTTCAAGATTGGTGGGTACCATGATGAGGTACTATGTGATATCATACCTATGGATGCATGTCATATGTTGTTGGGTAGGCTATGGTAGTTTGATAGATGTTCTGTACATGATGGGTGTGTGAATACCTATTCTCTAACAAAGGATGGAGTGCGACATAAACTAAAGCCATTGAAGGAGATCGAAGAAAAGGTATGTGGTAATGCAAGAATAAATTTTGTTGATGGAAGAAAATTTCTAGATGGTATGAGGCATGAGCATGTGTGTTTTGTTTTAATTCCAAAAGCTAGTAAAAAGGAAGTAGAGGATGTACCTATAGAGGTTGCAGATTTGTTGAATGAGTTTCAGGATATTGTATCTGATAATGTACCTAATTGATTACCACTGGTAAGGAAGATCAGTCATTAGATGAATTTGATTCCAGGAGCCAGTTTTCCAAACAAGGCAGCACATAGAATGACACCAACAGAAAGTGAAGAGTTGAACAAATAAGTAGATGAGTTATTACAGAAGGGGTTGATTCAAGAGAGCCTAAGTCCTTGTGTTGTACCAGAAATATTAGCACCAAAGAAGAATAGAGAATGGAGGATGTGTACAAACTCTAGGGAAATAAACAAGATCACAATCAAGTACCAATTTTCATTGCCACGAATGGATGATATTATGTATTGTTTGAGTGGAGCTGTGTATTTTTCAAAGATAGATCTGAAGAGTGAATATCACTAGATTCAGATCAGAGAAGGAGATGAATGGAAGACTACCTTCAAGACAAAGGAAGGATTGTATGAGTGGTTAGTCATGACTTTTGAGCTAGCCAATGCATCGAGCACTTTCATGCGGCTCATGAATGAGGTTCTGAAAGAATTTATGGGTAAGTTTTTCATTGTTTACCTAGATGATATTTTGATCTCTAGCAAGACATTGGATGAACATATGATGCATATTCATATGGTGTTTGAGAAGTTAAGAGATGAGAAATTGTTGATTAATTTGAAGAAGTGCAATTTTGTGAAAGAGTTAGTGTATTTGGGATTTGTAGTTTCAGTAGAAGGTCTAAAAATGGACTCAGAGAAAGTACAATCTATCCTTGAATGGCCTACTCCAAGGAGTGCTATTGAGGTAAGGTATTTTCATCATTTAGCTAGCTTTTATAAAAATTTTATCAAAAATTTTAGTAGTATTTGTGGACCTTGACTGAAACAATGAGAGAGGATAGAAAATGGTTCAAGTGGACTAATGGGGTAGATAAGATTTTTAAACTGTTGAAACAAAAAGTTACAAAAAAACCTATTTTAGCACTTCCAGATTTTAATAAGGTGTTTCAAGTAGATTGCAATGCTAGTGGTACTGCAATAGGAGCTGTTATGAGCCAAGAAGGTAAACCTATTGCTTATTTCAGTGATAAGTTAAATGATGCCAAGAGAAAATATTATGTTTATGATCAAGAATTTTATGCTATAGTTCAGGCATTGAAGAAGTGGAGACACTATCTACTTCCTAAGGAGTTTGTTTTGTATACTGATCATCAAGATTTGTAATATTTGAATAGTCAAGGAAAGTTGAATCAATGGCATTTGAAATGGGTTTATTTTTTGTAGAGTTATACATTTATTTTGAAACACAAAAGTGGAAAGTTTAACAGGGTTGTAGATGCACTTAGTAAAAGGCAACTATTGCTGATAGAGATGTAAATTAAGGTGGTTGGGTTCAAGGAACTCAAAAATTTATATCCAGAGGATCTTGATTTTGATGAAGCTTGGAAAGCTAGTAAAGAACTTGTTACTCTAGACAGAATGAAGTGGTTGGATTTCATCATTTAGGATGATATGATATTCAGAGGGAGTCAGTTGTGCATTCTAAGAAATTCTATGAGGGATAATCTCATCAAGGAGAAGCATAGCAGAGGATTGGCTGGATATTTTGGTCGAGATAAAACCCTTACTTTGGTTAGTGAGAATTATTATTGGCCACAGTTGCAGCAAGATGTCAAGAAGTTGGTACAGAGTTGCAGATTATGTCAGATGGTGAAAGGAGTAAAGCAGAATACAAGGTTGTATTAGCCATTACCTATACCAAAGAAGCCTTGGGAGGATATCAGTATGGACTTTGTTCTTGGTTTACCAAGGACACAGTGGGGACATGATTCAATTTTTGTGGTAGTTGACAAATTTTCAAAGATGGCACATTTTATTCCTTGCAAGAAGACTATGATGTTGTTCATGTAGCAGAATTATTTTTTAGAGAAATACCACCAGTATTTAATATTTTAGATCTGATAGAGTATCATGAAGGAGGTGTTGAAGATGAAGTTATAGCAGCACAGTGGAGTATTCCAGCAACCAGTTCAGATATCAAGGAGATTGAGGATATACTGGACAGCCGTGTTGGTAGACATACAAGGAACATGACATATGAAGAATATCTGGTCAAGTGGAAAGGATGACCTATTGAAAATTTATCATGGCTGACAAGGGAGGAGGTTAACCATCTTGGTTTTCCTCTTCACACCTGAGTCATAATAGGGTCACTTCTCAAATTACCCCAAGTGTTTGATGCAAGAGCATCCTCGGTGTAAGAGCAATCTTGCATCAGCAAAAAATATTTCTATTTGCTTTTCAATAAGGGCTATCTTGTGCAGAGCTACTATTTATGGAAACTTACTATTTTTAGTAAGTTGGTCATATCATCTTAGAATGTTCCGATTTCACAGTTGGAGGTTCATCCTAGTCATATCAGCCTATCGATTGAGTTTCATTGCCACATCATCGGTACTGGTGAAGTTATTGAGGTTTTTTGGTACAAAATATTTGAGCTCAATTTTGAAGGTCTTAGAGGCTCTAGATCGCAATCGACCCTTAGCTGACTAGCGCTTACATGTGTCAAGCACTGTAGATCTTGTTATGGTGTTTCCGAAAAGTGGTTACAATAAAAAAATAGAGCTACGGTTAAAAAGTTATGGCCTTTGGAATTTAGGCTACCTAAAAGAATATTTTGTATTTCTTTTGAGCCGACCCTATTGTAAAAATTGTGAAAATAAAATAATTCTATGTATAGTCGGCCCTAAAGGCTAAATTTATGGAACATTCTCGGGCAATGAAAATTGCCTATATAAAGAAGGCCCGTAGTGTTGTCTAGGCAGTTTAGGGTAGTAGACCTAGGTATTGATTTGAGGCTTTTTCCTATAGAATATTGTAAGGGAATGCCTATGTGGCTTTGCATATTGTAATTCTAAAAGTTTGTAATTCCACATTTGTGGAGATAATAAGAAGCCCATTTTCTATTCTTGCATATTGTTGTTATTTCTCTGTTTCTGTTATGTGTTTGTGGTATTAAGGGGAGCACCCTTCATCATGACCGCTTGCAAAGATCTAATACATCTTATCAACTCTTTGCACACTTTTGATATGCTTATTTCAACTCTCTATCCACTTTCATGCTTCATTACAATAGTGCATCTAATATTTATATGCGCATACAAAATAGTTAACTAGGTCAGCCCTTTAACTGATTACACACAACACTTCCAATTAAATTGGCTCAAGAATGTTTACAAACAAAAATAATTATATGTTTACAACCTAATTACAATAGGCACATAGCCCTTACACAATAATAATATAACCGCTAACCAAAATACCAATAGTCGGCTGCTTGCATTGTTCTTCTCTGGCATTCATTGTCTGTGCAACTTTAACTCTCTGTATCTTCCTCATACTAAATATTTTAATCACGTGCTCTTATAATTAGCATGAATATGGTCTTACCAAATTAAATTTTAGGGCACATACCATAATTATGTCGTATGCATGTGCGCTGATGCTCTGACCTTCAAGTACTCTATACACTGTCCAGTCTTCAAAACTTAGCCAATTTCTAATCTTCTTATCATGAGCGCTGACTCCAAACCATCATATGAGTTTGTTTCCATAATGAAAACATTATATTAAGTCATATACACTAGTATAGTCAACTTTCCAACAATCTCCCCCTTTTTCATTGATGGCAACAAAGGAATATGGCAAAGTTACTAATTGTCCCTTAATACAAAAAACACTTAATTATACTCTATCTTATATCTCCCTTATATTTTATTACTATACATTTCCTTTACATAGCTATAGCTCCATATTCTATACATACTCCCCCTTTGAAATTAATGACAAAGGTGTTACAAATTTGAATTTATATAGGTACTTAAATTGAAAATACATCCGAGTATGCAATCTATAAATTTTGGATCTCTTGCTTCCAAAATGCAATCAATGCATTGATTGTTTGGTAATGGGCGCATAAAGCATATTGTATTTTCTCCATCTTCTCCAAATCTATACTAGGACCTTGATCATATGTCACCATGGTGGCATTGATCTCCTTGATATTCTGATTTAACACATCTAGGAAGGGCACTTAGAGCCTAGCCCTTATCTTTGACATCTCTTTTTTTGCCTTCTCAATTTTGTCAATTTGTCCCTAATATACATTGTTACACATGTTAACATTAGTAGAGGGATCTTCTATTGATGGCCTTACCTTTTCAATCATGGCCTTTGCTTCTTGAATATTCTTGTAATGATCAGCTGTCAACTTATCTTGGTTCATACAGTTAGCAATAATTTTCCTTCCTTTTGTTGCAAACTCTTTCAAAGTTTCTTGTCCAACTTTGAGTCAACTGAGGTCTAGTGAGAATTTTCTGACCAACTCTTTTAGTCTTTTCTTCATATACTTCTCTTCTGCAACTAATGATGTTGATTCTTCCAAGTTATAGAAATTACTCTTGAACTGTGAAAGAATTGCACTTACATCATCAACAGAGTGTACCTTGGACACTTTCTTATCTACTGGTAATAAGTTGTTCAAGATATTTACTGATTCTACAAGGAGGGGATTCCTCATTACCTATTTCTCCTTGCCCTTTTCCATAGCTAAGACACTAAACTTGATTAGGTCTTCTTCTCCCCATGAGTCCAAACTAGTGGTGTCAGGTTTCAAGCTTGACAACAATGATGCTGAGGGAGTGATAGGAGTGTTATCCATCACTTCTTTCTTTACTTTTCTTAGCATTTCAACTGATGGTTCATTTCCTTTTACCTCTTCTTCTCATTTTTTTGTCTCTTTCTCTTTTTATTTTTCTATCTCAGGTGAGTTACCATTGCATAGTGTTTCAACCTCTTGTGTTCTTACAAAGGCTTCTTCAAACTTGTCCAAGTCCTTATCTGTTGCCTCCATTTCAATTTCAACATTATCAATAATGATGGTGCTATCCTTTAGTGACTTTATCATGGGCGTAGACTTATCTGCCTCTATATGTGTTTCAACTACAAGCGCTGAGTCCTGAGGACCTATCATAGGTACATTAGTGGGATCTTCCACCTTGAGTTCCTTTGTAGGAACGTGAGCTATAGGCCCAGTAGGTGGCTACATGTGCCTATTCATGAAAACCTTCTCAAATGCTTTCTCTATTTCCTTAGCAACCAATTCATAGTTCTTATCCATGATATTTAATGTTCTTTTTCTTGGTTCTAAGATGAGGTTTCACTAGATCTAATAGTAAGGTCTTCTCCTCTAAAGAACATACTGGTAAACTCTGATCTAAGATCTTCTCTCTTATTCTCAAATCTTCCTCCATTTCTTGTCTCTTCAAGAAATCTAAAATGTTCCAAACACTATCTAGAATCATAGTTTTCAATTCTAGCACTGTCTTCTTAATTTTAAGCATCTGTTTGAAAATTATGCCATGAATATTTGACTCATCTATTTCACTATACTTATCATTAAATTTTCCTATTTGATCAATCCTTCCTTCATCAACAATCCTTTTACTCAACACTTGAAGACTAGGTCTGAAACCTACCTCTGGAGGTGCCTGAGTATTCTTCCTGCTTCTTGTTGCTCATGAGGATGGATGGCTTGTGATAATTTCTTTCTTCCTCTTAGGCATTGCCTTATACTCTATAAGAGCAATAAGGTAAATTTTTATTGTGGGTGCAGGAGGGGCAACATCAGATTTACCCTTATGATCATCTAATTTCTCAATTTTCACATTCTTCATCTTTGGATCATCAGATTTTGTCTTTGTTGTAGCTAGGTTCTCTATTTCCAAAGAAATCTTCTCTTTCCTTGCTTTGTCTAGGTCTACTTGAGATACTCCATGAATTTTCAAAATCTCTGAAGTAACCTTGCCAACTTTTCTTTTTGTTACGACGCTGTTCAATACATCATCTACTTCTCTTGTTTTCTCTTCATTCAGTTTTTTCAGGGATGAATTTTCTTCATTCAGATTATTGATCATTATCCCTAAATCACTAGTGGAGCATTCTTTTAAATCTTTTCTTAGCCCTTTTATGACTGCTTGAGCGTCATTGACTTTTTCTTTTAGTTCTTCAATTTCTTTTTCAGATTTGTCCAGGTCTTCAAGAGAATCTTCAAGATTCCTTTTCAGATGTTTCATTTCAAATTTGTCCATGATCTCCTCAAGTGGTTAAACTTATTTGCTGAGGACCAGAGCTTTGATACCAATTGTTAGGAATGGGAACACTGAGAGGCAGTGGGGGGGGGGGTGAATCAGTGTTCACTTAATTTGATTTTTTTCTTTTACTTCTTAAACTTAACTTGAATGCTTAAGTATTGAAATGAACATCAACATAAATAAGAAATATGAACTCAACACATAACACCAATGTGGTTACGGGGAAACCCAAATAGGTAAAAACCCCAGTGGGAATTGACACCCACTAATAATCTATACTAGTGTTTTATGATCCTTGTTAGAAGATCCGTAACCCTGGTAGGAGTTTCTTTACAATGTATTTAGTATAGTGACCTGGTCAAGGGTCAAAACCTATTAGGAGTCTTTTACAATAACCCTATTAGGGGTGGAGACACACTATCCTAGAGCTCACTATTCAAGTGGTGAAGGCTACAACCTTTTGATTTCAGATACACACTATATCTATTGGATGAACTGGCACTGTGACACAACTTGTCTGATTAGTTCCTTTGATGCACT
Organism: Chamaecyparis obtusa; assembly: GCA_027943335.1. Lineage (NCBI taxonomy): Eukaryota > Viridiplantae > Streptophyta > Pinopsida > Cupressales > Cupressaceae > Chamaecyparis > Chamaecyparis obtusa. The sequence continues at coordinate 240,557 of BSBK01000923.1, read as the reverse complement.
AATGCTTTGATCTTTTCCAAAGCTCTAATACATCTTATTATCTCTTTTCACACTTCTTCTCTTCTTATTTTAACTTTCTATCCACTTTCATGCTTCATTACAATGGCACATCTAATATTTATATGTGCATATAAAACAATTAACTAGGTCAGCCCTTTAACCGATTACACACAACACTTCTAATTGAATTGGCTCAAGTGTGTTTACAAAAAATAATAATTATATGTATACAACCTAATTACAATAGGTGCATAGCCCTTAATTATACAATAATAATATAACCGCTAACTAGAATACCAACAGTCAGTTGCTCGCACCGTTCTTCTCTGGCATTCACTGTCTATGCAACTTGAACTCTCTATATCTTCCTCATACTGAATCTTCTAATCATGCACTCTTAGAATTAGCATGAATATGGTCTTACCAACTTAAATTCTAGGGTGCATACCATAATTTTGTCATATGCATGTGCGTTGATGCTCCAACCTTTAGGTACTTTGTACACTATCTAGTCTTCAACACTTAGCCAATTTCTGATCTTCTTATCATGAGCGCTAACTCAAAACCATCATATGACTTTTTTTCCATAATGAAAAAACTATATTAAGTCATATACACTAGTATAGTCAACTTTCCAACAATATTGTGGGGCTTGATGTTACCTGTACTGCTAGAGACTTCTTCAGAATGGGGTGACTATTAAGACAACTTAACAAAACCTATATTGTGTTGGTTCCTAAGAATGACAAACCCACCTCTATGCTAGAATTAAAGTCCATTAGTCTTTGCAACACATTCTATAAGATCCTTACTAAGATCCTTTTCAATAGAATGAAGCCCCTCCTGGATAAGCTAATCAGCACTACTCATAAAGTTTTTATTCTGGGAAGGTAGATCCTTGATGCGGCCATCTGCACCCATGAAATCATCCACTCCATGGAAAGGAGCAAGATTCTAGGTATGGCCTTCAAACTTGATATATCTAAAGCCTATGATAAAGTTAATTGGTCTTTCTTGCAAAAATCCTTACTAGGATGGGGTTTAATGAGAAGATTATTCACATTATCCAAGAATGTACACAAACTGTTAGCTTCTCTGTTTTAGTCAATGGCACCCCTGGTGATTTCTTTCAACTTGAAAAGGGGCTCAGACAGGGTGTTCCTCTCTCCCCCTACCTATTTACCATGGTGGCTAAAGTCCTTAGTAGGAATCTAACTATGCTCTCTGCCATGGGAAGAATAAAGGGTGTCAAACCTACTTCCACTCTGCAACAAGTTGTGTTGGAGAAATTTGTGGATGATACTTTCCTCTTCGGTGACTGAGGCCAGATAGTGGAAGAAACTTTTGGAGAATTATGCCTTGGCTTCCAAAAAGTGTATTAACTATTAGAAAAGGAGAATATTCTTCTTCAATACTCCCATTGAGACACAAACTAGAGTGCTTCAAATCTTGGGTTGTCAATCGGCTGCACTCCCCTCTACCTACTTAGGCCTCCCCCTCATGGTCAAAGAGGTTTCCCATGAATTCCACAACTCCATCTTGGAAAGAACCCAGAGAAAAATTACTAGATGGAAAGGGAAGATCTTGAGCAATGCTGGTAAGCTTCAACTAGTGGCTTCTACTCTCTAGGGGATCCCAGTCTACTTTCTATCCCTCTACAAGATCAAAAGAAACAGGAAAAACATGTTAGAAAAGATCTAGAGAACCTTTTTGTGGGTTGGCTCTGAAGAGAAAAAGAGGATGTCCTTGGTCAATTAAGATATTTTTTGTCTTCTAAAATGCCTTAGTTGTTTGGGCCTGAGGTGAATTGTCTTGATGAATAGAGCCCTCACCATGAAAGTGGCCTAGAAGCTCATAGAAAGGAAAGTTGACTGGTGCAGGATAATGGAAGCTAAGTACCTCCAAAGGAACCCCTATGGGATGATGTACCAAGATAATGACCTCCCCCATGTCTCTAAACATTGGGTGAATATCTACAAATGTAAAACCTTGCTTTCTAAGGGTCCTTTCTGGCAACTCGTAGATGAGAGATCTATTAGATTCTGGAATGACTCTTGGATTCTGAATTTCCCTACCCTCAATGGTAGATTTAACCCCCTCATGAACTACCTCAGGCATATCCTTGGAAACAAAACTTCCAACTACATTACTGGAGGGAAATGGAAGGATATATCTTGTATGCACCCTAAAATGGTCACCTAGACTTTGGGCCCCATTCTTTAATTTATCAATTTCTTGAATCAATATTTAAAAAAAATATTTTCAATCAAATCAATTTCCTTGATCAAATCCTAATTCTATCATTTATTCAATTTTATTCTATGGGTTAACCATCTTATCCTAAGTCTTTATTTAATTAAAAGGAATTTCCTCCCCTTTTATTAAATAAAAAGCCCCCACTTTCCTCTTATCCTAAGTTGCACAAATAAAGCATTATTCTTATTTTATAAAAAGAAGAAAAAAGACCTTTTTGTCTCGCATGGGGCACAAAGGTGAACACTTCTTTCTTATTGGAGAAGATTTGTGCACAAGAATTGATCCCTCTTTCAAACTCCACCCTTGATTAAATCTTTTGCCTCTTAATCTCCATTGTCCACTTATCTTTAAAAGGAGAGCTCTTTTCTCATTCAAAGGATCCACTTTTTATGCTAATCTTATGCTGCAGGTTTTCTTGGTGATTTTGGAGCTTTGGATATCTTCTTACATTCTAGGTTTCATTCTTACATTTAGCTTAGCTTTCATGGCATTTTAGTCTACTTTCCTTTCATGCTTTTAGCTTAGCTCACCTAGCTTAATTAGCAAAGGCTTGTAATACTCTCATTTTTCATAGCATAGTTTCATTCTTGCATCTTCATTCTAGCATAGCATTGCATTGCATTTCCATCTTGATTCTTGAAGATATTGACATTCTTGCCCTTCTCTCTTTGAATCTCCCATTGTTTGATTTACTAGCAAGGTTATAGGCTTAATAGCTCTAGCTGAGAGCATTCTAAATATCCTTGTGACTCCATGCCTAGGGAGCTCTACGTCACTTTCTCAAGGTTTCCAATCCATGGATTCTCTTGGAAGTAATGACTTAGAGAAGTGCACATTTTGAGTGTACATTTTTGGCGCCAAGCGTGGGGCAAAACACTTTTATTTTGCCTTTATTTTTCATGCATTTCCGCTAATTTTTTTATCATCTTTTGCTTGTTGTTTCACCTATTTTTTCCATACTTTCTAATGGAATATTGAATGATAGTTCACCAGTATCATACAACAATTTTTCATATACCCATGCGATACTTTGCAGTCAAAGTATCGTACGCCTTTGCAAGATCTATTGCACTATTATATTACTTTCTATCGCCTGCAGGTAATGCAAAATATGGTTCAGAAAGAAATTATTGCACCAGTATACTACAAAGTATTGTGCGATTCATTTTTTGACAGAACTATCGCACAAGCTAGGCAGTGAGTGATTTTGATGCTTTCTTTGCAAGATTTGGTTTGTTTGCTTGCTGGTTTCAATTTGTTGTGTTAGGACAGACATTCATTTATAGATTTTACTTAGTTTTTGCTGTACTAACCTTTGAGGGCCTAACAAGTTGTCTTTGTAGGTGTGCCTTAGTTGCTTCCATAAATTGCTAAAAAGAATTCATGTCAAAGCTTCAAATGCACAAGGGCTACTAACCTTTCTTGCAGGGCTGCCCCAAGCATAAAATAAATCAAGGGTTTTGTTCATTTCTTTCATTTTTTAGTGCGAAATATACTAGTTCTCTTTTATTAGGCACTTAATATCTTGTTATTAGGAGTCTTTTGGTCATAAGAGAGTATGCTCTTTACCCTTGTGGTGAACCAGAAATCTTGACCCACTTCTAGATTTTGAAAGCAAGAGGCTAATTGAACATTTACTTGGTGTGTTTGGGAGAGATTTTTGAGACAGGAGAGTATGCTCTTCACCCTTGAGGTGAACCAGAAATCTTGTCCCTCAAAGGTTGATCCACTTCTTGTTTAGTTTTATAATCCTTTAGCAGGCTTGCTCTTGAGCAATCAAGAGGAATGACCCAAGTGGGGACAAGCTAATATCGAGCTATTTTGACCCATTATAAAATCAAGGCTATCAAGGACACAAAACCTTGGTAGATGTAGTACTTGTCTTCGCTTGGTGTGAGTACTTGTGGGATTGTGACCATGAGGAAAATGCTAAGAAAGAATGCTTAAGGTACTCTTGTGGCCGTGAGGTCTGTTACTTGCCGCAAGGTAAGGAGTCCCTTCGGGGAGCAAGAGGGGTATTGATGAAGGGTGCTCCCCTTAATATCATAAACACATAACAAAAATAGAGAAACAACAACAATATGCAAGAATAGAAAATTGGCTTCTTATTATCTCCACAAATGTGGAATTACAAACTTTTAGAATTACAATATGCAAACCACATGGGCATTCCCTTACAATATTCTGTAGGACAAAGCCTCGAATCAATACCTAGATCTACTACCCAAAACTGCCCTAGACAACACTATGGGCTTTCTTTATGTAGGAATTTTCCACCACCCGAGAAGGTTCTAGAAATTTAGCCCTTATGGCCGACCAAACTTAGAATTATTTTATTTTTTAATTTATTACATCAAAGTCAGCTCAAAATAACTTTTGAAACTTGAACAAAAATTTTGAAGGAAAATTATTTTCTGCCATTTCAAGTGACCCGACTTGCAGAGACCATAAGTCATCACCAGTTGACCCGATGGACTATTATAACCCCATTTTGGAAAGGACACAAAGCACTCTATAGGCTTGAATCATGCAAGTGCCTATCACCCAAATTTTTGACCTCATCCGGGACCTCTAAAGCCTTCAAAACTGAGTTCAAAGTTTCTATACCCTGCTACCAATACTGAAAATCTTCAATACCTTCAAAACCAGACCTGATCTAGCCATGAAACTTTACTGGCAGGCTGATATGACTGAGATGAACTTCCACATGTAAAATTAGAACATTCTGAGATTTATGACCAACTTACTAAAAACAAGTTTCCATAAATAGCAGCTCTGCACAAGATAGCCCTTATTGAATACAAAAATAGAAATATTTTTGGGTGATGCAAGATTGCTCTTACACCCAGGATGCTCCTGCATCAGGTATTATGAACAGAAGCCCTTATTACAAACCATAGATATAAGCTACTCAATTTTTCCACTTAACATCTTGGTGTAAGGATTGATCCTAGTGGACTAACCTGGATCACCCCAAGATTACTCATCATCTGTGTTCCTTTGGTTGTGTCATTGGCACTTCCATGACAAAGCCAACATCTATTGTGGGAAACCACTTTGTGTGAGGCGATGGGACATCAAGTGTGGGCCAAGTTTTTTGAGTATTGAACCTTTGTCTTTATAGGCTAGTAAGTGCTTGATTTGTCTTCGTTGTGATCTACCCGTGTAAACATTCTCAAACATCAAACATCATGGTAGCATTCATAGGATTTTTCGCTTTGATATCACAAGTGCTTGTCTTGACAAGGTTTCCTTTGCCCTTGATTCAAGTGTTTTATGACATGTTTGATCACTTACTATTTGCAAACCTATCTATTCTCTGATATTACTATGTTTGGAGTCAAGAAATTGAACCATCAAATTGAGACTTTAGATGAATTGTATTAAAAAAAATGAGATTTTTACACTCACTGGTAAAATATGTATGATGCTGCACGACTGTTGCACATCTTTCTTGGAAAATATCGCACCTACTACTTGGAAAATATCACACCTACTACCTAGAAACTATCGCATGACCTTAGTGCGAAATATAGTCTGGACATATTGTATCATCCCAATACCCTATGAACTATCGCATAGAGTAATCTTGCTATCTATCTGATTTGTGTCATTTTCAGTCTTCCTTTGGTCAATCCAAATTTTAGTAGGTCTCTTACCTTACAGTTGGAAGCCTATTTGTACCTTGGGTTCTTGTTTTTTTGACCCCTTGAATTAGTATTCTTTGATTTCACAAATGACCTTGCTTAGAATCAGTAAGTTAGAAGTCATCCTTGCTAAAAAAGTAAACTTTAGATTCTTTGGTAGCACAATTGGAGAGTCTTAGTAGTCTCTTGTCCAATTCACTTCCATCAAAAAATCAATTTTAATCAAATATAACTTGGTTAAATCATCCTCTTGATCCATATGTGTTAGGATACTCATCCTTTGATTAGGCACCTCTATGGTAGTGCTGGTTTACACCTTTTGCAATTTTCTATCTTACCATCTCTTTTTTTGGACAATTGAATGCTTTTAATATCCTAGTTTGGTATCAACATTTCGTAGGGTCATCTTATCATCGAGGGTCTTTTCTTTCATGTCAGTTATGACAAGGTATCAAGTCAATCAAGGAAAATGACCTCAAGTTGTCTTTGACCAATTACCCTTAGTCCAGACTTGTCAAAAGTGCAAGGGAAAAGAGCCCATCTTTGATCAATCCCCTAGGAGTACCCCAGAATCTTGGTTTGACCCAAAGAGCAATCCTAGTGAGTTGAGCACATCCTTAGCACCTTCTCAATCAGATATGGACATGAGCTACACCATGACTAGAAAGGAGAGAGAAGTAATGGATCAAAATCTTGATGGCATATTTCAGAGACACAGAGATAATATGCTATTTGGTGATTCCTCTCATGAAAATCAACTAGAATCACCCCCCATCAATACCAAATATCTAGATGCATATCAAAGAGCTGAAAGGTATCATAGATGAGCTCACCAAGATGAATGGTCACAACACAAAGAACAAAACAATGAACCTTGTGATGCTCATGTGAATGTAGCATTTACTAATGACTTGTTCAAAAGTTTGAGACCAAATTCACCACTCCAAATGACCTCAAGGTATACAAGTGAAAGGCTCAAAAGAATTGAACATTAAAAGAAAGCCTTTTTAGATGAACAAGATACAAAAGAAGAAAGTCTTAGACTCCTAAAGGCAGAGAGACTAGCCTTCTTAGAATTGGAAAGGAAAGCCTCTCAAGAGGAAGAAGATAGGCTCTTAGCCCAACAACTCAATTCCCAATTCAACAAAAGGGGTATCGACAGTGGAAAAAACTCTCCACCATCTACTCCTTCGGGAACCCCACAAAGTAGAAGGCATTCAAGAACCCCTTCAAGATCTCCTAGTCCTAGAGGAAGAAGGACTTCACAACATGCTCACTATAGAAGATAGACACCTCCTAGAACTCAAGACAACCCTCCCAATGATCTCATCATGGATCCCAACATGGAGGTAGTAGTACAAGTTTTGATGCTCAAGATTTCATGAGGATGCAACAAGAACCACTCTTCCAACAATATGTGGAGAGGTATCTAGAGAAAAACAAGGATAAGTTCCTAGAGACCTTGATCAACCAGGGTGCCAGAGTTCCTTACAACTTTGATGTGGATAGAAAGATCAAGAAACAAGGTCCATCCCAAGAAGAGGAGATCAAGCAACTCAAGCGTATGATGGAAAAGGTGTTGGCACCTAAGATTTCCTTTTCACTTGACTCAATCTATCCTAATCCTTTTGAAAAGAGTGTGAGCATGAAGGATTTTCCTAGGAAGGTGGAAATCCCCCAATATGATAAGTATGATGGTAATGGGGATCCACATGACCATGTGCGCCAATTCTACATTATGAGCTTTGAATTTCATCAAGATGACTCCTATCTCATGAGGTTATTCCCAAGGAGTCTCAAAGGTCAAGAAATGGAGTGGTTTACCAACATAACTCCCCCTGTCAAGACCTTCAAAGAACTTGTTCATAGATTCATCCAACACTTCACTTACAATCTTTTAAGATTTGTCACTATGTTGGACCTATGTAACTTGAAACAAAATCAAGGGGTGTCCTTTGTGGTTTTCTTGTAAAGATGGAGATGTCAATGTTCTCGATACTCCAAGACCATTCCTAAGAAGGAGAAGATTGACATTCTTATTAGCAACTTGATTCCTAAGATGCAGTATGAAGTGAGGAAAATGGTCTTTGACTCCTTCGACACCATGGTTGAAACTGCATGCAGAATTGAGGATGTTTTGAAAGAGCAAGATATTTTGACCAACAACAAAAATAACAATAATGGTCAAAACAATAACAATGCTAATAAGGATAAAGGGAAAAATTTACACTGGAATAAGAACAAGTAAGTGGTTAACAATGGAGTGGTGGACTCTTTGCAACTTAAGGATGAAGGTGTTCTCCACTTATCTAGTGTTGTTCAAGCAATGAAGCTCAACACATCCAACCAACAAGAACATAAGCCAAGGTACCAAGAAAAGCCTAAGAAAGAGAGGCATCAATTCTCAAAGCTTAGTGATTCCTATGAGGATGTCTTTGAAATGCTTATTGTCAATAATCTTGCATATCCAAAAGATCCTGCAAAGCACCATATTCCTAATGTTAAACCACATTGGTGGGATGAAAAATCTTTATGAAAATTCCACAATAGTATTGGACATGATATCGAACACTGTTGGAAACTAAAACATATCATCCAAGATCTCATTGAGAGTGGAAAACTTAAGGTGGATGGTCTGAACACTAATGCAGGCTTTCAAGGAGCCTTTGCCTAAATATGATAAGGGGGAAACCTCTAAACCAAAGAGTGGCAAAGCCAAAATCAACTACACCTACATAGCTACAGAAAATGTGGTCAATATGCTTGAAGTTGTGGAGGAAAATGTCAACATGATGAGGGACAAGGATCCTTATGGTTATGATGTGGGCTCTCCTCCTATATTTGATGAAGAACCCATGGTGGTGCTAAGGGGTCCTCACTCTAAAAATTCATCCCAAGCCCTTAATTCTATCATGAGAAGTCAAGGTCCTATGGTTATTAGAGGTCCTATTTCCAACCAGTCCAGTAAACTAAAGCAAGTGGCAACCAAGAATGTCACCACAAAATTAGCAGTTAATCCTGACATGAGTTATAACCTTGTTAACCAGTTACAAATAACTCCAACTTAGATTTCAATCTTTGATGTCCTAGAATTGTCCCCAAGACATAAGCGTGTCCTTGAGGATGCCTTGTGTACAACAAATGTTCCTAACAACATAGATGTCGATCAATTCCAAAACATGGTCAATCATCTTGCTAGCCCACATTAATTCACTTTTTTAGAAGATGATGGCAAAGCTTTGAGCCATCTGCATAATCTCACCTTTCATATCAAAGTCATGATCCACAAAACCCATGTCAGGCATGTGTTGATTAATCGGGGCGTTGGGCTCAATATTTGTTCCCTAAGTCTTCTAAAAACATTGGGTTATTCAGAAGAGGTCATTGATGCTCAAAAGAAGATCACAATAAAAGCCTATGATGGGGCAGAAAGAAGCTCCAAAGGGTTGGTCATCCTTCCTGTTAGGATTGGCACCATTGAGAAGGACATTTTATTTCAAATTGTTGACACTGGTCCTCTAGCATACAACATCTTACTTGGTAGACCGTGGATCCATGACATGCAAGCAGTTCCATCCACCTACCACCAATGTATTAAGTTCCCCTACAATGGAGTAGAAATTTGTATACCTAGGGATAGCACATTATCTGTCAATTCAATTTTAGTAGGGACTCATGTTCCCCTCAATAGAGAAGTAGAGGATTTCATTGTGACTCTAGCACAATGCAAAGATAAGTTCAAATCAATGGACCTTGGTATGAGGGGGTATCAAATTGACTCCTTTACAAAACTTCCAGTCTCACCTAGGTCCTATGGCAAGCCTTCACAACAAATGAGACCTTCCTCTTTAGCCATGACCTTATTTGACACATTTGTAGAGTCCTCGATACCTATCCAAGATGAAAAAGAAGATGTGGCTATTAAGGACTAGATTTATAGAGAAGAAAAATACATGCATAATGAGAACTTCTCTCCCTCTCCTCAGGCTTATGGAAGAGGGTACACTTTTGTCAAAAATATGGGGTATCTAGGACATGGCCCTCTTAGTCATAGATTGGATGCTAGGGCTAAACCTCTCAATCATGCTCTTTTTGGGTGCAAGTCTAAGATGATGGTTGGCCTAGGATTTGAAAGTCATGGCAAGAAAACTACTCCTATCCCTGACGAGTCAGATAGTGGAGATGAGTCAAAATACATGCTGAATTTGAAAAATCAACAAGACATGTGTGAAGATTGGGTCCCTTCCACTAATCTCCTTTGGGGAGATTCAGATAATCCACTTACCCATGCATCAGTTTCAAACTTAGAACAAGAAGAATCTTCTTTTGAAGATCTTGTCCAAGAACATCAGCACAAGAATGGTGTTCAAGAAGGTGTTACCCTTGTTGACATTAAAGCTTCCACATCTAGACATCCTAAACATGCATGGTGTAAACATCCCAGTCAAGATTCTGATACAGATTCACACAAGTATGAATGGGAGTATCTATCTGACTCTTCCACAGTCCACATGGATGTTGATTTTGTCCATACTTATAGTTCTCATCCTGAGGTAGCTAATGATTCATGTGTAGGATTAGAGGATTTGAACCCATAGGTCACTTTAGTGGATGATTCTTCACTTGGTAGGATGAATCCTGATTTGGACACCTTAGAGGGATACTTGATGGACTCTAACTTATTAGTCACTAGAGATAATACTAGTCATTGACTTACCCCTTGCTAATTCTCATCTCATTGATTGGTCCCAATGTTACCAAGAGCCTGAGCTCTTGAATTTCTAGAATGACTATGAGATAACTTGTTACCTAAATGCAATTGAACCTATAGTCTCTTCCACCAGTGAACTGGCTACTAGCATGATAGAGCTAGACATCAAGTAACTTAGTCGAAAAATAAAAAAAGAATAAGATTTTTGATGGTGAAAACCACTGTGTGGTGGTATCATAACCTAAAATAGTAAAAATAAATGATGTATCCAAGGGTGAAAACCTCTTTGAGGTGCCTAAGGATGAGGTACTTGATCATCTCCCAAGTTACTTTCAAGACAGATCTTCAGTGCTTGTTGAGCCAACACAAGCAGTCAACTTGGGTACAGATGAGGCTCCACAGATAGTTCATTTGGCTCAGTCCTTATCAACACAAGAAAGGGAAGCATACACTAAGTTCCTACAGAGGAAGAAGATTATTTTTTCTTGGACTTACTCAGATATGCCAGGGTTGGACACTAATCTTATTATGCATCACTTGTCCATAGCTCCAGGTGTTAAACCGGTCAAACAAAAATTGAGAAAAATGCATCCACATATAGCTCTTCTAGTCAAAGCAGAATTAGGAAAACTCGTCAGTGTAGGATTCATAAGAGCTATTGACTATGCTGAATAGATATCAAACATTGTACCAGTTTCTAAACATGAAAGTCCATTCATGTCTACACAGATTTTAGAGATCTTAATAAAGCATGCCCAAAGGATGATTTTACACTCCCAAACATAGACATGATAGTGGACATGACCGGGGGTTATGAGATCTATTCCTTTATGGATGGTTTTTCTGGATATAATCAGATCAAGATAGCTCCTGAAGACCAAGAAAAGATTGTATTCACTTGCACATGGAGTACCTATTGTTGGACCATCATGCCTTTTGGATTAAAAAATGTAGGAGCTACCTATCAACAAGCTATGAAAACTATCTTTCATGACATGATGCATAAGAATATGGAAGATTATGTGGATGACACCTTGGCTAAGTCTAAGAAAAGGAACACACACTTAGGTGATTTAGATGTCATTCTAGATCACATGGAGCAATTTTAATTAAGGTTAAATCCTAAAAAGTGTGCATTTGGTGTCACCTCTGGAAAACTTCTAGGACTCATTATTTCAGCAAAAGGAATAGAGGTAGACTCAAAAAAAGTTCAAGCAATCTTGGATATGCCACCTCCTAAAAACATTATTCAAATGAGAATTCTTCAAGGACACCTCCAGTCTATAAGGAGGTTCATTTCACAGCTAGCAGATCGAGCTCAACCCTTCAATAAGAACTTACATAAGGGAGTTAAATGTATTTGGAATGAGGATTGTGAAAAAAGCATAGACCAAATCAAGAAGTACTTGGAAAATCCTCCAATTTTAATGCCTCCTATCCTAGGAAAACCACTCATTCTATATGTTTTAGCAACATAATCTTCCTTGGGGGCATTACTAGCTCAACTTGATGAAAATGGGAAAGAAAGAGCTATATATTACATTAGTCATACTCTTGTTTCATATGAGGTTAATTACACTAGTATTGAGAAATCTTTCCTTGTAGCGGTGTTTGCTTCCCAAAAGTTGTGACATTGCATACTTGCACACACAATACATCTCATAGTAAAGATTGATCCTCTTGAATATTTACTCAGTAAAGCTGCTCTCATAGGTAGACTTGCTAAGTGGATGATGACCTTGTCAAAGTTTGACATAGAGTATGTTGAGCATAAAGCTATAAAAGGACAAGCCATAGTAGATCAGTTGGTTGATTTCCCAATTCAAGATAGTACACCCATTCAAGTTGACTTTTTGGATGAGCACCTCATGTACATGACTGAAAGAACATGGAAGATGTTCTTTAATGGCTCTTTCATGCAAAAAGGTTCAGGAGCTAGAGTGTTGTTTGTTTCTCCTCATGGGTACATGATCCCTAAGTCTTACAAGTTATTGTTCCCATGTATAAACAACATTGTTGAGTATGAAGCTTTGACAAATGGACTCAAAATGGCCATAGAATGGAGAATCACAGAGTTTCACATCTATAGGGATTCACAGCTGATAATCAACCAAGTTAATGAAGAATATCAAACAAAAGATGAGAAATTGGTACCTTATAAGAAAATGGTTGATTCATTGAGATGGTATTTCACATTTGTCACATTTTAGAAAATCCCTAAAGTAGAAAACAAATTAGTTGATGCTATGGCTACACTTGCTTCACTTCTTTAGCTAGAATAGAATGAGTCTAGATTTGAATTCCTGGTGGAAGAGCTACACTATCCTATCTATGACTCCCAAGAAAGCCATGTCATTTGTACCCTTGTTGGTCATGACTCATCCTATTATGGTGCCATTTACTCATACCTTTGTGATGGCATTATCCCTGATACCTTTAACCGTTTTGAATGAAGAAACCTTACCTGAAATGCCTCTCACCATACCCTTATCTCTAGTGATTTATATAGGAGGGGTCTAGATGGGACACTTCTTAGATGCTTAGAAAAAGATGAATTCAATTGAGCATTAGTTGACATTCATGAGGGCATCTATGGGGGAAATTCCAATGGTCTTTCCATGGCCCAGAGGTTGCTTAGGGTGGGGTACTATTGGCCTACAATGCAGATAGATGCATTAGCTTTTGCAAAATCCTATGAAAAGTGTCAAAAACATGGTAACCTGATACATGCTCCATGGAGTGAGCTTATTCCTTCTATATCTCATTGGCCCTTTTAGCGCTGGGCCTTTGATCTTGTTGGTAAGATTCATCCCAACTCATTAGGCGGACACAAATTTATCATCACTACTACTGACTACTTTACTAAATGGGTAGATGCTATCCCAATTTCTGTTGCCTCAGGCAAGATAGTTTCTCTATTCATTTTGAACCATATCATCTGTCAATATGGAGTATCTTTTGAGATTATCATTGACAATGGAGGTTAGTTCAAAAATAAGGAGCTTAAACACCTCTATAAGAAATTCAATATTAAACAACATTGATCCTCCATTTAATTCCTGCAAGGAAATGGTCAAGCAGAGGCTTCAAATACAACCATTCTTAAAGTCCTACACATAATAGTTCATAAGAATGGTAGAGATTGGCATCTATAGATAAATCCGGCCTTGTCGGCTTATAGAATGAGTATTCATACTCCTACGAGGGCTACTCCTTTTTAACTTACTTATGGTGCTGAAGCAGTGTTATCTTTAGAGGTTGAGATTCCTTCACTTAGAGTTTCCCTCAAAGGTCTAGTGATAGATGAAGACTACCACACAATGAGACTCCAAGAGTTAGAACTTCTAGATGAGAAATGTCAAGCATCATTTGACCATATGAGGGTTTACCAAAAGTGTATGTCCAAAGCGTTCAACAAAAAGGTTTTCCCTAGAGAATTCCAAGTGGGAGATCTTGTCCTACATGAAAATCCTAAGGACCAACAGCATAGAGATCAAAAGGGTAAATTTGAACCTAATTGGCTTGGACCTTACATCATTACTGCCACTTTTGGGATAGGTGCTTATTTGTTATCTACTGAAGATGAAAAATAGCTCCTTGATCCTATCAATGTCTTGCACCTGAAGAAGTTCTATCCATGATGCATGCTCTATCTGGGGGCATCCCTTGTACATATTTATTGATCCTGAAAAAATTCCAAAAAAAAATTCATATATGATGCTAAAAACATCCTTAAAAGCATATAAGGTCTTGAAAAAATATCATCCTAGTGAAAACCTAGCAATAGGTGCTTTGATGTCTCACCAAAAAAATAAAAAAATTGTGAAAAATTCAAAAAAAAAAATAGAAAAATAGAAAAAGGCCTTGGTGAAAACCTGGAAATAGGCACCTTGGTAGCAAAAAAATAAAAAAATTGAAAAAATCAAAAAAATCTGTCAAGTGGTGAAAACCTAGAAATAGGCACTACTTGAGGCCTTTGCACCCTTGTTTCTTAGCACTCATCCTCGACACTTAGCCTTTCTCTATCATGCCTTTGTCCTTGTTGCCTTGGTTTGGAATTGGTCTTTGTCTTTGTCTAGGGGGCATAACTGTGTTAGCTTTGGTCTCTTGGATGAGTTAGTCTTTAGGACATATTGCAAATGGTGTTTTTCAACACCACCCCAACTGTGTTTTTCAACACTTCCCTAGCATCAAGTGTTTCTCAACACTTATCAGATATCTTACCCACAGTCTACCATGATATGATATTTTCCATTGGCAGATGCGATATTCTAAGTTTGACTCTATGACCTACAGACACGCACTTAAACACTTGACTCGTTGAGACTTGTTTGACTTTATTTCTTTGTGTGTTGTCTATGATGATTTCTTTGATGAGTTTTCTCTCCCTAATAGTTTTCGATGATGCTAGACTAGAAGACTGGGGGCACGAGGACATGTTTTCTTTATTTTCTACTTGTGGGTATATTTTGTTGGTCTTAACTATCATGAGCATTCATGCTTGTTGCACTTGACACTAGGATCTACAAGGTATTATCCTTGATTTTTTTCTGTGAGTGCATGCTTATGGTCATCTTGAATTTCTTATGTCTTGATGTGAGCATAATCTTGCTATACTAAACTTAGGGAACCTCAGTGCACTATTCATCTTGACCTACATGTCTTTGATGCTTAGGTGGGATTCCCACATATCTATCTGATATAGATCATATTCATATACCCATAGTCATACTAGTGTGTATTGTATGATCTTGTGATGCTACCAACAAAGCTCGATGATGATTATTAGAATCTAATGGTTTTTTAACCTTGCAAGTAAACCACTTTTCATAATAGCTTGCATTCTTAAGGTCATGTTAGTTTAGTTTTGCATCTTGCATATGGAGAGAGCTCTCCTTTCATCTTTCATGGACTTGTTGGTCAATTGCACTCACCTTTTGCTTCTTCTCGATCATGTCTTTCGCTCCTTGTCTTTCACATCACATCATTTTCCTATCATCACAAGGGGTTAATCTTATCATCATATCTATGTCAACAAGAGATCATTTTTAGAAACATGAGCCCATATCATAGCATGAGAACTAAACATACATCTATGAGAGAGACTATACACGAGCATATATAAGCATACATCATACATTTGAGCAATATAAAAAAGACAATAAATACTAAAACATCCATCACAAGTGAGACAAGTACACAAGACAAATCGTAAATCCAATAATCTCATATATAAATCAATGATACAAGTACAATATGGGATCCATAATCTAGATAATGTCTCAAGATATGACTGTACATCTAACACACTAGACCTAGGACTAGCTCGCTCCATCATGTGGAGGTGGTGACCCCATCCTATCACCTGCCATGTCTGATCGCCCTACCCTCTCAGAGTAGAGTGGCACTCTCTATCCCTCATGCACATCTACTATATATAAACCATGGTAATATGTTGCTCATGTTGCCTCCCTAAAAATCTCCTTAGCATCTACTCATGCTTCCCTCTCATGTCACTCTATCTCAGCTCATGCATCCAGGAGCTATTGATCTCACATGGTAATAGTGGTCCTTAGCTGCTAGACCTCAGACTCCAAAATCTATATCCAAGCATGGAGATCCTCTCCCCCCTGTCCATAGGCTGATCCTACCCTATATCCACCCATTGGTGAGATGGTCTCACCACATCATCATCATTGGATACTTGTCTCTCTGACCATCTCCGGCCACTAGATCAAGACCCCTATCCTACCCCTCTCCTCCCTCCTCCCCCTCCTCCATCTCCCCCATCATCATCATCTCCCTCATCACCCTATGCCTCTGGCTGTGCATCTAGAATTTTAAATCATGGAAATGGGTGTCTCCAATGCTCTTCTCTATAAGTTGCATCAACTCTTGCATCCGCCATATCAGGTAGATATTCCCAGGGCTCCTTGTGTAGACTTGTAGTCTCCTATGTTTCCTACTGGTAGTCCAGCATCAACAACCACCCCAATCCCTCATCCTCCCTAACCTGGGCATGTGTGGTAGTCTCCACAAGTACCCTCTACTGGTGACCAAACTGTCTCCATACCTGAGTGATACAGAAGCACTCAATAATATCAACATGATGACCTAGTAGTGGCTGACTGCATAACATATACCTGAGTTCCCACTCCCAGTCGCTCCATTGCTCACACTGCCTGTATGGCCTATACTCAAAGGCTATAAGATCATCCAGTAGCCTCTTGTAGTATGTCAGATCTCCCCTATGGGGATGGCTGACAAATCCCATGTACCTATAGATATAAGGGCATCTCTGCTCCTGAGTCTGTATATGTGGTCTCACAATGGCTATGTGCTCCCACGCACACAATTGAGCCAGGATAGCTCCGCATGCCCAAGACCTATCATCCTTGTACAAAATATCATTTAGCTCATGGTACATGTCTGCTAGGATAGCTGGGCCCCATGCCATCCATCTAAGGTGTGCTACCAAATCTACAACTAACCTACCCCAGCCTAGTGGGAATCCCCTCTGGCTCCTATTAGTGATCAATGCTTGTGCTACTATGGAGCACATGATACATGCCACTGGGTAGTCCCAACCATACTCCTTGATCAAGTGATCCTAACTAAGATGCCTATCTATGATGGTCACATCTTGGAATAGGTCTTGGATAGCCTGTCTCCCATCTGTAGGACTCTGATCATAGTATACCTATGCCAGCAAAAAATCATGTCAGTTTTCATCATATGGAAACATTACATTAACGAACATCTATAAACATGATTATACTTACAGGATCTCCATGGTTGGATATCTGTAGGATTTGGTAGACATCCTCTAATGTGATCAAGGCCTCTTCGGTCAGCATATGGAAGGTGTTATGCTCATTGTGCCACCTCTCTGCCAAGGCTGTCAGCAACCCATGGTTTGCCCGTATATGGGGCATATCTAGTAGGTATCTGAATCCCATCTGACCCAAGTCTACTCAGCTTGGATCATCTAGATCTCAAACAAAACATAATCCAACCACTCTCATTGCTCTAATAATGAGTGCTAAAAAAGCCTCCTGCAAGCCATAACCCATAAACCAAATGTCAGAACATATCATGATGGATGACTAACATCAATACAAGA
Source organism: Chamaecyparis obtusa (assembly GCA_027943335.1). Taxonomy (NCBI): domain Eukaryota; kingdom Viridiplantae; phylum Streptophyta; class Pinopsida; order Cupressales; family Cupressaceae; genus Chamaecyparis; species Chamaecyparis obtusa. The sequence continues at coordinate 222,820 of BSBK01000923.1, read as the reverse complement.
AATCTTAAATGCAAAAATTGTCTAGACCCATGTCATATTGTTCAAATTAAAAACATGCAATATTTCTTATTACACTAGTGTGATACTATTTTTTGATATTGTATCATGTGATACTTTCCTCAATATCAGTACGATACTCTTTTCCTGTCTGATAGTTTTCACAAGATCGCATGATGTTTCATCCACTATTGTGCAATACTGGATTAAACAATTGTGTGACACTTTGTGGACCTGTGAACTATTGCACGATATAGAATATCAAAGGTGTGTGATACTTTAAAACTATCGTATGATGTTTTGCATACATATAATTTGAAAACATTAAAAACATGTTATAAATGCATTAAATGACTCAAAAGGCTAGTTTTTCTGAAAACTTATCGGGGCACTGTAGTGATGAGGCCAGTTGTGCAACCGACCATGCTTGAATCGATGTGTGTGGACCAGAATCACTTCTTGTTGAGCCATAGCTTCTCTCAGATCTCTCAAAGTTCTCAAAATCACAATAAGACAAATGAATTTGAAAATGACCTTTTTACCCCTTATATAGCATTTTGACTTTTTGACCCAATTTTTGAAACCTCTCAGAATTTCATGAAAATTGCACCCCTAGCTAATGTCAACATCTTGGATCCATTTTTGGGATTGAAATCAAAATCCAAGTTCATCTTGATAGTCAAAATCACATTTTACATTTATCCTTCTTCTACACAGTTGGTTGACCATTTGAGGCCCGATCCTTCAATCTTCATTGGGGCATCTTCATTTCTTCATCCCCATCTCTTTCAACATTCTAGTCTTTCATTCATTCACAATCGAACCTAGTCAAACTGGGGCATATATTCACTACTTGATTGTTATTCTATCCTCTTTCATCTTCGATTATGATTTCTATTGATTTGATCAGATCTATCATTTTGTTATTTCTCCTCTACTTGATTTTGATTTTGATTCCAAGGGGGCAGTAGCTATCAAACTTTAATTTTCAATCCTTGATTCAGTTTTATCAAACGTTGCTTGAGATTCTTATCTCTTATCTTAGACTTGACAATTACCTAATTACAGGGGTGTTGGCCTTGTCTTTTTCAATCAGCTTATATTTGTCCTGATGTGTTCCCATCCATCGAACACATGTTTGGGTTGTTTTGTGATCCAAAATCGATCTCACACTTCAACTTCATTCTTTGACTACATGTGATCCCAAATCGATTTCACATTAGTCAAAGAGGGGCAAATGTATGCACCCTAAAATGGTCACCTAGACTTTGGGCCCCATTCTTAAATTTATCAATTTCTTGAATCAATATTTTAAAACAATATTTTCAATCAAATCAATTTTCTTGATCAAATCCTGATTCTATCATTTATTCAATTTTATTCTATGGGTTAACCATCTTATCCTAAGTCTTTATTTAATTAAAAGGAATTTTCTCCCCTTTTATTAAATAAAAAGCCCCCACTTTCCTCTTATCCTAAGTTCCACAAATAAACCATTATTGTTATTTTATAAAAAGAAGAAAAAAGGCCTTTTTGTCTCACATGGGGCATAAAAGTCAACATTCTTTCTCATTGGAGGAGATTTGTGCACAAGGATTGATCCCTCTTTTAAGCTCCACCCTTGATTAAATCTTTTTCCTCTTAATCTCCATGGTCCACTTATCTTTAAAAGGAGAGCTCTTTTCCCATTCAAATGATCCACTTTTTATGCTAATCTTATGCTGTATGTTTTCTTGGTGATTTTGGAGCTTTGGAGATCTTCTTGCATTCTAGCTTTCATTCTTGCATTTATCTTAGCTTTCATGGCATTTTAGTTTACTTTCCTTTCATTTTTTTAGCTTAGCTCACCTAGCTTAATTAGCAAAGGCTTGTAATACTCTCATTTTTCATAGCATAGCTACATTCTTGCATCTTCATTCTAGTATAGCATTGCATTGCATTTCCATCTTGATTCTTGAAGATATTGGCATTCTTGCCCTTGTCTCTTTGAATCTTCCATTGTGTAGTTTACTAGCAAGATTATAGGCTTAATAGCTCGAATTGAGAGCATTCTAAATATCCTTGTGACTCCATGCGTAGGGAGCTCTAGGTCACTTTCTCAAGGTTTCAAATCCATGGATTCTCTTGGAAGTAATGACTTAGAGAAGTGCACATTTTGAGTGTACATATCTAGTATTGCCAGAGATAGATCAGAATTAAAGCACTTGGCTAATGAGCTCATGGAAATTTTGGGAAATGTCAGAATCCTAGGAATTGGTGGCTAGGATTCCATGATTTGGGTGTTGGAATTAGGAGAGATAGGTACTAAGAGGGGAGGGGTGAATTAGTACCTTCAAAACTTTAGTTGCAAAACCTTTCTAATCTATAACTAAATACTATGATAACCGATCAAAATAACTTGAATCTAATTGCATAAATCAATCATCTAGTTAACTTAAGAAAGTAAACAACATGAAATAAATATGACAATCACATAAAACAAGTATTTTTGTAACGCAAAAATTGTTTTTAGAAGGTAAAAATTGAGGTGGGGATGACACCCACAAATTCTTCACTACTACAGATAGAAAAGGTTTGCTTGTTAAGGCTACAAGTTTTGATCACTTTTGGTGATCTTACCCTATTAGGAGTAACATATTAGATCAGCTAGATCTACCTAGTTATAGGATTTAACAACACTAAATGAAGTGTGTACTCGGTTAAGACATTTATACAAAGACTATTAAGTCTACTCGGTTAAGAGATTTCACAAAAACTCTATCACAATATTCAAAAAGTAATAGGTAACTATCTGGTAGTTGACAACTCAATTGTCTGAAATAGATCTAGAGTAACATATTATCTATGATGGTTCTCTACTCTGATCTACTCGGTTGCCTTCTTTGATTCTGCTCAATCTGAAATCCTCTGTACTTTGTTCTGCTCGGTAAACTGATTGACTTGAAGATAGGCAATTTCTTTAAGTGTTCCATGATTCATATATATCAGTTAAACAACCTTATAAAATGGTGTGAACATATAAAATATATAGTGTTGTGCTTTTTCACTTAAGAAAAAATTAGGTTACAAAAAAAATAATCATAACCCTAAGATCTACAGTGCAAAAATGACCTAGATCAACTAATACAAATAAGATAATCATTGCATTTAATGAATATCTTTTACAATAAATGCTCCTCGATCTTGGTAAACCATTTTATGATCTATTGTAACTGTCTACATAGAATAATGTGCCATTTCTAATTACTATGCCATTTTCTGTGATCATCAGTAAACATTGTATAATCTACTCAGTGTATACTGCGATGCTCGGTGTTTACTGACCGTCGATGTTGGTGTCACTGGTGCTTGGTTAACTATGTGATGCTTGGTTTAAGGCTTTACCAACTACTCTATCTTACTTCTAGTTATCGATTGTCTCAATATAATTGACCGACCGACCTGTTTACTATCCTTTGATACTAATGACAACCTAAAATGCTCAATAGAGATTAACAATTTCCCCCTTTGGCATTAGTATCAAAACTTCAAATGTATATAGACAAAATGTTTCTATATATTCCTTATGTCTCCGCCATATACATATCCACAACAAAAAATTCTAAGTACAAAAGTACTCCCCCTCAGTGCATGCTCCTAGTATTATGTAATATACATATAAAAAATATACTATTTTGCATATACATGTTTTCCTCCTTTTTGATAATAATGCCAAATACCCAAAAAATATGTAATGTATACTTACATCTTATCAAAAATGTTCGGATGGGTTTTCTTTACAAACACCAAGAGGTTTTCCCATTCCTCTTTCAAGTTGGTAAGAGCAATTTGCTCAAGACTGACTTGTGCATGCATGTCAAAGATATTATCCAACACCAAAATCTCTGGTGTTTCCACAAGTTGCTCAGCTTTGATAGTATGTGTTTCAAAAATCTTCAGGTAAGGAGTGAGTTCTTTATGTAACTCTGTAACCTGATCTATGATGTGCGCTTCTCGTTTCCTTAAGTCTGCTATCAGTCGCCGGAGTTCTTGAACTCAGTTAATGTGCTTTAAGAAAGAAGTTGGCTCAGTGATAGCTGCTTGCATACTCAACTTTATTTATGTTTCTAAACCTTTTAGCTTTTCACCAATTTCTATAGTGAAGGTGTCTGTAGTACAAAGTTTGATGAGAAATTGACAGATTATATGGGTAATAGATTTTACCTCAGTAATGACCTCAGAGAATTTCACCTTGTTTAGTGCCACTTCAGTGCTAATCCTTTTTGCCAATTTGTTTTGAATCTTTGACTCTACCCTTTCTTCTATTCTTTTGTTTGCATCTATATTAGGGGCATTGATTTTGTCAGCAAGGGTGGCGAGTTGATCTAAAATGGGAGTATTCTCATCAATATTTGTTTCTGGTACTATCTGTTGTAGAATATCTCGTACATCATTTAACACTTCTTTGAGTTTGTGTTCTTGCCTCAACTTCTCTTGTGCCACTTTCCTTGAACATAACTCCCCATGCCGACTTAGTTCCTTAGGGCTTAGGGGTCTTGGGTCACATTCGGGTATAATGATAACTTCATCAATGGTGACTGGCCCTTTGGCTTTCTTCATCTTCTTCTTCGGGGCTAGAGGTGACTTCTTCTCATTTATGACAATAGATTTTTCTTCACTCCTCAGATTATCCTTACCAGTTGACACTATATCATCCTTCTTCTGCTCCTCGATAGATTGAGTGGGAGTCTCAGTGGTAGTGTCAGGTCGGTTCACCTCAGTTGACTTTGTTTCTGCTGGTTCATTTGTTTCTACAGACTGTGCCTCTAGTTGGTTAGGCTCATTTGTATTTGTAGGTTGCTTGGGTGCTTGAATCTTAATTGAATCTTTGGTTGGCTCAAGATGAGAGACATCAGGTTGTACTTGTGAAATGATTTCAACTGCCTCTACAAGTACAGGTAGTTCACCCAGTAGAGATGTACACACATTGTCAATGTTTAATGCTTCATCTTTGTATTGTGTAATTATTACATCTTTGTCATCCTTATCATCAGGATCACCATTAGTGATGTCCTTAATGAGTGCATCATCATCAGTTTTCTTTTGTAAGTGGATCTTAACTTGTTCTGGTGCATCCTGTGAAATTTTGATTTCTTCCTATTGTTCGATGATATCAATTACCTAAGTAACTAATATACCGGTGTCTTCTATTTTCTTTCCTTTACTATCATCAATGAAAATACTTTTACCTTTTGAATTGTGTCTCTTTTTAGACAATTTCAGGAATGCTTCATCTTCAGCTTTCTCTTCTACTTTCAAAATTGATGTCCAAAGAGAGTCACAAATGATATCCATATCATCCACATTCTCATCCATGATTTGCATAGCTCTATTCTTGACTGAAAATCTAGCCTGATACCTTGTCATGTATTCACTTACCACAACATAGCTAAAGTGTGAGGCTGCACAACCTAGTGACCATTCTCTTTTCCTTTTCTCTATTTCAAGTGCAATAGCCCATCTCTCACTTATTTTTTCATCAAGTTCCTTTGGCAGTTGACATGCGAATTCCATGGGTACTCTCTTGAACTTGATCATCATCTGGATGATAGCATGTTCTAGCTTTGTGTTGTCCTCAATTGACATGTTAAATTTGTCTATGCCTGGATCGTTAAGATTTCCATTCTCAATTATATCTTCAATTATTTTTTCTAATGTAATTTCTCTATTATGAACTAACTTGAATTGATCAGGATCATTTTCCATGTCAATCTCCTCTATATCTTCTTTACTCATGTATTTCCTCTTTTTCTTTAGTGGTTCAACTTCTTTCTTGTTCTTTCTCTTGATGTATTTCTTCATCGGTGTAGCTGCTCTTCTTTTTGCTACTTTTACTGCTTCTTATTTCTGCTCAGTTGATTGTGTTGCAGTTGATGAATGTGTTGTCATTCCTTCAGGTTCTAGTAGTTGAATATCTTGTTAATCAATTGTGGGCAGTTGAATTTCTTCTTCATCATTGGTGGGAGGAACTGGTGTATTATCCTTTTCTTTGTCTGACTCGGTCTCCTCACTATCATAGGGTTTGTCAGCCAACTATAACTAACCTTCGGTTGCCTCATCAACTAATGAATCCTTAGGTGAGTTAGATGTAGTTCCATATTTTCCAATGAGATCCTTTTTCATTTTCTTTTCCCTTCTAGATATTTTACCGATCTCAATGTCCATTGTGATTCTAGACTTAGCTTCCTCATACACTTTAAACCTATTGGCAGTGATGTCTATCGGTAATGCCAGCAATGCATTGATAGATTTCAAAGAGAAATCATGATTCATTTCATAACCCATTGGTGCTAGCCATTTTGTTCTCATTTCTACTGCCTTTATCATTGAGTGGTCTATGCTTACCACAAAGCATATGTCATCTTCAAATTTACTTACTAATTCCTTTGGAATTCTGCTCCTTTGTTGCATTTTTGTTTGAAATTCCTTAAAATATGCATTGAACCCCTTGTTCAGATTGTCTCCTAGACTTCTCATCATTTCACTGATTTGAGCACTTATTAGTTTGTCTAATTACCAGTTTACTTTTCCAATATCCGGTACATATTGTTGCAAATAGAGAAATGTACAGACAAGCAGTGATCTGTACTTACATGTATTGGACTTCTTTGCTTTGATTGTCTTCATATTGTCATGCAGTTGGTGTAGTAGTAGCTCAACAAGATCAACTTGGTGATCTTTCTTCATAATTTTGTAAGCCATGTCCACGGCATTGCAGGGTACACTATTCAGTCTGCTTGATTGAAATATCTTGTACCCGATGACATGGGCTATGAATTTTACCACTAGATCTTTGATAGTTGATATTTTTAGTGCCCTACCATTCCATTGAGCTCTAGTGTTCTTTTCTATGTCAGGATGAGATGAACTTTGAAATGCTTTGGCTTTGTCGGTTATAGGGTACCTGGTAACCCTACTGATAATCTTCTTGGTGATCTCAACAGGTTTGTCTAACCAAAATTTGTCATCATGAAATCTTCTTAGCATGATTGTTATCTAGTTGTTGTGAAATGATTGTGGGAAGTATGTGAAACATCATAACCCTAATTCTTCAATCTTCTTATATTCAGATTTGATCTTACCATCCGGTCCACAGATTTGTTGATAAGCTGCTACGGTCTCAAAATCACATACTTCACTGATCTTGCATTGAATGTAAGCCCTAACATCTTCTATCAACAAAACCTTATCTGGAATACTAGAAAATGCCCCCATATCATCTATTTGTGTTGTGACCTTAGGATGAGGTTTGAATTTCTCCTCAAAAAAGTGTGCCCTAACAATTAATTCCACTTCCTCCTCAAAGTTCTACGATTTGCTTGCGGTCGATGTCGATGCCATAAATTGTTTTTAGGGTTTCAGCAAGCAATAGATAACCAATGTTCGGTAGGGAGATGAACTTACTTGTTATCATCAAAGAATTATCATCGGTTTGATCTACAGTAGCTTTGAATCTATTCTAAAAATTGTTAGCTCGAACTCTTCTCTGTAAAATCTCCTTTCTTCGAAATCTCAATGTAACAATGAACTCTATTTCCATGTATTTATAGGTTTTTCAATATTCCCGCTCAAACTTTGATGCATTAAATGTGTGACCTAACTTTTGGTACAAAATGACTATTAGCTTGGTAATGTTTACAATATCTTTTGCTTGGTTAACATAGAATCACTTCATTAGTTTGCACTATTTTTGGTTAACCTTGTATAGTGATTACCGATGGGTAACCAACTCACTTTTCTTCTTTTACCAACTATGTGACATTTGTAAACTTATAACACATAAACCATGGTGCATCTATATTCATGCAGATTTGGTATTTGTACATCATATATAAGGAACTGTATGTAAAATTTGATCATTGAAAATGTCAGTTCCATACATACCTTTGTCATCTTAAGTGGAGGTATCGATGTCACCCAATCCAATGGATGAGGTTTCACCGATAGTTTTACTTGACTCAGCATTCTCATTTGATGCCTTCTTCCACATTGTGTTCCTTAACTTCATAATATCTGCAATGTTATATCCACTCTCAAATATATGGTTTTCATTAGGTGCTCGGTCTCTGCAGTTCTTGCTTACATGACCGACCTTGTGATAGTGCATACATGCCATTCCTGCATTTGTCCAGTTTCTTGATTGTCCAATCCGAGTCTTTCTATAACAGTTTGCTGCAACATGTCCATACTGACCACATGTTGTATAATTAGTCCATGTATTATAATCCCAAACATATGAGTTACCTTGTCTCTTCGGTTAATATGGCTTTCATTGTAGTTTCTCTTTAGGTGTCCAGACTTGTTTCATTTTCACCTTGCAGTGTGCCCATGCTTATTACAAGTATAGCATATTTTCTCCTTAGTAGTATTATTAGCAATTTCATTCTTCTTAGCTCTGCATTCATAAGCTAGATGTCCAAACTTACCAAAGTAATAGAAATATCCATTGAACTTAGGAATGACAGGAGGTTTACCTTGTGCTTTGCTTCTACACACATTAGATGTATGTCCTAGTTTTCCATAGTGGTAACATGTCATCACTTTAGGTTTTTGAGTTTGATTGTTGTTGTCTTTTTCATCTTGTTGTGATGATTCTCCTTCACTGGTGTAGCCTATACCGGCTCTGCTTTCAAATCTCCTCTGATTAGTCAGGAAATCATCAATCTTTTTAGAACTATCCTCAGCTATCTTCATCATTTCATTGTGTTTCTTTTGTGTTTTTATTTAATTTCTCAATTTTTCATTATCTTCTCTGAGTATTGCAACATCTTCAAGTCTTCTTGATAATTCTCCATTTACTCAGTTCATTTCTTGATTGACTGTCATCATCTGATTTGATACTTGGAAGTGACGATCAGTGAGTCTCTAGATTTCACTTTCTTTTGCTTGAAGTTGTTTAGTCATTAGTCTTCGGTCTTCAATAGCTAGATTCTAATCTTGTTCAGCTTGTCTAGCATTGTTCATGATTTCCACCATTCTCACCATTTGAGATTCATGACTAATTTGAAGTGCTTTCACTTGCTCAGATAGATGCTGATTCTTTTTAGATAACTCATAGATTATGCTTTTAGATCTGTCAGAGATGCTTCTAGAGCTTGATCCAATATGATCAAATATTTCATCAATAGGTTCTTCATGATAACTTATTTCATTCAACTGAACTGCAAGGTTCTTTCTTTCAACCAGTAATTTCTTCAGTTCTTCCTTGGCTTGTTTGTACTGTTCCACAAACATCTGCATTTGTATTTTTTGATTCTCAATAGTCTTGTCAAGCTTGTATCTCTCCATGATTTAGATATTTTCCCTTCAGTAGTTAGACTTTTCAACAAGAGAACTATGCTCTGATACCAATTGTTGGAATTAGGAGAGACAGGTATTGAGAGGGGAGGGGTGAATCAGTGCCTTCAAAACTTTAGTTGCAAAACCTTTCTGATCTATAACTGAATACAGTGATAACTGATCAAAATAACTTGAATCTAATTGCATAAATCAATCATCTAGTTAACTTAAGAAAGTAAACAACATGAAATCAATATGACAATCACATAACACAGGTATTTTGGTAACACAGAAACCCTTGTTAGAAGGTAAAAATTGTGGTGGGGATGACACCCACAAATTCTTCACTACTGCAGATAGAAAAGGTTTTCTTGTTAAGGCTACAAGTTTTGATCACTTCTGGTGATCTTACCCTATTAGGAGTAACATATTAGATCAGCTAGATCTACCTAGTTATAGGATTTAACAACACTAAATGAAGTGTGTACTTAGTTAAGAGATTTATACAAAGACTGTTAAGTCTACTCGGTTAAGAGATTTCACAAAAACTCTATCACAATTGTCAGAAAGTAATAGGTAACTATCTGCTAGTTCACAACTCAATTGTTTGAAACAGATCTAGAGTAACATATTATCTATGATGGTTCTTTGCTCTGATTTGCTCGGTTAGCTTCTTTGATTCTGCTCAATCTGATATCCTCTGTACTCTGTTCTACTCAGTAAACTGATTGACTTGAAGATAGGAAATTTCTTTAAGTGCTTCGTGATTCATATATATCAATTTAACAACCTTATAAAATGGTGTGAACATATACAATATATAGTGTTCTATTTTGCCGCTTAAGCAAAAATTAGGTTACAAAAAAAATAATCATAACCCTAAGATCTATAGTGCAAAAATGACCTAGATCAACTAATACAAATAAGATAATCATTGCATTTAATGAATATCTTTTACAATAAATTCTCCTCAATCTTGGTAAACTATTTTACGATCTGTTGTAACCATCTGCATAGAATAATGTGTCATTTCTGATTACTATGCCATTTTTTGTGATCATTGATAAACACTGTATAATCTGCTTAGTGTAGATTGTGATGCTCAATGTTTACTGACTATCAGTGTCGGTGTCCCTGGTGCTCAGTTAACTATGTGATGCTTGGTGTAAGGCTTTACCGACTGCTCTGTCTTACCTCTAGTTACCGACTGTCTCAATATAAATGACCGACTGACCTGTTTACTATCCTTTGATACTAATGACAACCCAAAATGCTCAATAGAGATTAACATTGGGCCCCCACCCAAGTGGGTACCTTCTCAGTCAAGATAGCTTACAACCTTCTGCTAAAGGAAGAGAATAATTCAGGGGATTGGACAAAGGTTGGGATTCCTCAGCTCACACCAAAAATCAATTTCTTCTGGTGGACCCTTATGCATGGTAAAACCTTAACTTTAGAAAACCTCATAAAAAGAGGATTCTCCATGGCTAGCAGGTGCATCCTATGCAAAAAGGAGGAGGAAACGCTAAATCACCTATTCATACATTGTGATCTCGCCGCTAACATTTGGTAGGAAGTTATTGTTAAACTAGGAGTCTCGTGGGTTTTGGGTAAAGATGTCCACCAATTCACTGACTAGAAAACCCCTTCCAATCACTCTCTCCTCTAGGTCCTATGGAAAATTTTGCCTCTGCACATCTGTTGGACTATTTGGAAAGAAAGGAATAATAGGATATTCAGGGAGTCTTTTTCCCCACCTAAGGTTTGCCTTTATATTGGAACTAAGCTCCTATGTGAGAATGCTAGAATGGCTAAGTGGAAGCTCCCCTCGGCACCTCCCTCTACTTGGGAGATCAAAATGGCTAATAATTGGAACCCGCTCAATGGCTTTACTAAGTTTGACAACTCCAAGTTGATAGCTAGGAATGCTACCAAATGGGTTGCCCTGCCCATTGGCTAGACCAAAATAAATTTTGATGTGGTAGAAAATAAGCTTGCTCAGGGTGGTGGAGGTGTGCTAAGAGACCACAATGGCACTTGCCTCTTGGCTTATGCTGGGCCACTAAAAAATTGTACAGTCAATCAAGCTGAAGGCAAAACTCTCTTATGGGGGATCAAATTTGCCATTCATATGAACATCAGGATGTTGACAATTGAGGGGGATTCCAAAGTGGTGGTGGAGGCCATCAAAAGGACAGATAATGCGTGGTGGTGGGTTAATACCATAATTATGGAAATCCATGAGCTTCTCAACAACCACTAATGCATTACTTCACCCTGGAAGGTAAATTTACAGTGTTCTACTATTACCATTTTCCGTTTCTCAATCATATCAAGAATAGGGATTTCATATCCATTTCATTTTATCTTTTGCATTCTATTGAAAGCAATATCCTAGATATTAGAGAAAATAAAAACCCTGAAAAGGCCGATCCCTATTCTCCACCAGGGCCTCCTGCTTTATCTTTATAACTTACATAAGGCCATATGCCCTCCGCCCCAACCACCCCCTGTCATCCAAGAGGTAACCCAAGAAGAATCCCCTTCAAAAGCTGATAATCCCACTTAATCCACCTCCCAATCTCTCCAGGAAATCCTAGAAATGGACCTGGTCCCTAAAGAGGGAAAAAACCACAAGAGATGTCTGAAAACCCTTCTAAAAGGGTGGAGGAGCTTGAGGAATCCCATGTTTCAGAATCTTTGGAAGCCAAGGAAATAAAGGAGACTGATAGTACCCCAGAGACTGAAAGGAAGCCCAAAAAATGGAGGTTTTAAGATAGCCAGGTCAAGTTGGAGGTTGATTTGGGGGGCTTTGTCTGCCATTCTAATAGAATTGCTAAGGAGAAGTGTAAAACTAGAATCAGGGAAATGGCTTCAAAGGAAAAGTCCCTTTCAGAGAATGACACCTCTGCCACTGAGTCGATTAAGGTCTATTTTGATGATCACCTGAGCTCACACAAGACTAGCACCACTCCCCCCTTGAACCCCCAGCCAACTATGGAGATTCCTCACAGCAATACCCTACTCTAACCTCCCCCCATGACCAGCAAACCAAGTCCCCCACTACTGAGCACAACTCTATGGCTTTGGATGGTAATGATAGGTTTAAGGGCTCCCTTAAGCTAAATTTATTAGAATTGGACATCAAGATCTTAGGCCTCAAACATGACATGCAGGACATTAAAGCCTGGGTCATGGATACCAACAATTTTTCTCTCAAGGTCATGCATGCATCGGTGGTCACCCTATGTACGATGTAGGAGAAGCTGGCTGGTGGAAAATTGGAGGCTAACGAAGACAACAAAGACCTCTTCATGTTGCTAAAAGAAGAGTGGGCCACGACCCTGATGTCCAAATGGCTGGGTAGGAGACCCTAGCTTCCTACTGTCATGAGGTTTTTATTTTTGATCGAGCATGTTGGCCCCAGTTTGTCTATGTTGCTTTCCTGGTTTAAGGTTAATTTGGCTAGTTACTAGTTTAGCCCTGGGTGGCACGATACTATTAATATGTTTATTATTATCTGCTTAAGATACTTTGGTCCGTTATTTTTGAAAAGAACTGTTATTTTTGTTTTTGATAGAGGTAGATTAAACATTGGTTCTTCTGTTGCCTTACTGCTGATGAATTTCTTATGACTAGTTCTATTAATATCATGTTAATGTGCTTCTAGTCCTACTATACCACAGGCCAGCACCCTCTTGCTGCTTTTATCTATCGAAAACATATGTTGACATCAGTGAAAAAATACAAATGACAACAACATTAATTGCAACATCACTCAATGTAGTGATTAAACATATTAAATGTATCAACAATCTCCCCAATGCATTAGCAATAACCAACAATCTCCCCCTTTGGCATTGAAGGCAACATATGGGAAGATCCATCAACCCAAAAGTATTCTCTCAGTACCTTTACCACATAGTCTTTTTCCCCAATACATAGTCTTTTCCTTGTAGGATTTTCACATAGTCACTTTCCCCCTTTGACAACAATGGCAAAGGGTGCCATAAGCCACCAATTGTCTTCAACGATCACTCCCCCTAATGAGTGGATCCCTACGGGTAGAAGCAAAAAGTTGGGTGCCAATTCCGTGGAAGTCCGCGGCTTGAAAATTTGCGCTGCTTGAAACGAGCACCCATTTTTTAAAAACGGGTGCCCGTTTTAGGCTCGGACATCCGATCCAAAATTCAAAATACGGGTACCCATTTTTCCAGAAATGGGCACCCGTTTGTTGAAAAATGAGTACCCGTTTCTAAAAAAAAATTTAATTTTTTTTTTTTAATTTAAAATGTTTCTTTAAACACATTTTTTAAAATTTATGAAACGGGTGCCCGTTTTTTGAATTTAAATAATGGGTGCCCGTTTCTTAAAATATGCACGAGGGATTTTTCACTCTGCCTCAATTTTTGGTTTGGGATAGGTTTGGTGAGACCAAGCCTATGTCTTAGCCTCCAAAATTTTGGCTAAGGCATTGGAATAAAACTTTTAAGGCTTACCGTAATTTTTTGAAGCCCTTCTGGATCAATTTTTTTGACAAAACAAAAACCCATTAAAGATCTCACTATCACGATTCTAAAAATATAAATTTCATGATAATATGGTTATTTTTACTATTTTTACATTATTTATTAGTTGATAGTGGTACATAAACGTAAAATAGTGAGACTCACTAAAACTTTAATAACTTTTTAATTTTTAAGTATTTTTAAAAATAAATTATATGTCATCAATCTAGATTCAATTCTTTTGAACTTAAAAAAAAAAATTTGAAAAAAAGAAAAATTATATTAAATTATGGTGGCCGTACACAAGAGGTTTGAAAAATAAGCTTTATTGTTAATTAAAAATAATTTACAAAATAAAAAAATAAGAAAAAATATTCTCATCAATATTCTATGTCTTAGGTATCTTCCCTAAAAAGGATTTAAAAAAATTCATTTATTTGTGTCAAAATATGGTGGCCATACACGGATGTGGTATGGTCCTGAAACAGGCATTTTGAAAAAGTGGTTTTCAAATATGCCTATCAAAATATAATTTATACCATGTGGGTATTAAAATAAATTATATATTTGAAAAGTAGACTCCAAGTACTACAATTTCTATTAGTGAATTTTTCCGAGATTCAATCTCTAAGTGCCTCCAATTTTGAGATCAATTCAGATAAATTTTGAAAAATAGGAAAAACACTTCCACTTTTTGCAAAAAATTGGCACCCAACTTCTTGCAGCCACCCCTACATCAAGTCTAGAATATGATAAGGCTCTAAAAACCTTTAGATTGATGCATCCCTACATCATTTAATTCTTAATAGGAGGGGCCTGAACCCCATGCATACCTCTGAGATACTCAAAGGTATCTTTTGAAAACATCTTTGTAAAGATGTCTTCTATCTATTCCTTTGTGCTAATGTATTCCAATATTATTTCCTTCTCTGCCACCTTGTGTCTCAAGAAGTGATACTTGATAGAAATATGCTTAGTTTTAGAGTGTATCATAGGATTCTTTGACATGTTTACTGTACTGGTGTTATCACAATGGATAACCACTAGTTCATCAAAATTTATTCCAATATATTTCAGCATTTGTTTCATCCAAAAAATTTGAGTACAATTAATGGCAACAACAACATATTCTGATTTTGTAGTAGATTGAGCTATACAATCTTTTTTCTTACTTAGCCATGAAACCAACTTTTTCCCAAGGAAAAATGCACCTCCACTAGTACTCTTCCTGTCATCAATGTTCCCTAGCCAATCAACATCAATATAAGCATGTAGTTCAAAATCATCACTTCTATCATACCATAAGCCATATTTTATTGTTCCTTTCAGGTATCTAAATATCCTTTTCACATCAGCTAGGTGTGTCTCTTTAAGTTCTGCCTGATATCTAGCCACAATTCCAACAACATTAGTAATATTTGGTTTGGTGTGAGTCAGATATTGTAATCCTCTAGCCATTGATCTATACTTGGTCTAAAAAACACACTTTGTCTCATCATTATTTGTCAGTTTGTGACCAGTCACCATGGGTGTACCAACTAGTTTACAATCTTCCATTCCAAACTTTTTCAACATCTCTTTAAGATATTTAGTCTAAGAAATAAAAATTTCATTCTTGTTCTGATTTATTTGCAGTCATAGAAAGAATTTCATTTCACCTATCATGGATATCTCAAATTCATTTTCCATCTCTTTAGATAATTTATCACACAATTCATCATTGCCTCCAAAGATAATATCATCCATAAAAACTCTATTATCAAAACTCCATCTTCACTAGTTATTATATATATAAGTTACTGTCAACAATACCTTTTATGAATGCAAGTCAAAGTAATTATTTGTCTAACCTTGCATACCAAGCCTTGGAGCTTGCTTCAGTTCATACAGTGCCTTCTTCAACTTGCATACCATGTCTCGATCTTCGCATAGAGGAAATCCATCAGGTTGTTCTATATACACTACTTCTTCAACATCCCCATTCAAGAATGCAAATTTCACATCCATCTAATATACCTTGAATTTTTTATGTCCAACATAAGCCAAGAATAAACTCACAACTTCTGTCCTACCAATAGGAGAAAATGTCTTTTCAAAATCTATGCCTTCTTATTATGAATAACCTTTACATACCAATCTTTCTTTGTTTCTTACAACAACTCCTTCTTCATTCATTTTATTTCTAAAAACCCACTTAGTTCCTATTACATTTTTGTCTTTAGGTCTAGGAACCAATTTCCAAGTGTTATTTTTCTTTATCTAATCTAACTCTTCCTTCATAGCATTTATCCAAGCTTCATCTCTACAAGATTCATCTATAGTCTTTGGTTCAACTTAAGAAATCAAACAAATTTCTTCTCTAGCCTTTAATATAGTCATTACTCCTTGATTTGTATTACCAATAATTTATTTTTCAGGATGATTTATCTTCACATACCACCAAGTCTTTGGAATCTCAGTAGCCTCATTTGTATCATCATCACAAGTCTCATTTTCACATTTAGTCTCAACAAGTTCTTCTTCAGTAGTAGAAGCCTCCTTGATCATGGTATTCTAATTACAATCATACATTCTCTCTTGTATCTGAAACCTTTCATCTATCTTCACATTGTTACTTTCAATCATCTTTCTTAATCTTAGTTTGAAACATTTGTAAGCCTTACTCTTAATAGAATAACCAAGAAAGATTCCTTCATCACTTCTAGCATCAAATTTCCCTATTTCATCATCTCTTTTGATATAGCATTTACTACCAAATATTCTGAAATATTTTAAAATAGGAGTATGATCAAACCATAATTCATAAGGAATCTTACTTGTACCACCTCTGATTTGAATTCTAGTCAATGTGTACACTAATGTCCCAACAGCTTCTCTCCAATGCACACATGAGATATATTTCCTTCAAACAACATTATTCTAGCAGTATCTAGTATTGTTCAAATTGATCTATCCAATTTCAAAGATGAAAAGAAAGCCTTAATCTATAGGCTTAATACTTTGCCTCATGATTCTTCAACTAAGGTTAAGCCTCGGAGAAGTACAAATATGAAAAATACTAGAGAGAAAAATTGTGTTCCTAAAGAGGTCACTAAGGTTTCTACATAATATTCCTCCTTTTAGTTGAATAATTTATAAATAACATCAGTTAATACCTGAAAAAAGTATAAAATTCTAGTTCATGGGCCTTATTTCCCTTCTTAGGATCCTCTCTCTAAATCCACTATTGACTCTTCTAAAGTTAAATTATCAGACTATCCTAATATTTTTGACAAGCTTGATAGCTTGTCTATGCTCGATAATTGGAAAATTGAAATCATTAAATAGTTATTTCTGCAACATAATACTACTAAAAATATTAATAGTTTAGAAGCCCTAGCTAAAGTTGGTGCTAGGATGGGGGACTAGTTAGAAGATATCCAGGATCAGATAGTTTAGGAAGTAGCAAACAATTTATCTATTAGACTTGACAATTGGACTATTTTTAAGAACAAATTAGGGAACTTCATGATTTAGTGCCCTCTAAAGAAGAAAATGAGTTCTATATACCATTACCAATGTGAAAAATAACCAAAAAGACCTCAAGAGGAAGCTTACAGTGATTTTTGACATTAGTAAGGACACGATGGATAATACTAATGAAGAAAACCTCAAGAGGAAGCTTAAAGTGATTTTTGATATTAGTAAGGACATGATGGATAAGACTTTAGGCTCTCTTTAGATTCTATATGCATAGCTTGAGCACAAGAGTTCTTAAAGGAAGAATAAATAGTTGGCCACTATTATGGTGATTGAGGGTCTAACTACATCAGTTTCTACATAGGAAAATTAAAAAAAAAAGGTTCTTTCTTGAACCTTATGAAGGAGGTGAATCAAGAATGGATGGAGGTTAAGGCTCCTTCTCTTAAGTCCTTTTTCTTGGGGAATTTTTTGGCTTTTTGTACTTGCTAGTGTTTCTTTGGCTGTAAGAGTTTGGGTCCCTTCTGATTTATCTAATTATAACAAGTTATTTATTTTTGTATGTTTTTTATTTTTTCTAACATGAAATTGTTAATGATTGTAGGATATTTTTAACATTTTAATGTCATTTATTTAAATGGATCCATCAATCTATCAATAATCAGTCCTCATTGATTTTCCATTCCTTTATGTGTATCAACATGACATTTAGAGTGATTATTTAGCCCACAATTTGAATAAGGGTGAAGATTTTAACATTTATCTACTTTATGTCCTTCCTTGCTATGCAACATGACACAAATTCTTCCTTCCATCCTTAGTATACTACAATAGTTACAACTAATAATATGCCTCTTCTTCTATGACTTCAATTTCTCTTCCTCAATTTGTGATGAACATTGATCTCTTCATCTAGATACTTCAATTGTCAATGATAGTACTCTCCTACTTTCTACTTTCTACTTGGAAAAAAAAATCTTCAAAAAATCATTTCTAATGTAAACTTTGTTATACCTACTTTATAAAGATAAATCTTTCTATCCCCAAAGTGAAAGGCTCACCTAAGCATCATTACAGCAT
Organism: Chamaecyparis obtusa; assembly: GCA_027943335.1. Lineage (NCBI taxonomy): Eukaryota > Viridiplantae > Streptophyta > Pinopsida > Cupressales > Cupressaceae > Chamaecyparis > Chamaecyparis obtusa. The sequence continues at coordinate 204,458 of BSBK01000923.1, read as the reverse complement.
GTATAATATACTATGATTTTTTAAAGTATCTTTTATGTCACTCTCATAAGAATGACATAAGATTTGGAAGTTTATGAAAATGATAAATAATGCAAACTAAAAAATTCTTATGAAAGATCAACTATGGGATCATCTTGAAGGGAATGAAACATGGGATAGATGGTCTTCAAGGCCACAAAACATGTGTTCTCCATAGTGTGTTTAATTAATACATCTACAAGATCATCTTTGACTATACTTAAGCCATGAATAAGATTGGTATAGCATGCTACTTATTTAAGTTTGATACCTCTCTTCACATTTTATACAGAAATGGAGATTTTCCCATGAATTATAATTCTCATGTTCATTCCATTCAAGTGGATCATTTTGTTCATGTACACCATATCTATTTAGTTTGTTTCTACAAAAATGATCACGATCAACTCAAATTTTCATTAGTTAGCTTTTTAATAATCTTCATGTACTCGGATGCCATGTTAATTATTGAAGAGTATAATTTGATATTTTATGTACCTCAAACATATGAACTCATAGATCCTGAAATAATTTAATGTGGGATGACATGTATTTCTTCCATAGATATGTCTATTAATAAAATACACTTTATATTTTTAACATTTTATATTTCAACTTGAATCACAAATTTTATTTTCTTACTAGATAGTAAACTTTTAAATAAAATATGTATAATGAACTAGTAAACTTTTAAGTAAAATATGTATCATTCTTTAGAAATTTTTTGCTCTAAATAATATATTTTCAATTAAAATAAATAGTATATCTTGAACTAAATATAGAAAAGAGTGACAAGATATTCTACCCAATTACAAAGACTAGAATTAGGTAAGATGTTTAAGTAATATCTTTGATTATTGTCATCTACATGCCTTCCATTTCTCAACACCTATAATCTCTTGTACATTCAAGACAAAACACTTAATCTAACAACTAATAATATAGTTAAAAAATAAAATAAATAAATAATAGAAACATGTGTTCAAAAATGCATAGGTCCATCCTACCACTATATTGTATCCTAATCAAACTATACAAATTTTTTAATACAAAATAGATCAATTCTATAATTATATTGCATCCTAATAAGAATATACCTTTTTAATCCAAAATAAAGTAAACAAGAATTATCAGAAAAATAATTATTAAATCGTTTCACTCCAAAAATTTACATTCATAATCCTTGAATTATATTAATGATATTACAGTGTAAAAAAAATATGAAGGAGAAAGACATAATCACATGCAAGAATACAACATTATCTTGAATGAAATAATATTTTTTTTAAAAATACATTGTTGTTGTGTGACCTTTGCACTAGTGCATTTACCTTGATTTTTTCTTGCTCAAACTAAATATACGAGGAATCATCGTGCAAATAAAAAACTTCTATGTAGTTTGATCAGAATGATTGATTTGATTCCGATTCATAGAGACCCACCGAATCGAAGTTTTCCAAACAAAAAAACAATATGAACATAAATGGCAATTTAAAATGATCAGCGAGACGCATGCGAAAACACCCAGATTGGCTAGATTATGTCGGTAAACAGGCATTTAGAATAAATTAATGCCCGGCGGGGAAAATGAATGGTATGTACTCCGTATTCCCATGTTTTTGGACAAGGATAAGGAAAGAACGTATCCTATCATTAGATCCGTATGTGAATCAAATTTTGTAAAAGCTACCGACAACTGCCCAGATTCGCCGGTCATCTTCTCCCCACTAACCACATCTAATGGACTATTAAATTGTTTATTCCGAGGGTTTTACCAGATATACTTATAAATCTCCGTAGCCTGCTCCTGATCTCCTCTATTTTAACAGAAGATGAACGCATTTCCTCACGAGTTTTCTGCATTTTTATCCTGTAGCAATGTGCAGAATGACCAACATAATTATTCGCTGCCACCATTTCATCTTGGCGATTTTCAATCCGGGTTAGATTTTGCACAGGCTACTTCCACCAAAATTAGCGATGATGGAAAGCAAAGGAAAAGACGAGAAGGCGTGGACAAGAAATGGCTTCACAAAGTAATCGAAAGAGAGAGGAGGAAACAAATGAAGTCCCGCTATTCTAATCTTAGATCTTTGCTGCCACAAGAAATTATTGTGGTATGCACTATTAACAAATCTCTCTTTCTTTTCTTTGCTCAAATCACTTTTAAGATTGTGTAAGTTTTTTTCTTTCCTTTTCTCAAATCACTTTTAGATTGTAAAATTTTTTATATCAATATTCCATATCATATTTTATGATTCTCTTTTATATGTGCAGTCTTTTATATGAATATTATCTGTTTTAGATTAAACATTGAATTCGTAGGAGTTAATCTTATAGATTAGTAATCAATCTGTATAAATAAAGCTGTCAACTTAGAAGCTAATTGATATCTGTATCTCTTGATGTAGTGACAAATCTACAAATTATAAAAGTGTTTAAATTTAAGAGTAATTCATTTAAAGTATGTCTGAAAGGGGTATTGGATTAACCAGTGCACTTCTGAATATTGTTCTGGTTGATTATCATTCAAAATTGTTGGCAGTGTGTTACCGTTCTTCATAGGATTCGTGATATGGCTTAACCGCATTCTGTGGATTCTATAAGTTAGTGGTTGTATCAGATATTGACAGGTCGATTTTTTGGTGGAATGGCAACTCTAGCTTGTAACAAGTGGTATTAAAACTTGATCATAGGTTCGAATCTACGCAATCTAGACGAGTGACCCTGAAAGGGAGATTGTTGTAACAAAAATGTTGGCTTGAAAATTCATTGAGAGCTAAACTCAAGATTAATTATTCTGAGTTATGTTTCAAAGGGGCATTGAATTAACTGCTGTTCTTTAAAACCTGATCTGCTAGATTAACTAGCAAGATGTTGCTTTAAAATTTCATTGATAATTACAAATTTTGTTGTAACTACAAATCTACATGAGATATGGGAGGCTAAACTCAAGATTAATTCTTTCGAGTGATGTTTGAAACGGGTATTGGAGTAAGTACTACACTTCTGAAAATTGATTTTATGGACTAACTACCAAAGATACTTCTTTGAAAATGTAATGGCAACTCTATAATTTGAATGGTGAAATCCAGAATTGGATGATAACATTTTACAACAGAAGTTCACCTGTATATTAGAGAATTACAGAACTAGTAGTTATGTCCTTCACGTATTCTACGGATCCATTCTTCGATCTTCTTATCTATTATCTTATCTGTATTTTCTTTTTTTTCCTATTGACTGATGCAGATTTGAACTTAACACCTCCCAAAAGAATTGGTAGAAACCGCCGCACTGAAAGATCGTCCCATTACCTTATCCGTTACTAAGTAGACGACAGTACTAATACCATTGTGGGTGCTTGCTTCAAATATTAAATGTTGGAACTAAGATTGTAAAATAGAGATGTTTGAAAAGTAATGTTAAATGATAGAATTGGTCTTTGAAAGGGCAGGAAGTGCAGTTTTGAGAACTTTTAGGAATTTTAGATAGTGTTTTTCTATTGAGGTGCAATTTACTTGAACGTATGTTTGAAAATTACTTGAATGTGAGGGTATATTAATAGACTATTGGAATGTGAATATCAGTTCAATCTAGGGTTAATGAATACTTGGCTGGATTATTGTGCAGGGAAAGACTTCTATTACTGATCAGCTATCTGTGGCCACCGACTATATCTGCCATATGCAGGAGAAGGTGGAGGAGCTTACAAAGAAAAGGGAGGAGATGAAAATGAATGAAATGCAATATTACGAGGGAAATGATACATCATTTAGGAAGTTGGATGCGTTTCCTCTGGTGAATGTAAATCATGTGGGTTCACTTGTCCTAGTCACAACAAATACATTCAGAGAGCAGATGACCCTTTCTAGGCTTCTGCTTGCAGTTGAAGAAGAAGGCCTTCATATAATTTCTGCCTCCTCTTTCACCCTTGACGACAAAGTCTTTCACACTCTTCATTGCAAGGTGGTGTTTTTGCAATGGTTTACATTTTCCAAGAATTTGTTTAGTTCCATTCACACTGTGATACGTCATTTCAACAATAAACTGTTTTGTTTGTTGATCTCGTTTGCAGGTGTTTGATAAGAAGAGGTTTACTACCGGCACCAAACTTGAGCAAAGACTTTGGCAGTTGATAGAAAGAAACCACATTGGAGATGTCTCCAAAAGCTAGAAGCGTTCTATACTTCAATCCCTGGTACTAAATTACATGGCAAATCTGGTTTTATGTTATCTATAAATAGCTTAAAGAAAGGCCTAATGATATAGATTATGTACCTGTTTATTAAGTTGAGAAATTTATTGCTAGCATACCTCCGATCAATCATCTGGATGTGATTACTTCAAAATTACTTGAATGCACATGACCTGAAACAATATTCAGTAAGTTTAGAATTTCTAAAAATGTATATATAGTCATGCACTTACAGATATCTGCACTGCATTAAGGAAACTATTATAATCTTACAAGTTTAATGTAATTGTTATACATGTATTCTAACTACATGCGTGATCAAAAAAATGTCCCAGAATTTTTAAGGTGAAATAGTAGCTTCTGTATACATAAATAACCAGTGTTTCTCTCTTTGAAATTGATCTGTATCGAAATGTAACAAACAAATTTATCCCCTTTGAGTGCTCAACCCGATTAAGGACAGGAACAGCAACCATGCCGAATTCGACAGTCCCAAGTATTGGAGTTAAAATATGAGGCTGTTGGACCCAAGATTGTTTAGACTTTCATGTAGTGGCTTACGTTCATAACGTGGATTTTGATAATGCAGACAACACAGACAATAAAACAGAATATGGTTTTCACCACACAAACATTTTTATTGAATTTGTAAACCCCAATACATCATGCTACAATGAAGGTCTTTCTTCTCATTCATGAGATGCCTATCCTTTATAGATATTACATTCTCAAAATAGAGAGTAACCTGGAGGGTTTTCCTACATGCATTTTGCATGTAAAATCAACACGTACATTTACTAATTGTCAAATAAAACTGTGCATGGTGAATGGAATGTGTAATTCAATGATGATCTTCTAATGGCATGGTAGAATTAGAGTGAATGGTAAGCATGGTGCGAGGCATATACATACTTTTTCTTGATGCTGAAACTCACTATACAACCTTGATTAAAGATATACAACAATATACAACCTTCAGACTTATTATTTTGATTGTTCTAAACTTAAATATGCATTTGATAGTCCTTAAATATTCTTAAACACACTTTAACATGTCTAAATAATTTAAAATAAAAATTACTATCATCAGCAATATGGTAAATTTATAGGGAGAGGATAAATAAGAATCTTTATAAAAAGATATAAGAAAATCACATCATCAAAAGGAATTAAGAGGAATTAAGACGTTATATAGAGAAACCAAAAAAAATTGATAAAACACATTAGAGCATTACTAAGTAAGAAAAATATGTGTTCAAGAACAAGAGAATGAAATATATATGAAAAAGATATATATAAAGAAGATATAGTGAAAACATGTGTGACAGATTTGTATGAGTGGTATAAATGTGATTATATTTTTTTGTTATTAAAGATTATAACAGTATCTGTTCTAAATCTCTTCCTTTGCCATTGCACAAGGGTAAAAGAAAATAGTACTACAGAAATAATATAGATAATTGGTCTTGTCTTCCTTGTTAACAAAGATCTTATACTAGGTTAGTGATTGGGAACTTGCTAGTAGGTTGATGATAATAGGCACTGGTAGTGGATGACTTGCCCTCTTTTGTTTTAAGGAAATTCGCATTGACATTAGCCATTTGGCTATAGACATGAGATATTATAGTCAATGATAATCTTAATGCCATTTTCTAATGACGTATTGGGCATGTATTGGTCAAAGCGTATGTGTTTTGGTATATGCTTGAACCCATGAAACAGTCTTGGATCATTGTTTTCACATATATGTGTGGAGTATGACAATTCAACATTAATATATTGACTTAAAATAAGCTATTATACCTTGTAATATTAAATACCTCTTAACATTTGACCATATTGGTCAAATAAAAGAACATCATCAAAATAGGAAGTGAAGAAAATTTAGCTTATTCAAAACTATGATTATGATTATGATTATGATTATCATTATCATTATCATTATGCTCTAACTAGAAATGCTTATATGTGTGGGGGTGGGGGGAGAGACAAGAAGAAATCTCCAAATGGTAAGTTGAATATGACAAAGCAAGTTGTGTGATTGTCAAGAGGTGAGAGAAGGTTATGCTAGAGAAAAAATGCAAAGAAGATTTTTTTTAACTTCATACTTTGTTTGAGGTTCCTTGTTGAAAGATTTCTACTAGGGTTATTTGCATTGTAAGTTGATAATATTGAATAACTATTATATAGGGTTAGTATGAAGTGAAACTATTCATTAGGGAATCTAATTGAAGCATATGACTTGATTTAAAAAATTAATTCAATCTTTATTCTAGTGTGTTATGATCACTATATTTTTCTTATTATGCTTGTGTTAATATTAAGTTGGAAGTATTGGTGTTAGAATGGCTTGAAGAGTTTGATTTATATGATGATAAAAAATTAGTTGTTTCTCCAAAGTGCTTATCTAGCAATTTGGAATTGGATTGGTGTTTTAAAAATGAGATCGATGCTCATGTTATGAGAATATTGGTATCACTTATATAATGAAAATGAGTATGGAGGATTCCTATGTTTGTATCGTGGAATAAGGAAGAAATTAAATACATCATCAAGAAAGTATAGCTCTAGATTTAATGAAAAAATATGAACCTTAGAAAATATAAAGTTTTGATTAGATTAGCACCTATACACATCATAAAACTATGAAAAAGGTGAATGGGGTGAATGCCAACAAGAGTGAGATTAATCAAAAAAAGGAAAACTAAAAAATTTATAGAACATAATAGAAAAAACACTAAAAAAAAAGAGAACTAGTGAGTGACCATCCAAAAAATTAACTACTAACAAGGGGATTCAATCCCTTCAATGCTTCTCATTCCTTCTACACCATATCTAGCTACTCCTTAGAAAAAATACATTTCAAACCCAAATTCTAAATGGTAGCATGGATTTGTACACATCGCTTCCCTACTCCCTTTTCCATCTCCTTTTCCTTTTGGGGCTCCACCTCTTTTTGTAAAACCTAAATAGTGTAGGTCTTGTTCTTTAATGAGTTCCTATATTAATCAGTCAACTCTTTAATGGTTCTAATGAGAACCTCATGCTTATTTCTTAGTTTGATCACTTCATATTCCAACAGAAAATTTCTTACCCTCTTGCATGATGATTTCATTTTATTTTTCTATAATCCTCTTGCTTTTGAAGGTATCTATCATCAATTCATCTTTTTCCTACACCTTGTAATCTATTTCTTGATTCAACCATTCTTAGGATTTCTTGAAAATATATAGTTGACAATTCAATATGAAGAACTTATTGTCTTGATAAATAAATATTTATGATTGACATAACAAATCTATTCTATTTTCTAACAAATTTTGAAGAATTGTATAGAATTTTTTTGTTAGTTATTGTACTTTAACAAATAAATTACCAAATCAAAAAGTGATAAATGCTTTGTGATGTAATGTAACAAAAATTTTGGTTGAGATTGGGCATGAAGTTCTAAACAATTATTCGAGATAAAGAGATTTGATTTTTTAAACTTTTAAAGGAATAATTCATTTTGGAGAAAAAAATAAAGGATGATATGACTAGTATATCTTTCTTCAACTATTTAATTGTTGATATGGTTACTATATAGCCATTTATCTAAATACCTTCTCATGTGATTAACTATATTTATTTTGTGATACTACTATCACAATTCAAGTGTGTATCTTTTGAGTCAAATGCATTAGCCCTACACAATTGAATCCTGATAGCAATATCACTTACTATCACAATGTAACTTGTTTTTTATTAGAGGAAAACTAGTTTAATAGGGACCATAAACCCAATTTTAAACAACAAGAATAATCATCCTCTCAAACAAAAAAGGAAAAACAAAATCAAATAGGACCCAGATTGCCAAAAATAACAAAAAATAAGAAAATAAAACCCCTAAATAGACTATAGAACCTGAACTAGTTCTTCATTTTTTCTGATGATATCAACATTGATATCCTTAACCTTCTTTAAAAAAATTTCCAAAGGGTTAGCACTCTTAGTTTTTCTTGGCCTTAATCTTGTGTAAAGTATTGGCATGTCTGAGTAGGTCTCAAAATCAATGCGCACATCCTGCTCCTTGTCCTTTGTTTTGTTCTTGTTCTTCAACCTTGTATTCCATGTGGTACATAGAATGGTTCTAAAACTAGTGGATGGAGAATTTCCCTTTGATAAATAATTAACAGCTTCAACCTATGCATTGAGTTTTCAATAGCCTTCACTACTTTCCTGCAAAGCTATTTGACTCACATTCACAACCTTTGTTATTTTTTTTAATAGCATCAAATTTCTTCTCTAAATTGGATATTTTATCCTCGTGATCTTGCTTTAGATCATTAATACTATTCACTAAAGTATGAGTGTTGGAAAGGATATCATCCAACTTCTAAGTAGAAAATAACTATTCTTCAAAGCATAAATCTCTTGAAAAAAATCAAATCTAAAAGAGCCTCCTGACTCTATAAAAAAATCTTCTCATTAGAATTGATAGAGAACATATCCTAGATAGACGATCCTTTTTCCATTGGGGTTTCCTTCCCTAAATCCAATAGAATCTCAACATTAATTTTCTTATCATGTTCAATAAAACCTTGCTCATCAGGAACAACATGGATGGAAGGAGGAGTATCTTTCTTCTAAATAGGGGAGCTAAAATCCTTCGAAGGAAAGCTAGAGGGATTGGGGTTACGTTTCAAATTTTCCCTACTAGGTTTGGGACTCACTTTGTTCTTCCCTACACTTCGTTCTAAGGAAATGGGAACAAAATCTTGTGAGGGCATATAATCTAAATTTTCCTCATCCGAGGATGCAATGCTCTTCCTCCAAGAAGAAAGAGTAGAGATAGTAGGATGTAGGGGAGCCTTTTGTTTCTTCTCACACATATAACATACCTTATCCACATCTAAATTGGCATCCCCATGATTAGAACCAAATGCATCATAATGAATTATAATATTTATCTTAAACCCAATCCCAAAAATAAAAGGAGGGAACTATTTGATTTGTAGGGCTTTAGTGTATTCCATTAAATGTAAAATAAGTCCATCATGTAAAAATGGGGAAGAGGGATTCTTCTTATGAGAAAGAAAACTATGATTAAGGGAAGAAGCAAGATAAAAAGGAATTAAAATGCACTTATCATGGTAGAAATGATTCAAAATAATGAAATGATAGTAAGAAATACTTCCAAACTTCCTATCAAGAGTCACATACCACATAATCACCTCTGTAATGTCTGACCATGGCTTGGGAAGGGAAATGCATTTGTGACCCTCATCTATAGTTTTACAAGCTTTCTCTCTCTCACCTAGGAGGAAAAAAATGTCCATTGCCTAAGAAGCTGATTTATTTTCCCTATAGAATTTGGAACCATCTCTCAGTATATTAGACACATGTGAAACTAGCTCCTCATTAATCACAAACTCCATTCCATAAACTTGTAGAATTTCATCCTTCTAACCCTTGAAAAATGCCTCGATAATTAGGGCATCTGCACCATGAAGTTTCTCAATGTAGTGAGTTAAACCACCAACATAAACAACACTCTAGATGGTCTCAATGTTTTTCTACCTCTCATATATAGTGGGCTCCGTCCTATTTGTGCACCACCCATGGTAACAACACAAAAGCTTTGCAATAGCAAACAAAAAACAAGAAGCAAATAACAAGTAAAGCTCATTTGTTGGGTAGTTAAAGGAACCTATTTGTCACCATGCCTTCACACATACATGGGTAATAATACCAACTCATGAGTTAAATGAAAACCCATTTTTATCGTTACACAAAAGCCAACTCAAATCCATTGGGATATGATTCGTAAATTCCCAATGTAAACAATGATGGGCATTAACACCCTTCATTTGTAGATTTTCAACAACTTGATTCTCCTCACAGTACTCCTGAGAAATATGGACATCTTGGAACCCATTGATAATGTCCAAACTATCTTTGATAATATTTTTGGTAGTCTAACTAGGGGGGAAGCACCCTTCAGAAAATTTATAATATTTAGGAAATCACTTTCAATCCAAATCCTAGCCAAACCTTTGTTTCCATTTATTTTCAAACTCAAATAGACAGCGATAGCCTCTACATAATGGTTTGTCTAGATTCTTAAAAGAACTACCATTCCCAAGATAAATCTACCTATACAATATCACAATTTAACTTGTAGAAAGTATCTCCTTATTTATTTTCCACTTTTATAGACACATGTATACTATTATTTAATATGTATGTCCTTTAAGCCTATATGAATATATCTTTCAAAAGTTGAACTCCATTTCTCTTTGAAACCTCTGTTGCATGCTTTTCTTTTTTGAGAAAGTAAATCGGCCATTTGTATTGTAGTTTAGTGTTCTTTCTAGATAAAATCATACCCTTATACATATAAATCTTCACAAACAAGGGATTGTCCTTCTTAAACATAGAGAAATATAACTATTCAAATAGTGACATCTCCAATAGTTTAAATAATTTTCATCACCTATTGGATGGTTCTAATGGAAAATCTATTAAAGTTTCGATAAATTATGAGTTGTTTTAATAGCTCACTATGTTTGGCGTCATGTTCTAAATTGGTACTAGAGATGCAGGTTTAATTTATTCATAAATGTAATCGTTTTGAGGTGGGTGTATTTGAAAGAAATACTCCTTTTGCACTGCTCTGAAAATTGTCATGGTATCAGAACTGCTTCGAATTGGGTTTCTTGAAGTCTGGGGATCTAAAGTGTATTGCCCGGAACACACTGGTTTTGAGTAATATACATGTAACCTTTTACATAATGTACCAATTCCAAATTTTCCTAGATTAGATCTGTTCAGTTGATCTCCAGGATGCCTCCATTAGTAGAATGCATACAACAATTTAAATGCAGACACTCTTTGCAAGAATGGCATGAGAAAACAGTTTACTACTTGCTGTTGAAATAAATAATTATCACATGTCCAAGTCCAAACGGTCGGCACAGACCAAAATAGTGAAGCACATGTAGCCGCCCATCACCTCCCAGCCGTCTCACAACGTCCATCATTTGATGCCCCATGTAATTATTTACAGTGTCTATTCATATATATTTGGAAATAAATCACACGACTGGGGGTGGCATCTTAGCGCTCAAGTTTTGTGAAGATTTCTACTGTGTTTTTGTTTATCTCGTTTTTCATGGTATCAGAGCCATGGGTGAAGAGTGAAGCTGAGGTTAGAGCAGAAGGATTTAGAAAGATTGCTGCTTGAGAGCAGCCAAGTTGGAGAGTTTCCAGAAGTCGGTCTCGGTGGCATTTTGTTGGATTCCCTCATCCAAAAAAAATTATTTTGCTGTCTTATGATTTGAATCTGAGTGAATCGGTTATTGGTGCCACTAAGAAGCATGTTGTAGGAAGAGCAATATTTTGGAGATTTGTTGAAATATGTTTCATTTCCTTATATTTGAGCTGTGATTTTGAGTGAATTTTACTTAAGTTTTCTTTTTATTCTGTTATTTCTATTAATATTGTTGCAGAAAAACTCATGGCAGATCTGGCAAGAGTTTATTTGTATGGAAAGAGCTTGAAACTCTTCAATGCTCTGATACCGTGACAAAAGAGATAACAAAAGCACAGTAGAAATCTTCACAAAACTTGAGCGCTAACATCCCAAGCCCAGTCATCTAATTTATAACGAAACACATGTGTACAGACATTGTAAATAAGTGTTAGATACGGCATTAAAGTATGGCGTTGGTTAAAGGAATCTCGGAGCTGTGTGAGCTTGGAGGGGCGAGTTACTTGTAATGGCAGATATGCAAAGTCTATCATATCAGCGATATTTTTTGGGTCTACATATTCTGACAGTAATATGGGACTATCTCGTATTCTTTGTGGGAGGCGTCTAACTGTGCTATGAATGAGGTGCAAATACCCTACCCCCTAGAGAGATTTGAACTTGTGACCTCTCTTTCAAGAGTACAAGTTGTCCACTCCTAGGCCAACTCAGGTTGTGTTTGTTTGAATAAGTGTTAGATATGCCATTAAAGTATGGCGTTGGTCAAATGAATTTCGGAGCTGTGTAATTTTGGAGGGGCAAATTATTTCTAATGGCAGATATATAAAGGAAAGGAAAGGTTCTCTTTATAGTTCACAATACCAGTCATATGTTTGTGGGTCTACGTATGGCAACAACAATATGAGACTACCTCGTACTCCTTGCGGGAGGCACCTAGCTATGCTACAGACGAGGGATTTATATAGAGTGGAGGGCTCATGCGATTGATGAGGAAAGTGGAAATTAAAATTGTCATTTTTGACAAGTATTGTTAAAGATATAGTATGAAATAGTCAATCTAATTTTAAAGGAGAAAGTGCTATCATATGTTTTTGATTAAACAAAAAATGGGTTTTACAGGGACCCAAAACAACAGAGTTACAAGCTACATAAAATAAGTGGTATCATATGTTATAATTGTGGACAAGAAAGGCATAAAAGTGTTCAATATTTTAAGAAATCACAAAGGAGAATTAACGAGAGAAGCCAATCAAATTTTGTTCAAGAAAAGGATGATCATCCTTTAATGATAGCTTCTTTAGCTACTAAAGGAAGTTCAAGAATGCATGGTATATTGATTCAAGAGCTAGCCATGACCTACAATAAAAGATTCATTAGCTCTTTAGAAGAAACAAAAAGTACAAGAATATTTCTCGGTTATGATATTTCACATGAAATTGAAGGAATAGGTACAATTTCAATTAAAGTAAATGATGGTAAACAATTAGAAATAACAAATGTGAATCTTGTACCTTAGCTAAAATCTTCTATTAGTAAGTCAAATAACTCAACATGTTTATAAAGTGAAATTCTTAGATAAGTGTTTAATGAACATTATTAATGATGCATATAAAATAATGGAAACTAGAGTTGAGAATGATGGAAAATACCAATTTTTAGTAACTTTTGATAAGAGAGCTTATATTACTACAAGATCCTCCATAGGTGAACTATGACATCAAATATATGGCTAGTCAAACTATCAAATTTTGGGTATGCTTTCAAAGACGAATATGGTTGATCGACTACCTTAGATAAAGGAAAATTCATGTGAAGAATGCATGGTTGGTAAACAACATAGAGGTATTTTTTAAAGGTCTACATGGAGGGAAATAAAATGTCTTGTGATTTTCCTTAGTGATTTGTGTGGCCCTATGAATCCAACTCAAATGGAGGAGATGGGTATATCTTGATATTCATTGATGACTTTTCAAGGAAAGTTTGGATCTAATTCCTCAAGAAAGAGGATGAAGCATTTAAAAAAATTAGAAATGTTCAAAGCACTCATGGAAAATGAAAGTGGAAATAATATCAAGTGAATAAGAACCAATAATGGTGCAAAATATGTCAACAATAAGTTTAAATCTTTTTTCTGAGTATCATGGGATCGAGAGAGAAATGACAGTTAGATGTAATCCTAAACTCAATGGTGTTGCCAAAAGGAAGAATTTGACCTTAGTGGAAATGACACATTGTATTAAGCAATCCAAGCGTCTTCCCCTTTTTTTTTTGCCAAGGCTATCAATATTGCATCTCATGTTTTAAATAGATCTCCCATATGTTGTTTGCAAAATATCACTCCCAAAGAAGCTTGGAGTAGAAGAAAACAAAATGTTAAGTATTTTAGAGTATTGAGATATGCTCACATACAAGATAAGATTAGGGAAAATAAATTTCATAAGAAAAGTTTTAGGTTCATCTTTGTGGGACATGATGATCAAAGGAAATGATATAAGTTGTATGATCCTATTGTGCAGGATATGTTTACAAGTAGAGATGACAAGTTTAATGAAGAAATGTGATGATGGTGACATCATAATTATTGCGCTTTATATTGATGATTTTATTATTAAAGGACACCACACAACCCAAATCAATTAAATAAAGTTAAATTTGTAAGATACATTTGACATGATATATTTTTTTTGTTTGCACTACATTCTTCACATACAATTATGTTAAAAGGATGATGGAATTTATCTGTCTCAAACCAAGTATGCTCTAGACTCATGGAAATTTTTTAAGATGGAGAATTGTAAGAGTGCTTCTACTCCAATTTATTCAAGATTAAATTTAAGAAAGGATATGGAAGGTGAATATCTTGATCCTACCTTATACAGGCAATTGGTTGATAGTCTTGTCACTCGACTCACATTGGACTGGACATTGATTTTGTAGTAATTTTGGTTTCAAGATTTTTGAGCTCTCCTAAAGTTCTAATTGGGTAGAAATAAAAAGAATATTAATATATGTGCTAGAGACATTGATCATGGGTGTTTATTATTCATTTCATGGAGATCTACAACTTATTGGGCATTCAGATTCAGATTGGGTAGGATCTACAGATGATCACAAATCAACTACAAATTATATTATTTATCTCAGTTTAGGTCCCATTTCATGGTGTGGTAAGAATAAATCTATTATTTCTCTTTCTAATATAGAGTATTAGTATACTAGAGGAAATTAAGTTGCTAGATAAATTAGTTGGCTACATGCTATTCTATTAGTACTTAAGAAACATTAGGAAGGACCTTCTTTACTTTATTACAACAATGAAAGACCCATCTCATTGTCCAAGAATCTAGTGTTCCATACTCACATGAAACACATTAAGTTCTATCACCATTCTGTCAAGCATCTCATCCAATAACAATAAATTTATCTTCAATATATTACAAGACATGAGATTAACTAGCTCATATTTTTACTAAGGCATTATGCAAGACTAAGTTTGTACTTATTAGAAATGTTTTATGATTATGAGATGTCACAAATTAGTATCTCATGACTATCATTCAAGGGGATTGTAGTGAATTCCTACCATTTTACTAGGAAATAAGTTATTGTACATGGGTATATAAAAATGCCTTAAGCCAAGACCCATCCTTTTTAGATTATGGGAGGATATCTAGAATAGTTAGCATAGTTAATTTAGGGGGATATTGAGATAAATTAATTATCACATGTCCAATTCCATACAATTGGCACAAACAAAAAATCATGAAGTACTTCTGGTTTCTCATCACCCCTAGATGTCTCACACCATCAATCATTTAATTCCATATCTAACACTTATTTATAATGTATGTACACATGTATATGGTTGTAAATTGTATGAATGGGTTGTTTACATTTTGATGAAGGCAATATGTATTTAGTCACATGAGTGTGTTGTGATGTTCTCATTGCTCGAAATATGATCTATTTATGTCAAGAGCTCAAATTTAGCGATGGTGGTGGAGGATCAAACTGAAGATGTATTGAGTGTTTAGTCAATCGGTAAGGAGACCAGAAGAAAGAAAAAGTAAATCAAATTTGAAGTTAGAGATTGAGTTAAGGTGTTTGTTTTTACATACATCATCTCTAGGGATATAGTGAGCTATATCTATCATCACATTGGTTGGTTTTAAGATTTGAGTGAGTTATTAAAGATTGAAGTGGAATTGGTAGAAAGAATAGTGAACTAGTGGATATAGTTGGTTAGATCAGTGTTGTGGTCAAAGATAAGTGGTTGGCCAACATTTTTTCAAGATTTAATGTTTTGAGCCAACATCAAGGATGTTGAATTTTTATTTTTGCATGTTTTCTCACATGTTCAAGTTATATTTGAGGGCTAACTTGTAAAACATTTTAAGATTCTAGAACTAACCTAGAACAAGTATATAAATGGTTATGAAAATCTCTAAGTAAGAAATTCGTTGATGTTTTGATTAAGTGAAAACAGGTTTTGAAAGGACCCAAAACCTTTTACAAAGTTCTCAAAGATAAACCATTAAAAGTATAAAAATGAAGTTTGTTGATGTTGCAATAGTATGTGGTGTTAGAATTTTTTTTTGAAGATATTACTAATGCAATAAAAGTTATTGGAGTAGTGTAATTGATCTGGAATACATTGGATATGTCATGCATTGAGTGCAAGTATTAGGTCTTTTTTCAGTTGTTGATTCTATTTTATTAGTAAACTAAATCCTTTAACACAGTCACTCCTAATATAGTGAGTAGGATCTTTAATAGGATCTTAAGTGTAAATCCTCTAACAAGGTGAACTCTCAGAAGGATTTTTAAATCCCTTGACAGGGTAGTATTTAACATGACTAATGTAGTTCTTAAGTGGGCTATTGATACTCTTAACTAGATATAACTTTAGAAATGTTATTGTAATTTTTCCTAATAGGGAAGATTTCCAAGTGCACTAGTGAAATTTGTGGGCATCATTCCCACATGTGGTTTTCTCCCTCTAACAAGGGTTTCCATGGGAAAAATCTTATGTCAAGTGCTTTGTTTGTGAATGTTTTACTTGTTATACTTTAATATCATAATATTATTTGTATGTTGGTTATTATGAAAGATAACTATTAAAAGCATCATATTTGTGATTGCACTAGTTCATGCGCCCCCCCCCCCCCCCATCTCAGTGCCTTATTATACTAACAATTGGTATCGTGGCCTTGTGCTCTTGAAGAATACTAATACCTTGGGTAGATCCTTAAAGGAAAGTATGGAGGGTTTGAGATATAGAAGAAAAATTGAGGAAGATGAAAGAGTTATCAATGGACTAAAATATTAGTTTAAGCATTCTTTGGCCAAGAAAAAAGATCTTGCTAAACAACTCAATGAGAATCAAGACTACATTGAGAATTGTTTGAACATAGTGGATCTGAGGAATCTAAAGTAGCCCTAGAAGCCTTCTCTCAAGAGAATGAATAACTATACAAGGACAAGAAGAATATCAAGATTGAGTTAGAAGAATTAGCTATCAAGATGGGTTAGGAGATGGAAACAAGACTAAGATTCCCTAAAAATTAAGGATCAAGCCTTGAAGGATAAGGAGCATGATCGTTTCATGTCAGAGAAAGAGGTAGGTACATTACATGTATATCTTCATGAAATAGAGAGGAACTGGAAGACATAAGAGGAGAGCTCAACAATATGATGATGAACAAAGAGACTTTAGGATGAGAGAATGAGAGTGTGAGAAATGAGAATGAGAAAGTGAAAGGAGAACTGAAGAATGTGAATGATTTTCTAAAGAAACACAATGAAATTTCTGCAAAATTGATGGATAGCTAAGAAGCCAAAGAAGTAGCAAGGACACAATCAGTCTAAGCTTTACCAGTCAAACTAGTTTTGAAGTTGGTGAATCCTCTAGAACTAAAGAGATCAAGCAAAATGGAAAATCACCACCGAAGGTAATATAAAGGACTTCTAGTAAGAAATATTATAAGCATGTATGTTTCAATTTTCATAAAGTGGGTCATACTACAAATGTTTCTAGAAGTAGGTCAATTAATAGATCTATCATTTTTTATGGGTATCACTATAATTACAATAAGTATGGGTACACTGCATATGATTGTAGATCCCGATATAGGAGTAGATCTAGGAGATTTGATGGATATTATTATAAATTCAATAAATATGGCCACAAATATGATGAATGTAGGTCGAGAGTGAATAATATGAGGTCATAGGTATGAACCAAGGAAGCCCTTACCAAAGGGAAAGGTAATTCAATGTCACATGCTCAATTTGTGACAATTATGGACATAAGGCTATGAATTTCAAAATGAGGATTGGAAGAGGTAAGGCTGGACCATGGAGGTCAACTAGTATGAATTGTTCCCATTGTCATAAGGTTGGACATTTAGCAAGGAACTGGAGGTCAAGGAAACAACCAGTAGACTAGTTAAGAAATTGAAAAGGGAAGAAGATTGTGAATGTAAAAGAGACCAAGAAAGAGATGAACAAGACTTGGAATAAGAATGATGACAACAAGCCATCAAAGGGATCTACATCTCCATCAGGTGTGGATGGTTCAAACAAACTAATCCTTCATGTGGCTTAGGAGGAGAAAGTACTATTGAATCCATCTTTGGACCCCCTCTATATGTGTACGATAAGATACATCAACATTTTAAGATGCAATAAAGTATTTTGAAGAATATTGTAAGGTCTTGTTGGATTACATTGTGATTTAATCATTAGTAATTAACTTTTGATTAATTGGTGAAAATGTATGTTCTAGATTGGTAAGTGCATTTATTGCATGCATGCTAAGGTAGGCTATTTTGGATTTCATTATTCACCTTGCACATTTTAAGAGAAGTTGTAGAGTGAAAGAAGTGTTGTTTGATAATATCCTAGAAATAAGGAGAGATTATTTATGGTGATTTGAAAGAGAAAACCAATTGGGTGTATTGGTTATTGTCGTACCCTCAGCAAAAACCCTAGTTGAAAACATCTTGAGGTATTTATTTGTTGTCTGCATTTGTGGTTGAAAGATAAAATGACTAATCCTAAGTTGATTTCTATAACTGAGAGACCTAGACCAGAGTTACAACTAGAGAAGTCTCAAGAAGAAGTTAAAATTGGCACTTGCAGAGACAAGACTATTATTCAAGAAAAAGAAGAGACACACAAGATTACTATGAGGTGAATCTCTTGGTGTACAAGATGAAACTAAATTTATTTTGATGAAACATTTTGGTATGCTTCAAGATGAAAAGGATGAAGAGAAACCGGTAAAAGAACATGAAAATGATCCAGTGATTACTCAAACAGATGAGGGTTTTACTATTGACGGTGTGAAGATCACACTTGAGGAACTCATAGATGAGATGGAGATTGTTGATGACATTCTTGCTACAAAAATACATGATGGGCCCTTAGATGCACAAGAAAAATTAAAAAAAAGAGGAGGAATACAAATAATATGAACTAGTAAACTTGGTTAATGGTCAAGCTATGACTGATGATGCACAAGAAAATTTTCTTGTAGATGATAAACAGGAAGATCAAGCAGAAAAGGAGGATACAAAGAATGACGTGCAAATGAAACCAGAGGAAGGAATTACAAAGAAAGAACAAGAAAAGACAACACCTTCCTCACTAACAAAGTTGAGTGTTGATGAGGATGAATTGTCAGACAAGGGACAAATAGACTTAAGCACAATGAGTCTAGATGACATGATAAATTTTGCAATGGTGATCAAGTCCAAATCCAAGAAGGAAAAGATAAAGAAAGATAAATAAATCATAGTGAAATCTAGAGGCATTTTTGTTGATCTAGTGCCAGATGTGGTGTATGATGAGAAGGATGCTCTAATAGAGAAGCTAGGATAGTTGATTACTACAACCGGCGAGGAGATTAAAAATCTAGAAAATGTTGCAATTGAAAGAGCAGAGAAGATCTATGAAAAGAAGAGATTAGAGAAATTCTCATAGTCTATTGAGAAAGAAAATAACACTCTTACACTTTCTATGAACCGAATGAAGGAAGCATTACTTGAAGGAGGTATGACACTAAAGATTATTTGTAATATTTTTCATTTTATGAAATACCTTGAGAAGAAAAAGGGTGAAGCTCAACAAGAGCTGAATGTTTTGTCACAAAATTATCATCCCATTCAGATGATTGCTACATATTTTGGAGTTGAAGTAGGAAAAATAAATCAGAAGTTAAAGAAATATAGGAAATAGAAGAATAAGTGACTTGGAAGATTGATGGAATTATAATGAATTTTGATCCCTCAATTAGACATTCTACACTAGAGTTTGAAGGAAGCTAAGATAGCGTTACCAACTCTCCTATTAACCTCAATGGAAGCATTGGTGGATACCATATTTTTACTTCATGGATAGATAGTCATAATGGAAAATCTGTATAAGTCATGGGTGAGTGAGTGACAAGTATTCAAGACTAATTTCTATGATATTTTAAGTAGAATGCAATAGGTTATGCTACTCTTGATAAATAAAAATTTTCTTTTTTCATATCTTGTAACACCTTCGGCATTGTTGTCAAAGGGGGAGAATAGTGAGTAGTAGTTTGAAAAATTACTTTGTACTCATTTGTACTTTTATCTTTTTGACACTTAGTCAATTTTTTCCTATATTTCCATCAATGCCAAAGGAGGAGATTTTTGGCATTTTGATTAAGGAAATATGTGTTTTAGTTAGAAAAGTGTGTTGTGATGTTTTCATTGATGGAAAAATGATCTATTTATGTCAAGAGATCAGATTTACCAATGGTGTTGGAGGATCAAAATGAAGATGCACTTACTGTTTAGTCAATCGGTAAGGAGATCGTAAGCGGAAAAATTCAACTTGATCTAAAGTTAGAGATTGAGTTAAGGTGTGCAATTATAGAGACATGATCTAGAGATGTAGATTGAGATATATCTATGATCACATCAGTTGGTTTGAAGATTTGAGTGAGTTATCAAAGATTGAAGTGGAATTGGTAGAAAGAATAGTGAATTGGTGGATATAGTTTGTTAGATCGGTGTTACAATCAAAGATAAGTGATTGGCCGACATATTTTTGAGATTTAATATTTTGAGTTGACATCAAGGATGTTGAATTTTTATTTTGGCACACTTACCCATATGTTCAAGTTAGATTTGAGGGCCGACTTATAAAATGCTTTACGATTCTAGCATCGACATAGAATAAGTATATAAATGGTTATGAAAATCATCAAGCAAGAAAATGGTTGATGTTGCGATGGTAGATGGTGTTAGATAGATATTTTTTAGCATACTACAAAGGTTGTAAAAGTTCTTAGAGAAACACAATTGATCTAGAATACATTGGATCTATCATGCATTGAGTGCAAATATTAGGTCATTTTTCACTTGTTGATTCTAATAAATTAGCAAGCTAAATCCTTTAACATGATCACTCCTAATAGGGTGAGTAGGATCTTTAATAGGATCTTAAGTGTAAATCTTCTAAGAAGGTGAACTCACAGAAGGAGTTTTAAATCCCTTAACATGGTAGTCTTTAGCATGACTATTGTTGTTCTTAATGATGAAGGGTGCTCCCCTTAATACCACAAACACATAACAGAAATAGATAAACAACAACAATATGCAAGAAAAAAAATTTGGCTTCTTATTATCTCCACAAATGTGGAATTACAAACTTTTAGAGTTACAATATGCAAAGCCACATGGGCATTCCCTTACAATATTCTGTAGGACAAAGCCTCGAATTATTACCCAGATCTACCACCCAAAACTGTCCCGAACTGCCTAAGACAACACTACAGACCTTTCTTATCTAGGCAATTTCCACCGCCCGAGACGGTTCAAGAAATTTATCCCTTTAGGCCAAAAAAACAAAGAATTATTTATTTTTTTCACAATTATTACAATAGGGTCGGCTCAAAAGAAATACAAAATATGATTTTAGGTAACCCAACTTCCGGAGGCCATAACTTTTTAACCATAGCTCTGTTTTCCTATTGTAGCCACTTTTTGGAAATGCCATGATGAGATCTACAATGCTTGGCATGCGCTAGCACTAGTTAGCCAAGGGTTGATCATGATCTGGAGCCTCTAAGACCTTCAAAATTGACCTAAAAGATTTCATACCCAAAAACCTCAATAACTTCACCAATACTTATGATGTGTTAATGAAACTCAATTGGTAGGCTGAAATGACTAAGATGAACCTCCAACTGTGAAATCAGAACATTCTGAGATCATATGACCAACTTACTAAAAATAGTAACTTTCCATAAATAGCAGCTCTACACAAGATAGCCCTTATTGAAAAGCAAACAGAAATATTTTTGGGTGATGCAAGATTGCTCTTACACCCAGGATGCTCCTGCATCACTTAATTAGGCTAATGATACTGTTAACCTAGTATAACCTCAAAAGGGTTATTGTAATTACTGCTAATACGGAATATTTCCAAGTGCAGTAGTGAAATTGTTGGGCATCATTCCCAAAAGTGGCTTTCTCCCTCTAACAAGGGTTTCCAAAGGAAAAATC
This sequence comes from Chamaecyparis obtusa, assembly GCA_027943335.1. Lineage (NCBI taxonomy): Eukaryota > Viridiplantae > Streptophyta > Pinopsida > Cupressales > Cupressaceae > Chamaecyparis > Chamaecyparis obtusa. Next base: position 182,446 of record BSBK01000923.1, on the reverse strand, counting down.
TTGTGTCAAGTGTTCTATGTGTGTAAATTATTTTATAGGTGCCAAGTTGTTTTAACTGCTCCCTATGATTTCATTTGGGTTCATTTTATTTTTTTGTATATTTAATTTTAATTTCTTTATATAATTAATAATTTAGAGGTTAGTGAATTTACACAACATATATTGTCTTTCTGTCTCTCTAATTTTTTTCATTTAGGGTCCTTTTTCAAGATGAAAAATATATTGAAAATATATGGGTGCCAGCAAGAAGTTGAGTTCACTTTTTGGTCAAAAAGTGGAACTATTTTTCTTCTTTTTTAGAATTCATCCCAATTGACCTGAAGATTTGAAGCACTTAAAGATTGAATCTTTAGAAAAGTTGGTAATAAGAAATGTAGTATTGACATATGGAATTTATATTAATACCTAGATAATAAAAAATAATTTTCACTGGGTGTTTGAAAGTCACTTTTCAAGACCATCCATGCCCATGTACAACAACCATAATTTGACATAAATGAAAGTATTTTTTTTAAGTCCTTTTGGGATATGATTTTGAAGATGCATAAGAACGATGAGCATTATTTTTAAAAAATATTTAATGTATTTAATTCTTCTATTTTTTATTGGGCATGATTTCTATTTTGAACACCCCTTGTGTATGACAAACATAAGTTGACTGAAACTCATCATTTTTCAAAATTTCTTTCTTTCAAAGAGAAAAGAATTGTCTATAGTTTTATGTCATAATTTGTTTTCCAAAATAAGTGAAAAAAATTGAAGTTATTATAGAAATATGAAAACCTATTATTTCATGCTTATTTACCTATATTATTAGAAATTATTTGAAAAATAGATAAATTAGTCCAACTAAACCAAAATCTTATATTTTAAATTTATACAATTATATCTATAATGGGCTTTGATTTTGTGAGAAAAATACATACAAAATATCTTATGGCCAAAACTGGATTTTATGCACAAAAAGTTCCCCTAGAAGTGGACTCAACTTCTTGCACTTACCCATACTTACCACAAAGATTTGGTAAAAGATGAACAAACAAATTAGCTCCTTAGATGAAATAATTTATTATTCAATAGAATATTTATTCAAAAATAGTATGGAGTACGTCTTAAAATGCAATTAGTGCAATTATGCAAAACAATGCACAAAATACTTGTAATCTTAATAGAATGCTTGATAGGGTTTAAGATATTTTGCAAAATATTTTTCTTTTTTTTCCTGAATTTTAGAGGAAGCATGTGCTAATTCTTCCTAGAATATTAGCTTGACATTAAAATTTCTTAAATAGATAAAATCATTGATGTACTAGATGCTTATTTGAGAAGGTCTATTATCAAATTTGAGCATCAAATAATATGAAACATACACTACAAACATTAGATCTTGTAAACTGCAAATAGTTATAAAAATGTTTTTGATAGATAAAGCAGTAAGAGGGTGCTGGCCCAAGGAACAAAGGACTAGTAGCACATTAATAGCACATTAATAGCACATTAATAGCACATTAATAGAACTAGTCAAAGCAGATAGAACAGTTTAACAATATAATCACCAAGTCTAATCTACCCCTATCAAAAACATAAACCATAGTACTGATCAAAATGATTAAACCAGAGTACTTAAAACGAATAGTAGCATATAAAGTATTAGTAATAAGCCACATAGGGTTGAACAAAAAGATATAAAAACTAACATTAACCCCAACCACAAAATAGGGGATCCGAGGGCCAAGCCTAGTCAAAATTAACCAACACGTGGACACCAAAAATTAGTTCTTCTCACCCAGCTATTTAGACAGCAGGGTCCTAGCCCACTCTTCCTGTAGAAACAAGAAAAGATCCTTGTTGTCCTCATTCACTTCCAGCCTACCACTCACCAACTTTTCCTACACATGACAGAGGGTCGTAGTCAAAGCGTGCATGACCTTTAGGGAAAATTTGTTGGTCATCATGCATTGGTTCATCAGATCCTGTATATTCTTCTTAATCTTTGCAATATCTTTGTCCAAATTTGAGAACCTCCTTTTCAAGGTGCCTTTAAATTTGTTTTTGTCCTCTAGGGCCTCAGTATTGTAATCAGAGGTGGGGGGCTTATCCTGGGGATCATGAGAAGGACTCAGGGGTGGGGTAGGGTTATTGGGGTTTCCATGGTTTGTTGGAGGTTGGGCAAAGGAGTGTTACCAGTCCTAGGGGGACTCATATGATCATTCGAGGAACCTTTCATGGACTCAGTGGTGTGGTAGTCTTTTTCAGATAGGGAATGCTCTCTAGAGGCCGTTTCCAACAACCTAGTTTTACATTGTTCCTTGGCAATTCTATTTGACCTTCAGTGACCTGAGCCACTTAAGTCCACCTCCAGATTAACCTGTCTCTCCATCATTCTCCATTTTTTGGGCCTATATTCAGTCTTAGGGGCACTGTCAGCCTCCTTCCTATCTTTGTTCTTCACAAACTTAGAGACATAAGACTCCTCTTGACCCTCCTTCCTATTGAAAGGGTTCTTAACACATTTTTTGTGGGTTCTACCCTCTTTAGCACCCAACTCAGGCTCCTGGATGACACAGATGGACTGGGAGGAGCGATGGGTGGGATTTTTTAGTTTTGGTTGAGGATTCCTCCTGGGTCATCTCCTAGATAATTAGGGGGGTTGGGGCACTGGGTAGATAGCTTTGTGAAAGTGGTAAATGCAGAGAAGGAGGCCCTGATGGAGGATAGGTATTGACTTATCAGGGTTGTCCTTAATATCAAGGATATTACTCTCTATGGAGTGCAAAAGATAGAAAGGTATGGAAATTAAATCCTTGTTTCTAATATGATTCAGGAATGGTAGGTGGTAGTAGTTAAACACAGTGAACTTACCTTCCAGCATGAAATATTTCATCACAATGAGGAAAATTTTTGGCCAGAAGTCCAGCAGTAGCTCCCTATTGAAGCCCCCTTGTTTTTTCACTGGCTGCTCACCGTCCTTTAAAAACTGGTTGAGGCTGGTAGGGTCAGGAGTCCAACTAGTCTTTTCATATTTCCTCCCCACCATAGAGAGCCCAGTCACCTTAGCTATGACCTCTTTGTTCAGCTAGAAGTGGATGCCCCCAACTGACACACTCCTATTGTTCCAAGATGAGATGAATTATTTGGAGATTCATTCGTCATACCAACACATCAGAGGTGAAAGCCTCGTCGATTTTATCAGGCTCAATGTAGAGAGTGTTGCCTCCCATTTCAAAGCTATGCCCCTCCTATGCTAGAATATCTTGGAAATCTAAGAGCTGAGCATTTTTGCAGACCATAAAAAACCCCTTGTTTTTGCAAAGCCTTTCCGAGGAAAGATTATACTTAAAGTGCTAGCTTTGAGAAGAATTTTGGAAAACGGGCTCTGTACAACCAGATCTAATGAATCTCTAGGTGCCATTAATAGCAATAATACCAGGGACACACTTGCTGTCCTTATTAGCCAAGTAAGCCCTCTGATTCAGATAGCTCTTACTCCACACGTTTGAAAGGTAATGTTGATTCTTTATGGGAATTTGGGTTCTCCTTTCCATAATCACAAAAATCACCTGAACACACCAGCACATGATCCAGTAAGGATTCCTAATGAATATGATAGCTTGGCACATTTAAACAGTAATATTCATTTCTCCCCCCATGAGTTGCTGAGTCACCGGAGGTAAATCACTAACCATCCTCAAACTATTGAGTTTGATTTGTTTTAGGCCTATTATTGTCATTGAGTCTGCAACCGAATTCCCCTCTCTATACGTGTGACCCATAGTCGTGCACTGGAAGCTATTGAGCAGCTCACTGATCTCCATAATAATAGGTCTAGTCCACCACCCCACACTAGCACCACTTTTGACAGCCTCAACAATCACTTTGGAATCCCCCTCGATTTCTAGCTACCTAATGTTCATTTGTTTTGTGAATTTAATCCCCCAGAGAAGGGCCATTTCTTCCGCCTGGGTGACAATGCAGTTATTGATTGGCCCAACATAAGCTAGTAGGGAAGTGCCTTTGTGATCTCTTAGAACACCACCCCCTCCTTGGCCTAAATTATTTTCTGCCCCATCAAAGTTTGATTTGGTCCATCCTCTGGGAGGGGCGGCCCATTTGCTAGCTTTTCTAGCTATCCTTTTAGCATCGTCAAACCTAGAGAAACCATCTAGGAGGTTCCAGCTATCAGCAATTCTCACCTCCCAGGTAGCAGGAGGATAGGAGGGAAGTTTCCATTTAGCCATCATGGCATTCTCACATAGGAGCTTAGTTCCAATATGGTGACAGGTCTCAGATTGGTTACTATCCTCTCTGAAAATCCTGTTCTTCCTTTCCTTCCAAATGGCCCAGCAGATGTAGGGGGTAGCATACGCTAGAGGAGTTGGAGTAGAGGCTGATTAGAGGGAGATATCTAGTTATTAAATTCATGCACTTCTTTTCCCAGGGCCCACAAGATACCCAATTTGCCGATAACCTCTTGCCAAATGTTGGTGGCATAATCATAGTGGATGAAAAAGGTGGTTTACCATTTCCTCCTCCTTACATAGGACACATCTGTTCACCATGGAGAAGCCCCTCTTTATAAGATTATCTTGGGTTAGGACCTTACCATGCATTAGAGTCCACCAAAAAAAAATGATTTTCAGCGTGACCTAAGGGATCCACACCTTCTTCCAGTCCCTAGGATTACTCTTCTCCTTCAAAAGTATATTGTAAGTATATTTAACAAAGAAAGTACTAGCCTAGGTGGGGGCCTAGATAATAGAGTCATCAAGCCCCAAAATTCTAATATTAGTTAGGTTTTCCATGAGATCCTTAGCCAAGTGTTGCAGGTCTAGTCTATCCCTTAACCGATTAGGTATATCCTTCCAGTCCCTACCAGTGATGTAGCTGAAGACTCTATTACCTAGGATAGGTCTGAGACAGTCCATAAGAGGTTTGAATCTACAGCCCTAGTTAGCTTGGTTCACAATCCAGTGGTCATTCCAAAATCTGATGGATCTCCCATTTCTGATTTGCCAAAAAGCTCCTTTAGACAAAAGGGTCTTACATTTACATATGTTCATCTAGAGTTTGGATCCACTTGGGAGGTTGCTATTGTGGAACATCCTCCTATAGGGATGTCCTTGGAGGTACTTGGCTTCCATTAATCTACACCAGTCCACCTTTCCTTCTATGAGCTTCCATGCCACTTTCGTGGTAAGGGCTTTATTCATCAGACCAATTCTTCTTAGTCCCAAGCCACCCATTCTTTTCGAGAGGCATACAGTGTCCCAATCAAGACAAGAGACATCCTCTTCTTTTCTTCAGACCCCGCCCACAGAAAGGTTCTTTGAATCAATTCAAGTTTATCTGCCATGTTGCTTCTGATTTTAAAGAGGGACAGGAAGTAAACAGGGATCCCTTGGAGAGTGGAGGCCACAAGATGAAGTTTTCCAGCATTGCTTAAAATCTTCCCCTTCCAACCAGCAAGTTTCCTTTGGGTTCTTTCAAGGATGGAATTCCAGAAATCTTGGGACACCTCTTTAACCGTAAGGGGGAGGCCAAGGTAGGTAGAAGGGAGCGAAGCCACCAGACAACCTAGGATTTGAAGCACCTTATTTTTTAACTCAATGGGGGTATTGAAGAAGAACAACCAACCCTTTTGATAGTTAATACACTATCCAGAAGCCCGTGCATAAATTTCAAGGATTTGTTTCCATTGTCTAGCCTCAATCACTGAAGAATACCCAAAGAGGAAAGTGTCATCCACAAATTGTTCTAACACCACCTGAGGAAGGGTAGATGTAGGTTTGACACTTTTTATTCTCTCTGTAGTGGACAACATACATAGATTCCTTCTAATCACATCAGCCACCATAATAAAGAGGTAGGGGGAGAGAGGGTCTCTCTATCTAAGACCCTTCTCAGGTTTAAAAAAGCCACCAAGGCTGCCATTGACAAGAACAAAGAAGCTAATAGTTTGAGTACATTCTTGTATAATCTGGATAACCTTCTCATTAAAGCCCATTTTAGCAAGAATTTTAAGCAGAAATGACCAGTTAACTTTGTCATAAGCTTTAGAGATATCCAGTTTAAAGGCCATACCTGGGACCTTGCTTCTGTCCATAGAGTGGATGATTTCATGGGTGGCAATGGCCGCATCTAGAATCTATCTACCCAACACAAAATCTTTCAGAGTAGTGTAGATAATCTTGTCCAGAAGAGGCTTCATTCTGCCAACCAGGATCTTGGTAAGGATCTTATAGAAGGTATTGCAGAGGCTGATGGGCCTAAAATCCATCATAGTGGTAGGATTTTCATGTTGAGGGACAAGCACAATGTAGGTTTGATTATGCTATCTGAGAAGGTGTCCAATCCTAAAGAAGTCTCAAGCAGCACGGGTAACATCCATCCCCACAATGTCCCAATACTCTTGAAAGAACGCCGAAGGAAATTCGTTCGGTCTGGGGGCTTTGTAAGCTCCCATAGCGAAGAGCACATTATTGACCTCCTCATCAGAGACCTTCTCCGTAAGCATGTCATTATCACTAAGAGTTATAGCACTTTGGATGTGGTTTAGGAGTTGGTTTTGGATGCTATTTGGGCATGTAGGACCCTCATTAGAGTACAACCCCCTAAAGTAGTTAACCACAACCTGATTGATTTTATCCTTCTCCTTGACTTGTTTCCCTCCTTCATCCATAATAGGAGAGATGGTATTTCTCCTTTTAAGGATGCTGGTAGACCTATGGAAGAAGGTCGTGTTCCTGTCCCCTTCAGCAAGCCACTGGATTCTGGATCTCTGCTTCCATTAGATTTCTTCTTTTTTAGGGTTTCCTGCCACTTGTGTCTAGTCAACTCCTCCTCCACCTGAATTTGGGGTGGGTAGCTTCCAGAAGCCAATTGGGCCTGGAGGGAGTCTAAGGCTCTAGACAGTTCCATTTTCTCTTTGTGAAAGTCTCTGAAATTATGTTTGCTCCAACATTTAACCTCCCTTCTGATAATTTCAATCTTTTGGGCTATTCTGAACATGGAAGTACCCCTGATATTAGTCTTCCACCTAAATTTCACTTGATCTCTAAAGGATGGGTGAGAACACCACATAATTTCAAATCTGAAGGGTGTCAGGTTGACTTTAGGGGTGTCATGCCACCAGAGAAGGAGGGGTTTATGATCTGACGTAGTTCTAGGGAGGGAAGACAAGGAAGAGTTTAAGCAAAGGTTCCATGAAGAGGTGACCAGGACCCGATCCAGCCTCACTTGGATGAGGTGGATACCCTTACTATTGTTGGACCAAGTGAAGGGGTTCCCCTTCAAAGTGATGTCAAGAAGACCTATGGAAGAGATAAAATCAGCTAGCTCCCCCATGCTATCTGAGTAATCCATTAGTCCACCACACTTTTCTGAGGGATAGAGGGGGGTGTTAAAGTCACTTGCCAGCAGAAAATTTGCAAAATAGTCCTAATCCAATCAATGGCCAAGGTCAATCCACAAGGAAACTCTACCAGACCGGGTATTAGGAGCATAAATATTAAAAGTGATCCGTTCAGTTCCATTCTTCCTGAAGGTGACAACAAGGAAGTTAGGGGAAGAAGCAGCCATTTGACCAGTTATCCTATTGGGGTTCCAGAGCGTAGCACTACCACCAGATGCACCCGCAGCTTTAGAGTAAAGGAAAGCAGCACCCGGTCAAAGATTTGGCACTAGGGTAGCGAAATTACTAGCAGACATCTTAACCTCTTATAGGAGTAGAACATCTATCTTGAGATAAAAAATTTAATGTTTGACAACATTTTGTTTAAGGGAGCGATTCAAGACCCTCACATTCCAAGAAAGGCAATTCATTTCTTACTTTTGAAACTAGATTCCAAGGTTTGATGCTTACCTACTACAACATCCCTTGTAGTCCCTCTCGATCTCCTTGCTCAGTCTGAAGACCTTCCCCTGGGTGTTTCCATTCCCACATCAGCCTTTTTAGGCTTGGTTTTCTTTCTCTCCATTTTCCATTCCCCATCATCATCCTCCAAACCAATCAAGGGAGCTGGAGGAGCTCTTCTTCACAAGCTTTGGGGGGGTTTAGCATCTGACTTTGGGGATTGTAACTCCAGAGCAACCACAATGGCAGGCTATTCTACCTTAGTAGGGTTAGTCATCCTCCTCTCTGTGGGGGCATCAGGGGGTCTTTATCGGCTCCACCATCGGCTGGAGAATTGGTTCCTCCAAATATAGGAGATTAGGAGAACCAAGGCCAAGGCACCGAACATCCATCTCCCAGGGGGGACGATATCACCTTCCTCTAGAGCCAGATCTTCAATAGCTAGGGTTTCCATTTCGTTAGCCACCAAGGGTGGCCTAGTCTCCACCTTTTCCTCTTCACCTATGGGGGTGGACCCTCAACCATTCCTTTGTCCTTGTTCCCTTTTTTAGTTCCCACCTTGGAGGATTTGTAGGTGTCACTAGAGTGGCCTTTGTTATCATAGTTCTAGCAGAATAGGGTAGCATTCTCATACACCAACGCTTGGGTCCATCTACCCAGTTTAGATTTCAAAATGACAAAGTTGGGTAGGGTTTTATTTAGAGTGACATTCACACAAAATCTAGCAAACACTAGCCTAGATTTAGAATAGGTCACCTGGTTCGCTGTGATGAATGAGCCGAAGGAGTCACCTATCCATCGGAAGACTTGCTCGTCCCAATACTCAAGTGGGAGGCTAGGGAGATGGACCCAAACTGGGGCTGTTCTTGTTAGATCCGTCACCGAATTGAATCCAGGTTTCCATTTCACAAGGGCTAGGTAGTGCTTTCCATAAACCCATGAACCCAATAGCACACCGGATAGGTCCTCAAGAGTGGTAAACTTAAACAAAAAAAGTCCCCTTGGCATAGTAGAAACCAGGATAGAAGCTTTGATCTTCCACTGGTTAGACACCAATTTTCTAACCATTTCCATGGTAGGTCAAAAGTTGAAGAATCAACCAACCAGGGCCAACTGAAAGTCTGCCATCATTCTATTCACCACTGAGTTCAGGAGTGACAGTTCAGCACCTTGCTCAGTTTGAACGAAATCCACCAGCAGAGCCTCCAAAGATTGGTGAGCTTCTCCAACAAGGGCCCCTTTCCAGTTGGGTTTTGGAGGGACAACGGGGTATCAGCAGAAGAGGATGCTTTTTGAGATTCCCCCGTTGACTCAATCGCTAGGACCGTGACAGAGGAAATCACGGGAATGGCCTGGGGTCCATCAGGGCCAGTAGGTAGATCAGCTAGGGGGGCAGCATCTCCCCTAGGGGGGGCAGGCATGGGAGCCTGTAGTTTGAAATTTGAGCTTGAGCGGGAAGTTGCAGAGTGGGAAGCAGGCAGATTGTGGAGTGAGTACATAGATGTTATACATCAATAGTTATAAAAATGTTGATAGCATATGTCAATCCAATTATAATAGCTACACATACAACTAGAGGTCAATATAAATATAATACTTATATAAAAAAAAATTCCAAAAAATATAAAAAATTATATAATATTTATTTACATTAAATAAAATATTTTTCAATTATTATTTATTTTAAAAGAAAGCAATGTGATAGAAGTCATTACTTTATTTCCTATTGAAATTAGGTATATAAGGAACTTAAATTAAAAACAAAAGTGTTAACAAGATAAGTTCTATTTTAATGTTGATATTGATGAATGTTCCTTTGTTTTTAAAACCTTAATGGACATATCTTCAACTAACTATAGATTTTTTAATATGGAATTTGATTATGATATAAATTCACCTATTACTAAAGATGAGAAAATTAAATATCATTAATCAAATAGAAAAAATAACTCCTTAACCACCAAATGTTCTATGAGAGACAAATTAGATAAATGAATGGATAAATAACTCTAATACAAATTAAGAAACATTCATTGATTGGATAGGAAGGAATTGATGGATCTCTTATCAATGAATATATGACATTGCATTTTACTTACTATGATATTTTCACCATTATTTTCTAAAGATAGATGTAATTAGATGACAAGGATGATTTAAATATTATGTAATAGACATCATCAAGAAAATTATTAATCAAATATCATTAATCAAATAGAAAAAAGAACTCCTTAACCACCAAATGCTCTATGAGAGACAAATTAGATAAATGAATGGATAAATAACTCTAATACAAATTAAGAAACATTCACTGATTGGATAGGAAGGAATTGATGGATCTCTTATCAATGAATACATGACATTGCATTTTACTTAATATGATATTTTCACCATTATTTTCTAAAGATAGATGTAATTAGATGACAAGGATGATTTAAATATTATGTAATAGACATCATCAAAAAAAATTATGAATCAATTCATTTGTACATTTTGTTAAAATAACTTGTATAGATTTCAATATTAATTAACTATGTGAACATATGCTTATTGTGTGCTCTTTCCATCTTCCAATACTTTTGATATTTGTGGAAAATCTTAAGAAGAATAAAGCTATTTTATAAATAATATCATGTTAAATCAATTGATAACCATGTTTAGCTATAGTATTAATATTAAATTTATGCCATAAAAAAGCACTTCAAACAAGGTGTATCACAAATAATTGGCTTCTCTAATGTCACATAAACTACTGCTACTTACCTTGAAACATTTTGAAATAATCTCCATAATTAATAAAGAAGCCAGTTTTCCTTGACCTTTTGAAGTGGAATATCTCTAGGCGGACAGCCATTAAATATATTAATAATGTTGGCAAGAGATATTTTTGCATAAAAGGGAGCTCCTCCAAGCACAAGTGCCAGCATAATTAGGAGACAAAATGACTATTTGAACTAAAGAACTAGATATCACTTCCATAGTTTTAGACTATATCTTTTATCCCTTTGAATTTGTCTAAATGATTAAATAGATATCACTTTCACAGTTTTAGACTATATCTTTTATTCCTTTGAATTTGTCTAAATGATTAAATGCATTACTATTATTCTATAGAAATATTTATACAAGGAGGAATGTAGTTGTATAACTCCCTATCTCCTTATCTCTTTGTAACAATTGTCTATAACAAAATAGCAATAACCAAACATTTAAGCAATGCAATAACACAATGTTAAGCTAATTGTCTCATAGTTGAATTGGGCATTGATAGAAGATAAATCATAAGGTTTAACTATTTTATAAGATATTAGTAACAATGACAAGGGGAAAAAAATCAAATTTGACATTTATACATATCGTACAGGCCTGATGATTGAATTGGACATTAATAATAAATAAATCATAAGATTTAACTCTTTCAAAAAGCACTAGTAGATTAGCATAAAAAATACAATATGATTGAACTTTTTAAAAAGACATTAATAGCCTACGATAAAACAATAAAATTATAAGTGTAACTCTTTGAAAAGACACATAAAAATATCATCATTTGCATATTACTGTTTTTAACAATATCATCATTTGCATGTTACTGTTTTTAAAAGATGGAAAAAGGATAACAATTGTTGTCAATTAAAGCAACTATATCGTAAACGATGTGATATATTTTATTTCAAATTGTGTAGTTTATCTCTGTCTCATGTGTATAGTAATTTTATTTATTATCTGGTCATTAAAATGATAAATTACACACACCATCACATGCCAGTTTGTCAAGAAGGCAGTAACAATATGGTCGCTAATAAGATGTTTTACTACCATATCTTAGTCAATTTCATTGTGGTCAATGGCTTGTTTGAAATCCATTGTTTTACTAAACTTTTATTTTGGGAGGGGCGGGGGGGAATTTGGCTTCCTATGAATACCGGCCGTTCAGTTTCAAGGCTCATATGAGTTGCTCCTAATCATCCCAAACACGATTATGACAAAAGTTTCCTTCTACATCACATCATATTGAAAAGAAATAATGCCTTCACGATTATACTTAGAATAAACGTCAAATGATTCTCCAGTTGCTGATTGTTCTATTACTGTTTCTTTCGCTATAGTTGCTGGTTCTCGTGATGATGTTCCGACTCATGATCTTCATTCAATTCCACTGCTTTAGTTCATGTTATGTTCTTAGTTTGGGCTTTTCAAGAGGTTTTGCTTCCCTTTTCTTGAGTTTGTGTTTGGAAGGCAATATTGGTTGTATAGTTGTTCAATGAAGAAAAAAAAATAAAAATAAAAATGTGTTAGATAGTTTCTATTGTAGCTCAGTCCTTATTCTTGCTATTTACAGTTTGTTTTATAACAGAATTTGGATCCAGCCAAAAACCCCTTTATATTAATTAAATGCAAATGTCAAATGATATATACTATCATTATCTAAATGATCCATCATCATAACCCAAATTTTCAGATAACAGTGTCTAAGCTGTTGAGATGGAAACAAAAATAACAACGGATTGTTCATCGTAGCTTTCGAGTGGATAGATAAAAGGGACGTTCTATTGAAAAGAAGATCAAATATTTCATGACAGAATAATTGGGAAATGTTTGACGACTTAAAATGTGACGGTCTGTTTTGCTTGTGAAAGGTTAATATTTTTTGTTTAAATGAGTGATATACATCGACTACATAAATACGGGCATATTGTGGGTCTAAAATCTGATGATGTCTTCCAAAAAATACTCCTATTAAAATGCCTAAATACGGACATACGGCAATCTCGTAGATGTGACATTTCCTTATAAAAAGCTAAAACGTCTTGTAGGATGATTTCAAACTCGCTGGCAAATCTAGGCTGGCCTTTGCGTCACTCCCCGATTTTTCTAATATTCATTATAACCAAGAAGAAACTTTCACTTTGTACTCTGAATCGAAGTATGTGAATCACGTGGAGATGTTTCTCGCGTTGAAAGATCAGTTTTTGCAAATTGGACTATGAAAAGCACTTGCATATAAGTTAGGGTTTAAGGTTTCCGGTGTTGCGCATTTTTCTTGTAAGTTGTATGATATACACTGTAATGCAGCCTGCCGATACTACAAATTACATCACTCTCTTTCTGTCTTCCATCTTCCATGACTATGATTTGTTGAGAGTCGTCACTATTTCAGACATGAGATGATGTTTTCTTATATTGACAAAGCTGTAAACCATGGCCGCCAGTATTATTTTTTTGTTTTCTTTCGGAAGAAAGCAACATTACAAAAAGTTATGAATAGATAGTTGATCTAGACCTAAGAAGTATACAATTGCAACTGAATTAAGTTTTGTTGAATTGACTCTAAATACCATATCCAAGCAAAGTGATACAACGGGCTGGTCTTCCAAATTTTAATTGTTGGATAGTTGAATGGTCATCAGTGGGTCAAATATAAACAGGGTAGAGGATTCTTTTTAACTACGCACTTCAAGTCTGGGTAATTTAAGCTTTGGAGCTTTAAAATAATCGTTTGGAATGTTATCAATTCACTTTAATTATGTTTTTAACAATTTTAATTAATGGACAGTAAGTACATGTTATTAATAGACTTATATATTATTATGTATTTATTGTTTGATGTGATTTGTGAAAATAGATATTTTGTGTACAATTTTTAAAAATAAGGGTAGTTAATATTAATGTTTAATATTATACGTATTGAGTAAAAGTAAAAAAACATATCATTATTTATACTATTATAATTATTGAAGTGAATCTCTTTCTTTACTCTATTTTCATTGTTTTCTTTTAATTAGTTGTTATAGATGTGATTTGTCCAAGAATAAATTTATTTTGTTAAAAAAATGTATTATTTTATAGAAAGTAAAAAGAAAGATGAACATTTTTATATTATTAAAGTAAATGAACTTGTTTGTCTTTTAAAATTTATTATTTGTTTAGTAAAAATTAATTCTAAATATGATAGACATGCAAAGTAAATTAATATAATGATCTTCTAAACTTTAATATTTACATATTTTAATGATGACTAGGTAGAATAAAAATATGGAGAGATTAACTATGTCCAAATTCTAGAACTCAATTTTTTTTTGAATTTCAGATATAAATAATATATTAACATTAATTTAAATTTTTGAAACTATTAAATAATGCACTTTAATATAGATAAAAGCATATGGATTAAGGTACACAATCAAAATTCTAATCATGCTTTTTAGTAATTGTTTTTACATAGAAGAAAGAAAAATTATATCGAATAATATAAATGAAATTCAAGTATTGAATGGATGCAAAGAGGGGAGATGACTTTTTAACAATGTACTTTTATTTTATGTACTATTTATTAATTTTCATCAAAATAAAAGGAGAAGGTCACCCAATCTATTAGAGCTGTAAATCAAAGATAGAAGAACAAAAGTATAGGAAGAGACAAAAATCTTTAAGTACCTTTACACCATACTTCAAATTTTGAGTAACATTCCACCTAGAGCTATACACAATTGAACATCATAACTTGAAAAATCTGAAACAATTAGAATACAAAAAAAGATAACGAACCATAATAGTCTTATATAAAGGTAACTAGAAATTTTGGTTGGAGAGTGATTCTTTAAGCATTATGAAACCAAGATAGATGATTAATAGTTTGATCCTAGATAGCCTTGACATGTTGAATACTTTTGAAGATTATGGAGTTTTCTATGTATAACAAAAAAGGAATAAGGTTGTCGATTTTTAGGCTAACTTTGGAGTTAACCTAACACTTGTTGGTTGGGAACAAATGATCAATTCCTTGTGGAGATTATACATAAAACAAACGTCAAATGATTCTCCAATTGTTGATTTCTCTATTGTTAGTTCATGCCAGTAAGCTTAAAGAATGATTAATCATTTTTCCATTCAGCCAATCAAAGGGCAACAATTACTATCGAGCCATATCATTCAATATGGTTGGATGCATCTTGTTTTCATACATGGGATTATCATACTTGTTAGCACGTTTAGGGAAAAAATGGTACCGTGTAGTTTTAAATGGTGAATGTCATGCGTTGGCTATGCTCGAGAAAGAATGCACCAAAGATAACAGCAACAAAAAAAGTCAATTTTTTTTTTTAAGATTCGCAAAAACACAGTGATTTTTTTGCAAATTTTATGTAGTTTTACTCCTTTTATATTATTTATTTATTTATTATATGTTTGTTGATTTAACTTAATATGTTTGACAATATTGTACTAATAGATATTTACACAAATATTTCTAGAAAGTACGTCAGATTTTGAATAAGAAATGTCTTGCATTAATAAAGAATAGTTAAAAGAATTTTTTTATTTAAAACTTTTTTGATACTTAGTCTTTTTTTTTACTTACCTCAATCTTATATACTATGCTACCTAATTCGTTCTGATTTAATTTTTTTTTTTTAATAATTTACATTTTTTAAAACAATAGAAAACTTTTTCAAAAAAAAATAAAATACTATAATTTTGAAGATATTTAATAAATTATAATTATTGCATTTGTTTATGTGTTTCTAGAAAAATATATGTATATTTAATAGTGAAAAGTGTTATCTTAAAATCTGTAAATATGAAAATTAATTATTTTAATTATGAAGAAATTAAAAGAAATCAATTTATTTTATTAATGAATGTAAATTAAAGAATTAATATTTAAAATATAGAACAATTAAAAAATTAAATGATATAAATCTCTCTTTAACAAAATATATTATATTAATTAACTTATATATTGATGAGGAATCTACATGAGCAAAAAAAGGAATACAATGCAAGAGAGCGCACGAATATTGAGATTGTCAGAAGCTCCTGTGAACGTTACGAATACAGGTTTGGGTAGTTCTTATTACCATTTTAACTGTCTTCGCACGTTTAAGAGTTGTCGCCCAGCTTGCAGAGTCTAGTTTCAATGCTCTGTAGGTCGTAGGTACACCGGTTTAGATGATTGCAGCTATTTTGAGCTATTTTGAGCTGTCCCGATAATCCGATAATACTAGCATTTGGGAACAGACAGATCGAGTGAATGGTTGGTTAGAGTTTGTATTTGGTGAGGTTGGGAACACGGTTTTTCTCCTTATAAAAAAATCATGGCATAGTCAGCCACAGCCGCCGAGATTTTTTCATACTAAGTTACAGATAAGTAATGACGTAGATTGGTTACTTTCATCTGTTAATTTTGTGGACTGCTGTCGATCTACTTTAGCTGGCCACCAATTTGAATATACAAGGTGAACCGATGACAAATCTCTCACTATAATGTTTCTAATATTCTGCAAGAGAAATTTATTCTAATTTTGGTATGGCTGTACTCTATAATGTGCTCTTTGTTCCCTTTGTTGGGAATAAACCGTTTTCCTCCCTAATGTTCCTATCTCCGCTAAAACAAGCTGCATTCGATTCTAGACTCAAACTTCATCAGAGCAGGTGGGTTCTGGTTGCTAGAGTGTGGCTTCTGATAGTTTTGAGGTCAGGTTATACACCGCGAAATCTTCTTGTTGCTTGGTGGTAATTGTGATATCTAAGAGTTATATTTGACTGACCAATTAAAAAGGAAGCAGCACATTTTAATTGGTCTTTTATATTGCACTGCTATTCAGATCAAGTGAATTGATGTCATTTGAGAAAAGTGCCAAATTCTTGTAACAACTAGATAGGGATATTCCAACTGTTTTCAAATGGACTAGGACTTCCACCTCCCATATTTCAGCCTTTAACGAACACGGCTTACAGAACTGTTCAAGAAATGATCATAGCAAAGAGACAAGAGAATGGATTGTGAGCATCAATTGAAGATATGTCGTCCTGTTTTATTACAGGTATGATATTTTCAATTATTTTTTGATCTTTTTCAACTCTTTTAATATACCTGTCCGGATTCTTTGATTTTTTTCAGAGAATTGTCCTATCTTCCTTGTAGAGATATTGAAAGTAGAATGGCGATTAAGTGTATCAAACGAACCGGGGCAATGAACTCCGGAATGATTCCGGAATTTGTCGATTTATATCAAAAAAGCACATCCATATTCAGATTTATTTTAATCAAACCAAAGAAACCCAAGACTAGTAGACTCTTTTAATCTATAAATACTTATGAATCCATACTTTGTACACAAGCACTGCAAGAATAATCAAATTGTTGTAGGGATTGTAGAGATACGTCAGCGGGCAACTGGTATTTGATTTCTTGTTTCTATCGACTCGCCTATCTTTCTTGTATGGGCTAATGGAAAATTAAGTAATATCACCATTAATTAGCCTTTTATAATATCATGGCGATCGAGCTGAATTTCCAAGGCCTTAACAAAATCGATTGTCGTTGAAAAAATTGATCAGGTTTTAATCAAGAAAATCTTTGGTCGAAACGAATATTTGATATTAATCTATATAATTTGATCATCTCTCCTTAACATAATTCCTTAAGATGGAAACAAAAAAGATAATGGAATGTTCAACGTAGCTTTCGAGTGGAATACATAAAGGGACGTTCAATTGAAAAGAAGATCAAATATTTCATGACAGAATAATTGAGAAATGTTTGACGGCTTAAAATGTGACCGTCTGTTTTGCTTGTGAAAAGTTAACTTTTTTCTTTAAATGACTGATACATCGACTACATAAATACGAGCATATTGTGGGTCCAAAATTTAATGATATCTTCCAAAAAATACTCCTATTAAAATGCAATACGGACATACGACAATCTCGTAGATGTGACTGTTCCTCATAAAAACCTAAAACATCTTGTAGGATGACTTCACATTCGCTTTCAAATCTAGGCTGGCCTGTGCGTCACTCCCAGATTTTTCTAATATTCATTATAAATTAAGAATAAACTTTGTACTTTGCACTCTGAATTGAAGTATGTGAAGCTACGTGGAGATGTTTCTCGTTGAAATATCATTTTTGTTTTTTTGCATAAGTTAGGGTTTAAGGTTTCGGAGATTGCGCATTTACTCGTAAGTTGCGCGCTACACACTATACTGTAGCCTATCAATACCCCAAATCGCATCACTCTCTTTTGGGGTTCCATCTTTCATGACTATAATTTGTCGAGAATCGCTAGTATTTCAGACAGGAGTTGATGTTTTCTAATTCTGTCAAAGAAGGCCGCGAGTATATTTTTGGTTATTTTCTTTCGGAGGAAAGCAACAGCAACATTACAAAGACTAAAGTTATGGATAGATAGTTGATCTAGACCTAAGAAGTATACAATTGCAAATGAATTAAGTTTTCTTAAATTAACTCTAAATACCATATCCAAGAAAAGTGAATGAATGGATGCTCTTCTAAATTTTTTATTTTTGGATAGTTGAATGGTCATCAGTGGGGTCAAATACAAACAAGGTAGAGGACTATTTTTAAGTGTGCACTTAAGTCTGGGTACTTCAAGTCTCAGAGTTTTAAAATAATAGTTCGGAATGTTAATCAATAGTATATTCACTTCATTTATGTTTTTAAGAGTTGTAATTAATAGATTCATATATTATTATTTGTTTGATTATTTGACGTGATTTCTGAAAAAAGATATTTTATATACAATTTTTAACCTAACAAGTATACAATTGCAAATGAATTAAGTTTTCTTAAATTAACTCTAAATACCATATCCAAGAAAAGTGAATGAATGGGATGCTCTTCCAAATTTTTTATTCTTGGATAGTTGAATGGTCATCAGTGGGGTCAAATACAAACAGGGTAGGGGACTATTTTTAAGTGTGCACTTTAAGTCTGGGTACTTCAAGTCTCAGAGCTTTAAAATAATAGTTTGGAATGTTAATCAATAGTATATTCACTTCATTTATGTTTTTAAGAGTTGTAATTAATAGATTTATATATTATTATTTGTTTGATTATTTGACTGATTTCTGAAAGAGGATATTTTATATATAATTTTTAAAAGTAAGGGTAGTTAATATTAATGTTTTACATTTTAAGTATTGAGTAAAAGTAAAAAAATATAATATTATTATATTATACTATTACAATTATTGAAGAGAATCTTTTCTTTTACTTTTTTTATTGTTTTATTTTTAATTAGTTGTTATGGATGCGATTTATTAAAGGAAAAATTTCTTTTCTAAAAGAAATGTAGTATTTTGTAGAAAACAAAAAGGAAGAAGTATGTCTTTACATTATGAAAGTAAATCAAGGTGAAATTTATTTTCTAAAAGAAATGCCTTATCTTTAGAAAAACAAAAAGGAAGATGTACATCTTTACAATATTAAAGTAAATCAACATATTTTTCTTCTAAGATTTAATATTTTTTTGATAAAAGTCAATTCTACATATCATATACATGCAAACTAAAGCAACATAAATATTAAAAAAACATTAATATTTACATAGATGATTGATGACAACTAGGTTGAATACAAATAGTGGAGATGACTCTTCAACTATGCAATTTAAGTTCATGAATCTCAAGTTTTAGAGCTCTAAAATAATTGTTTTGAATTTCACATGTGAATAATTTATTTACCTTTATTTTAATTGCTAAATAATACTCTACAAATATAGATAAAATCATGTGGATTAAGATACACTATAAAAGTTGTAATCAATTGTCTCACTAATTTTTTTATAGAAAAGAGAAAAAAATAATAAAGAATAAGAAATATCATATCCATTTATTGAATGATGGAAAATAAGGAAGACCACTATTTAACCACGTACTTTGATTTTATGTATATCAAGTTTTAGATCTCTAAAATAAATATGTGAAATTTTTGCCATCAATAATATATTCACACAAACTATTTATTAATTTTATGAAAATAAGTGGAGAAAGGACACCAACCCATTATCATTCAAAATCAAAGATAGAAAAACAAAAGTACCCATGAGGTAACCAAAGTTAACCAAAGTTAGGAAGGGAAATAAATTAAAATAACTTTAAGAACCTTTACACCATAGTTTCATTTCTAGACACCATTCCAACTAGAGCTATACATAAATAGGCATCATAGATTGAATAATTCAAAAAAATCCATAGAACAAGACAAAAAATCAAAACAAACATTAATAGTGCTAAAAAAATGTTATCAAAAAATTTAAATGTAAACAAATTCTTTAAAAATTATTAATCATGTCAATGGTATTCAAAAACCAAGCTAGATGATTACTAGTCTTATTCTAAATAGCCTTGATATGTTGAATACTTTTGAATATATTATAATGTCTCCTTTTTATATCGAGAGGGGAATAAAGCTGAAATTTTTTATTCTAACTATGGGGTTAACCAAGCTAACACTTGTTGGTGGGGAACAAATGATCAATTTCCTCTATAGGTTAAAAATCTCATCTATGATGATAGTGGGATGTGCTAAAGTGGTGGCTCTTAGTGTAATAATGATTGATAACACCCAGTTCATTGAGAATTGAAGTTTGAGTTTCTGGATCTCCCATTATCAGATGCAAAAGTAGGATATCTAAGTTTTGGATTTATTGATCTATCATAATTGTTAGTCTATCCATTCAAAACACTTAGTGAGAGATATTTTTTAAACACTATTAATTGTTCCAAGGGTATTTAGAATCTAAGCTAGATATTTTAAATCTTATTGTAGATAACCTTGATATGCTAAAGAATTTTGAAATTTACCAAGTATCCCTTGTATATCAAGAAGGGAATAAGGTTTTTAATTTTTTTTCTCTAAGTATGGGGTTAACCAAGATAACACTTTTTGGTGGGGAAGAGATGATCAATTCCTTGCAGAGGTTAAAAATATCATTACGAAGATAGTCAGATATGGTAAAGTAGTGGTTCTTTTTGTAATGATGATTTATTTCACCCTCTTTGTTGAGAATAAAATTTTAAGCTGTCCAAATCCCACTATAAGATGTTAAGGTAATATGTCTAGGTGTAAGGTTTATTGGACCATCATAATTGCTTGTCTTTTCATCAAAAAAAATTGGGTAATTTTTCATCTACACTTCCCTTGTTTTTCATTGCTATTAGGGTACTTGTATGCACCTTCTACAACTATTCAATTAGAGGGAATTCAAGTAGAGAAGAGCATAATTCATGTGAGATCTAGTAGAATGACCCTATAGTGTTGGGTAAGCTATCGGTAGGGGGAATTACCATGTATCCTATTGTTTTGAATACATACATTTTTACATTATAAGATGAAAAAATATCATGTCTTGTTAATGTGAATGGTGTAAGGAAAGGTAGAATTCATTCAATATAATATGTGTCCATAGCATATGGATATTTATATCAATATAAAAATTCCATTATAGACAAGTTAATTGATTCTTAGCATTTATCATAGTTGTTCTTTACACACCAACAATTCGTAGATGACACCATTCTTGGGGGAGAGGCTTCAGTGGGAGAAGCTAGAGTGGTGAAGGATCTTCTTAACAAATATATCAGAGCTATTGGACAATCTATCAATTGGAATAAAAGCTCTATATTCTTTGTTAACACCCCCTGAAGTTAGACAGAGGAAAATAGCTCATATTCTGGGATGTGGCATTGACACCTTCCCTTCTTCTTACTTGGGTCTGCCCCTAGGTGTCAAACCTCCAGAAGCCTTCTGGAACAAACTGATAGATAGATTCAACAAGAAGCTTGCTAGCTGGAAAGGGGTCATTCTCAGTCAGGATTGAAAGATCCAATTGGTCAAATCTACTTTACAAAATCTCCCTACCTATGCCCTCAGCCTTTTCCCTATCTCGACTAAAGTTGTAGAGGCCATGGAAAGAATCCAGAGAAGATTCCTTTGGTCCAGAGCTGAGGATCACAAGTGCATCCCCCTAATTTCTTGGGAGATAGTCTGCCACCCTAAAAATGCTCGTGGCCTAGGAATAAGAAAGCTTAGACCTTTCAACAAAGCCCTTCAAGCTAAACAGATCTGGAGAATCTTCAATAGCAAAGGCGAGTGGTGGGATATAATTGAAGATAAAATACCTCATGCATAGCTCTCTAAACAAATTTTTTGATGAGACGGATTCCACTAAAGGTTATGTTATATGGACTAGTCTCCTCAATGCCAAGGAGCTGGCTAAATCTAGGGCTAAGTGGAAAATTGGTAATGGTCATTCTGTCAATTTCTAGAATGACAAATGGCTTCAGATGGGCGGCTTGAGAGACTTTGAGTCTCTCTATACCTGGAGACATGTTTGCACTCAAACCTATGGGACTCATGTTTGCAATTATAGAAGGGATGACAAATGGGTGGATTTCACTTAGATCTCTTAGGACCTGTCTCCTTTGATGACCGCTCTCAATGTGGTTACTCTCTCATCCAATCAGGATAAGACTATCTGGGAGGACTCTTCAGATGGTACCTACACTGTGGCTTCTGTTTATTCTTCGCAGACCACTCAAACCCATGATATGAAGCCATCATGGGCCAAAGCTTGGATCCCAGGCCTCAAGCCCAAAATTAATGTTTTCTTTTGGCTCCTACTCCAGAATCGTATCCTCACAGTTGATAATCTCATTAAGCGTGGGTTCCAGATTCCAAATAGGTGCGTTGTTTGCAAATGTCAAGAGGAAACAGTGGATCACCTTTACATTCACTGCTCTTATGTAAGTCAAATTTGGCAACACCTTTTCTCGGTCCTGAATTTATCTTGGTGCTTTCCCCTGTCCTTCAGTGATCTCTTTTCGTAATGGGCTTTCAAAACCTTTAATCAGGATTTTTGGTTATTCTGTACCTTGATTCTTCCTCATCTTTGCTGGGGAATCTGGAAGGAGTGTAACAATCACATCTTCCGGGATTGTTCCTCTCCTCCCAAAATTATCTTTGAAAAAATCAATCATGTTGAAAAATCAATAGACATCATAGGTTGTACTAAACCAAGTTGTAATAGTCTATTATATAGTAGATCAATTCCATAAATTGGAGCACAAATTATTTCTTATGATAGAATTTTATCCAGATAATATTTATGAATAAAAAATTTAGAATCTCTTTTAATTTAATTGAAGCAACCATATGGAGGACATCAATTTCTTAACATTTATGAGAATAATTTTTAATGGATTAGTATCAACATGAGTTAAGATTTTTTAAGTTAATTATCATATTACATTTTAGAATAAAATAATAAGTATAATAATTTAGTTTGCTCCAATAACTAAATTTATATGATTAATGTGGCTATCAATCTGATTTATTTAATTAGCCTAGAATCTAGGTAAAAACAAATCCTTTTCTGTCATATTTTTATTTTGTTTTGTAAAGTTATTACATAAAACCATTTTCTCACCATGATTCTTCTGATGTTTGAAAATGGTATAGGAAAATCACCTAGGAATTAGAGAGTAATTACTCTCTTTGAAGATGATTTAGAGTTTTGAAGGCCTCAAGTTTGCTATGTCATCACTATAAAAGTATAACACAAAGAAAAATGAGATGTTATCATAGTGAGCCTTGTGAAGGTTATCTATGCATGACTATAGGTTATGATAAAGCTCAAACCAAGGGGTAAATCTAATCTACTTCTAACCTATATAACTCATAAATAGAATATAAACAAGCCACCTATATGCCTTCCTAAGTAACTACTTCCATTTCTGAAAATATTAAAATTTGTTAGAAACAATCTCCTCCTCCATTTTATTAGAGAACTTTTATGAAGTGTCTTATTTAGTTCTCATTTGAAGATCTAAATTATTATAATATCTCAAAGCCTCTTAATTTTATTTCAAAATAATTGTTCATTTTTTTCTATGATTTCAAATTATGAATGAATAGATTCAGAAGGTCATAATCCCATTTACATAACAACCATAAGGGGAGAGGAATGAATTTCTCACAAGTGGGATTTTGAGAAAAATAAAAAATAAAAAGGAACAACTAGGACCCAATGGAGGGTTAGGATTTTTGAGAGATTTTAGGTCGTTAATGTACTCCATTCCTTTCGCATAAACTCTAGGACACCTCCCTAGGAAAAGTAGATTAAAAAGCCACTCTGGGTGGGTGTTGAGAAGAGTAGGGATTCTTTGAAGAATATTTCATGTTTTTTTTATGATGAGGGGCGCTTAGGGAGAGATGATCTAATTCCTTTTAGATTCATTGTATACAAAAGCTTATTCTATTTTTGGTATGGCTGTAATCTATAACGTGCTCTTTGTTCCATTTGTTGGGAATAAACCGTTTTCCTCCCTAATGTTCCTATCTCCGCTAAAACAAGCTGCATTCGATTCTGGTTGCTAGAGCGTGGCTTGTGATAGTTTTGAGGTCAGGTTATACACCACGAAATCTTCTTGTTGCTTGGTGTTAATTGTAATATCTAAGAGTTATATTTGACTAAGTAATTTAAAAGGAAACAACACATTTTAATTGGTCTTTTATATTGCACTGCTACTCTGTTCAAGTGAACTGATGTCATTGGAGAAAAGTGCCAAATTCTTGTAACAACTAGATAGGGATATTACAATTGTTTTCAGATGGACTAGGACTTCCACCTCCCATATTTCAGTCTTCAACAAAAACAGCTTACAGAACTGTTCAAGAAATGATCACAGCAAAGAGACAAGAGAATGGATTGTGAGCATCAATTG
Organism: Chamaecyparis obtusa; assembly: GCA_027943335.1. NCBI lineage: Eukaryota > Viridiplantae > Streptophyta > Pinopsida > Cupressales > Cupressaceae > Chamaecyparis > Chamaecyparis obtusa. The sequence goes on along the minus strand of BSBK01000923.1, from coordinate 158,062 downwards.
GAGAAGATATTTTCAATTATTTTTTTGACCTTTTTCCTCTCTTTTAATATACCTGTCCAGATTCTTTGAATTTTTTCAGAGAATTGTCCTATTCTAAAACTCTTCAATTCATGCTAGGTTGTAGTTCCATGCCTGTGAATCTAGCTCACTTAATTTGGCTTCTATATGTGCAGCCCTCAGAAAAAGTCTTCTGTATGATCCTGCATGAAGTGAGTAGTTTGAGAAGCAGTAGAGAAGGTGAACAAAGGTTTTCGGTTTCATATTTTGACAACCTACTTGAGAGGCACCTTTTTGTAACACCCCATGAACATTCGTCATCAAACAACATATTTTTGTCACTTTCTATGTTTTCAATTGGTATAACATTTTTTTAGCACACCTCCTAAACTGTGTTGCATGCCTGTTCTTGTCGATATTGTTCTTAATTGGTATATTCTGATATCAATAAAGTCTATTGCATAAATTAGATTGAATGTTGGGATACTCTATAATGTATCCCAATATTTTTTTCATATTGCGAATAATTAACACCTATTGAAACTTAGTCTCTGTTGTAATTGACAAAAGAACTGTAAATTTTATCATATCTATTTCTAATGCTCGCAGGGGTAGAAGTTGCTCATTTTTAAGCCAAATTTATCAGAAAACATTTTTTGTGTGCTTTTGATTCGATTCGAAGACGGTGTGCAGGGGCATTCACGGGAATCAAGTCTAGAAAATGTAGGACAAACAAAGTGCTCTGGACTGTGCTCCTTTTTCCTCACCTCCTATCTTCCACACCCGCCCTGCATGCACTTGGTAAAGTTGCTAGTTCTCCCGATAATGTTCCGACTCGTGATCTTCCTTCAATACCACTCGTTTTAGTCCATGTTATGTTCTTAGTTGGGACTTCTCAAGGGGCTTTTGCTTCCCTTTTCTTGAGTTTGTGTTTGGAAGGCAATATTGGCTGTATAGTTGTTCAATGAAGGAAAAAAAAGGACGTAAAAATGTGTGAGATAGTTTCTATCGTAGCTCAGTTCTTATTCTTGTTATGTTCTGATAACTTTACAGTTTGCTTTATAACAGAACTTGGATCCAGTCAAATACCCGTTTATAGTAATTAAAAGCAAATGTCAAATGAAATACACTAACATGATCAAAATGATCCATCATCATAACCCAAATTTTCAGATCAGAATGTCTAAGCTCTTAAGATGGAAACAAAAAAGATAATGGAATGTTCAACGTAGCTTTCGAGTGGAATAGATAAAGGGACGTTCAATTGAAAAGAAGATCAAATATTTCATGACAGAATAATTCAGAAATGTTTGACGACTTAAAATGTGATCGTCTGTTTTGCTTATGAAAGGTTAACTTTTTTCTTTAAATGACAGATACATCGACTGCTTAAAAACGAGCATATTGTGGGTCTAAAATTTGATGATATTTTCCAAAAAATACTCCTATTAAAATGCCTATACGGACATACGACAATCTCGAAGATGTGACTTTTCCTTATAAAAGCCTGAAACATCTTGTAGGATGCCTTCAAATTCGCTAGCAAATCTAGGCTGGTCTGTGCGTCACTCCCAGATTTTCTAATATTCATTACAAACTAAGGATAAACTTTGTACTTTGTACTCTGATTTGAAGTAGCTGAAGCTACGTGGAGATGTTTCTCGTTGAAATATCATTTTTCGCATAAGTTAGGGTTTAAGGTTTCGGGGGTTGCACATTTACTCGTAAGTTGTACTCTACACACTTTACTGCAGGCTGTCGATACTCCAAATCGCATCACTCTCTTTCGGGGTTCCATCTTCCATGACTATAATTTGTCGAGAGTCGTTAGTATTTCAGACATGAGATGATGTTTTCATATACTGTCAAAGCTGTAAACCATGGCCAGCAGTATATTTTTTGTTATTTTCTTTCGGAAGAAAGCAACATTACAAAGACTAAGGTTATGGAAAGATAGTTGATCTTGACCTAAGAAGTATATAATTGCAAATGAATTAAGTTTTGCGAGATTAACTCCAAATACCATATCCAAGTAAAGTGAATGAATGGGATGGTCTTCTAAAATTTTAATTTTTGGATAGTTGAATGGTCATCAGTGGGTCAAATACAAACAGGGTAGACGACTGTTTTTAACTGTGCACTTAAGTCTGGGTACTTCAAATTTCAGAACTTTAAAATAATAGTTCGGAATGTTAATCAATAGTATATTCACTTTAATTAATTTTTTAAAGAATTTTAATTAATAGATTTCTATATTACTATTTGTTTGATTGTTTGATGTGATTTGTGAAGATATATATTTTGTATACAATTTCTAAAAGTAAGGGTAGTTAATATTGAGTAAAAGTAAAAAACATAACATTATTATATTATACTATTACATTTATCGAAGTGAACCTTTTCTTTTATCTTTTTTATTGTTCTATTTTTAATTAGTTGTTATGGATGTAATTTATCAAAGAAGAAATTTGTTTTCTAAAAGAAATGTATTATTTTGTGGAAAACAAAAAGGAATATGCAGGTCTTTACACTATTAAAGTAAATCAAAATGTGTTTCTTCTAAGTTTTAATATTTATTTTGCAAAAATCAATTGTACCTATCATATACATGCAAAGTAAATCAACATAAATATTTTATAAACTTTAATATTTACATAGTTGAATGATAACAACTATTCAATTTAAGTTCACCAATCTCAAGTTTTGGAACTCTAATTTTTTTTTTATAAATTTCATATGTGAATAATATATTTACCCTTTTTTTAATTGCTAAATAATACTCTCTCTCTCTCTCTCTCTCTCTCTCTCTCTCTCTCTCTCTCTCGATATATATATATATATATATATATATATATATATATATATATATATATATATATATATATATATATATATATATATATATATATATATATATATATATATATATATATATATATATATATATATATATATATATATATATATATATATATATATATATATATAAGCTTGTGGATTAAGGTACAATATGAAAGTTGTAATCATGTGTCTTAGTAATTTTTATTTATAGAGAAGGAAACAAAATTATAAAGTAATATATATCATATCCATGTAATATGTATCATATCCATTTATTGAATGAATGCAAATAGGGTAGATCAATTTTTAACTAGGTATTTCAATTTTATGTATATCAAGTTTCAAATCTCTAAAATAAATATGTGAATTTTTTGGCTTGAATAATATATTCACATGAACTATTTATTAATTTTATTAAAATAAGTGGAGAAAGGACCCCAACCCATTATCATTCTAAATCAAATATAGAGCAACAAAAATGTCCATGAGGTAACCAAAGTTAGGAAGGGAAAAAAATTAAAATAGCCTTATGAACCTTTACACCATACTTTGATTTCTAAGCGCCATTCCAACCATAGCTATACATAAATAGACATCATAGCTTGAATATTTAAAAAAAAATCCACAAAGAAAGACAAAAAATCATAACAAACCTTACCAAAATGTTATAAAAAAGTTTGGATGGAAAAGTGATTCTTTAGAAATTATTAATCATCTCAATGCTATTAAAAAATGAAGATGGATGATTACTATTCTTATCCTAGATAGCCTTGATATGTTGAATACTTTTGAATATTATAATGTCTCCTTTGTATATTGAGAAGGGAATATGGCTGAATTTTTTTATTCTAACCATGGGGTTAACCAAGATAACACTTGTTGGTTTGGAACAAATGATCAATTCCCTCTATAGGTTAAAATGATCATCTATGATGATAGTGGGATGTGCTAAAGTGGTGGCTCTTGGTGTAATGATGATTCATTACACCCAGCTCATTGAGAATTGAAGTTTGAGTTTTTGGATCTCTCATTATGAGATGTAAAAGTAGGATATCTAAGTTTAGGATTTATTGTTCTATCATAATTGTGAGATATGTATATTGAGAGGGGAATAAGGTTTCAATTTGTTTCCTCTAACTATGGGGTTTACCACGATAACACCTTTTGGTGGGGAAGAAATGATCAATTCCTTAAAGAGGTTAAATATATCATCAACGAAGATAGTAAGATATGGTAAAGTGGTGGCTCAATTTTTAATGATGATATATTATAGCCTCTTTGTTGGGAATGGAATTTTAAGTTGTCTGAATCCCATTATGAGATGTTAATGTAAGATATCTAAGTATAAGATTTACTCACATATCATAATTGCTTGCCTTTTCATCAAACATTTCCTAGGTAGTTTTTATTCTACACTTCCCTTGTTTTTCACTGGTATTAGGATACTTGTGGGCACTTTCTACAACTATTCAATTTGAGGGAATTCAAGTAGAGAAGAGCCTAATTCATGTGAGATCTAGAAGAATAACCCTGTAGTGTGGAGTAAGCTATCAGTAGGTGGAATTACCATGTATCCTATTGTTTAAATGAATACATACAATTTTACATTACAAAGATGAAAAATATCATGTATTGTTGATGTGAATGGTGTAAGGAAGGATATCATTCATTCAATATAATATTTGTCCATAGCATATGGATATTTATATCTATATCAAAATTCCATTATAGACTAGTTAATTGATTCTCAACATTTATCCTAGTTGTTTTTTAATTAACCTCAAATTTAAATTTTTTAAAATTTAATTTTAATTTAGTGCTAATTTTCACTAGCCATTTTGAGGAAATTCATTTTCATGTTAAATATTGAAATGTTTTAGTATTTAAATAATTTTTAAATAAATTCATCTATTTAATTAATGATCATAAGGAAATCAAGAGGATTGAAAATATTAATAAATGAAGAAAAAAAATGAAGTTTAAAAGGAATTAATAATTGCATTATAATCATATATCAATCATTTGCATGATAATTTAATCTTTAATTATTTACTAAAATTACTAATATCAGTCCAATATGGAGTTGACATAAGTTAACGTCACCCTTGTGATCAAATGAATTCTTGAGTATTATTTTTAAATAATATAATACTTATTTATCAATAGAAATCATAGGTTGTACTAAACCAAGTTGTAATAGTCTATTATATAGTAGATCAATTCCATAAATTGGAGCACAAATTATTTCTTATGATAGAATTTTATCCACATAATATTTATGAATAAAAATTTAGAACCTCTTTTAATTTAATGGAAGCAACCATATGAAGGACATGAATTTCTGAACATTGACGAGAACATTTTTTAAAGGATTAGTATCAACATAAATTAATATTTTTAAAGATAATTATCATATCACATTTTAAAATAAATTAGTAAGAATAATAATTTAGTTAAGGAAATTCTATACTTAGCTCCATAACTAAATTTATATGATTAATATGGCTATTAATTGGATTTATTTAATTAGCCTAGAATTTGGGTAAAAATAAATCCTTTTCTTTCATATTTTTTTATTGAGTTTGGTAAAATTATTAGATAAAACCATTTTCTCACCATTATTCTTGTGATGTCTAAAAATGGTATAGGAAAGTCACTCACAAAATAGGAGACTAATTACTCTCTTTGAAGATGATTTAGAGTTTCCAAGGCCTCAAGTTTTCCATGTCATCACTATAAAAGTATAACACATAAAAAATTGAGATTCTACCATAGTGAGCCTTGTGAAGGTTATTTATACATGACTATAGGTTATGATAAAGGTCAAACCAGTGGGTAAATCTTATCTATTCTAACCTATATAACTCATAAATAGAATATAAACATGGCACCTGTATGCCTAGTTCTATCCTAAGTAACAACCTCCATTTTAAAAATTTTTAAAATTTGTTAGAAATGATCTCCTCCTCTTTTTGATCATAGAAATTTTATGAATTATCTAATTTACTTCTCATTTGAAGATCTAAATTGTTGGATATCTCAAAGACTCTTAATTTTATTTCAATATAATTGTTAATATTTTTACATGAAAATTATGAATGAATGTTTATATTGGATAGGATTCAGAAGGACATAATCCCATTTACATAACAAACATCAAGGGGAGAGGAATGAATCTCGCAACGAGTGGGATTAAGGAAAAAAATTAACCAAAAGTAGAAAAATAAAAAATAAAAAGGAACAACTAGGAACCAATGGAGGGTTAGGATTTGTTGAGAGATTCCAAGTAGCTAATGTACTCCATTCCATTCGCATAAACTCTAGGTTATTTTCATTGGACCTCCCTAGGAAAAGTAGATTAAAAAATCACTATGGGTGGTTGTTGAGAAGAGTAGGAGTTCTTTGAAGAATATTTGATACCATGTTTATGATGAGGGGCACTTTGGGAGAGATGATCTAATTCCTTTTACATTGACTTCTCTTTCCTCCTACACAATTCTTATTGTGGAACTTTTATAGTATTCATTTTATTCTTGATGGAGTCTTTCCACTAGTCAATAATATTTTTGATATTCTTCATTATATTTTACTGGATCTCTTTCATATTAACAACCTTTTATTCCAAAAGTTATCTATGTACCCCCAAATAAATCTTCTTATTGATTTTGTGCCCCTCCTTATAAATATTTCATAGTTGTCAAAAGTAGTAGCTACATTCTTCATAGCCTTTCAATTGTATTATTTGAGAGACTCCTCTATCCAATTCTATGAATTATCAAACACGAAGGATTCAAGGGTTTAGATTTATAATTAGTATGGAGCTAGGCTATCTACCAGAGGAATTGGGTTTGATTAGGACAAAACACATAGATAAAATCTAGGTGTTGGGAAAGACCTTAGGAGGCAGGGTGTAGGATCAATGGTTATTGTTCAATAGGGCTTGAGGAAAGGAGAATCAACTAGTTTAATTGAGTCATAATCAATATTGCAGATAAAGATATAGAATTCCTAAAGTGAGTCCATGATCTAAACTCCCTTACCTTTGGAATCTAGGATATTGAGGTACACAATAATATCTTTATCCAAATAAGTAATCTTGAGAACTAGGTGGATGACTTATGGGAACAAATACAAATTGGGGGCTTGATGGGCTAACAAAGAGGATGCTCCTAAAATATGAAAAATAAGATTGGGGCTTGCATTTTTCAAAACCAAAAATAAGTTGACAATTCTGAATGAATGTTAATGGAATAAATACTATTAACAATTAAAATGAACTTATGTTACTCCACACATGTTTTAAGGCATAATTTCAAATGGAATAATTTTGATAAATGATCTGCTAGTAGTAAATACTTTTGTATGGTGTTTCACAATAATAGGATTTTATGATATTTTTGTTTACTCTATAAATAATAATCCTTTACTTATATTTTTTATATAATAAATTAATTACATTAATATATTAAATATTTACATCTCAAACTCCACAATCATGATTAATACATTAAAAAAACTTCAAAAATGATATACAATCTTTTTTTTTCACTAATAACATTCTTTTAACTGTCATTGGACCACCACTTTAATAATCACTTTGTCTCTTCAATCTTTGTTCAAAATCTCACACCTATGTTCTATAATCTAAAAAAGCCTCATAATTCTTTTGTAACGCCCACCTAAAACAAATCATGTGTAAGAATTTGAAAAACAACACATGTTTAGCACATGGTTTTCTTCTCTTGCTTTTTTCACTGGATTATGTGCTTCCTTTGCCCATGATAACTCATTTATTATAATTCTCTAACGAATATCTATGTACTAGATGTATCTTTTAGTTTTTTCCTTAATATGTTAGTTATCTCTTATATTTAATTGTTATGTCTTTCATTCATTCTATCTGATCTATACCCTCATATCTTAAATACATAATTTAGTAACACCATTGTAACATATTTTTTGATAAAACAAATGTCAATTAAGTTTTTGATAGAAAAAAAAGCAAGAGGGTGCTGGCCCGAACAAAAGACTAGTAGTGCATTAACAACACATTAATGTAACCAGTCACATCAGATAAATAGTTTAATAGTATAATCACCAGTCTAAATTTGCCCCTATCAAAAACATAAATCACAAAAATAGAGTATCTAAACTGAGTAGTAGCAAATAAAGTATCAGTTGAAAGCCACACAGGGCTAAACAGAAAGCGGTAAAAATTGACATTGAACCCATCAAAAAAATAGAGAGTCCTCAGGCCAGGTCCCGACAAAGGTAACCAACACATAAGAAACAAAACTAGTTTTTCCCACCCAACTGCTTAGACATCAGGGTCCTCGCCCATTCTTCCTGCTGAAACAGGAACAGGTCCTTGTTGTCCTCATTCACTTCCAGAGTGCCACCTGTGAACTTCTCCTGCACACGACAGAGAGTAGTAGCTGAAGCATGCATAACCTTCAAGTTGAATTTTTTGGTTAGCATACACTGGTTCATCAGCTCTTACATGTTTTTCTTGATCTCCACAATCTCTCTGTCCAAGTTTGCGAACCTCCTTTTAAGAGTACCTTTGAGAGTCTCCTCTGGGGCCTCGGTATTATAAACAGAGGGGGGGTTATCCTAGGGGCCTTGAGCAGGACTCAGGGGTGGGGTAGGAATGGGGGTTTCCATGGCATGCTTGGGGTCAGGAACAGGGTTGTTACTAGGCCTAGGGGGGCTAATCTGGTCATCTGAGGAATCATTCATAGACTCGGTGGTTTGGGAGTCTTTCTCAGTCATAGACTATTCTTTAGAATCCGTTTCCTGTAGCTTGGTTTTACATTGCTCTTTAGCAAGTCTGTTTGACCTCCTCTAGCCCAAGCCACTCAAATCCACTTCCAGACTAACCTAGCTCTCCATCATTTTCCTTTTTTTGGGCCTACATTCTATCTCCAGAGTACTATCATCCTCCTTCCCATTTTTAATATCCTTAGACTCAGAGACATAGGACACCTCCTGGCCATCCTTCTTTTTAAATGGGTTTTTGACACATTTTTTCTGGTTCCTACACTCTTTGGTACCTACTGGGTGGGATTTTTAGTTTTTTCTAGGGAATCCTCTTGGGGTATTTCTTGGATAATTAGGGGGTGCGTTGGGGTGCTAGGAAGATGGCTTTGTGGAACTAGTAGATGCAGAGAAGGAGGCCCTGATGGAGGATAGTAATAGGTTTATCAGGGTTATCCTTAATGTCAAGAATGTTACTTTCCAAGGAATGTAGAAGATAGAAAGGGATGGAGATTAAATCTTTTTTACGAACATGGTTCAAGAACGGTAAGTGGTTGTAGTACAAAATAGTAAACTTACCTTCCAACGTGAAGTATTTCATCACTATGAGGCAGATTTTGGGCCAGAAATCTGGTAGCTCCTCCCTGTTGAAGCCCCCTTGCTTTTTCACTGACAACTCTCCCTCCTTGAAGAACTGGTTGAGACTGGTAGGGTCAGGAGTTTGGCTATTTTTTTTGTATTTTCTCCCCGTCATAAAGAGCCTAGTCACCTTGGCTATGACCTCGTTCAGCTAAAAGTGGATGCCACCAACAAAGACATTTCGGTTGTTCCAGGAAAACACAAATTGTTTAGAGATTTGTTCGTCATGCCCCCCCTTCATTCTCTCCATAAAGCCCCAAATGCCACTCTCCTTGTAGTAATGTGTCACCAGTGCATTAGAGGTGAAGGCCTCATCAATTCTATTAGGTTCAATGCAGAGAGTGTTGCCGCCCATTTCAAAATTCAGCCTTCCAACCCCAGAATACCCAAGAAAATAGAGAGCCGAATGTTATTGCAAAGCTTAAAAATCCCCTCAAAACTGCAAAGCCTTTTCGAGAATGGTTTATACTTAAAATGCTGGCTTGCTGAAAAGTTTTGGAAATCGGGCACTGTACCACCAGATCTAACGGATCTCCAGGTGCCATAAATAGTAATAATACTAGGGACACAGTTGCTGTCCTCATTCACCAAATAAGCCCTCATTTTCAGACAACACCTACTCCACATGTTTAAGGAGTAATTATGAGTTTTTATGGGAATTTGGGTTCTCCTTTCCATAATCACAAAAATCATCAGAACACGCCAACATGTGATCCAGTAAGGATTCACAATGAATAAGATGGTGTGGCACATTTAAACCTTGATATTCATTTCTCCCCCAATTATTTGTGGAGTCACTAGGGGTAAGTCACAAATGTCAATTAAGTTAAAACTTATAACTGTAAAAATAATTTCAAGAGGAACAAGGCTACTGATTTTATGGCCAATTGGGGGCTTTAACTATAGGAATGGGAATACATATCCTTTGACCATTTTTTTCAAGGGTTAAAATAAATTCTAGAAAATGAAATAAATTAATTTGGTCAGGTACAGTACAACGTGATAGGAAGCTCAGAATTTTGGTTCTATACCCATAAATTTTAATATGAGGAAGCACTATAACAAGAGAGATAAGATTGTCGTCCTTTTAACTTTTTTGAATATCCTTTATGTTTTTAAAATTTTCTTTGCCAATGGTTATTTTGTTCCATACCATGATAAAAGTGCGATGGCTATGGGTTCTTTTTGTTAAAATTTGAAAAGGCACAATCTTGTTAAAGAAGACAACTTTATTGAGCTCATTAAAAAGTTTTTTAAAATTATAAAGAGAAGTGGTTGGTTGTTAATGTGGATAGAATTGATATAGAAGAGGAAAAATATTCTGAGGAGCGAGGGTGGAGGGAGGGTTCTGAAGAAACAAGGTATGAGGGTGTAAGACCAGAAAAGGAGTTAGAATGCATAATAGAGGTAACTACAAAACCTCAAAACACTATCCAAACCTATCTATTATATCATAAAATCCATCTAACAAGAGAGTATAAAAATAAAGCATAAACACTCAAAACCGCATTCAAATATAGCTTCCATGTTCTCTTTTCTTCTCCATTAAAATGTATAGATGTAGCTCTTCATTTTAACAAAATGCACATATGATTTGAAAGAAAAATGACTATAGTGAGATTACTAGGAGTGTGGTTAGAAAATGAAGGCAAATTGGACTCAATTTATAGAGTTTGAGAGCCAAATGCAGAAATGGAAAGAATGACATAATTATGACATTATTGATTGCACAAATTTGAAGCACAATAAATACAACCAATTAAGGGAAAAGGAGAAGGAAATGCTAAATAAAATTAATAGGAAATTGGGCACCAAATTAGTGGAGAAAAGAATAGGGAGAGTTGGATGAAATCATGAAGCATGATTAAACGAGATGAGGAAAATTAGTAGGAGGGTGTAAGAGTTAGAATTTTTGAGTTTTGAATATCATTTACTCCCTCCAAATTAGAATTAGGAATTTAGTAATTAAAAAATACCATAATTCATAAAATTAGCCAACTAATTAATATAAATTAATTAATTGTGGAGACATAGGAAAGGGGAAAAATACTTTAATTATTTGATTAGGACATAGGGATAAACTAAGGGTTATTTCCCCCAAAGGGACAAATTAGTTGACCATTGATTAAAATGATGACGTTGACACAAAACTGGATTGAACTTGACAATCTTGATGAGGATTAGGAACAATTTTGATCGTTTTGAATTTTTTTAGGAATGACATTGATGAACTTTGATAATGGCATTCAATAGATCTAAAATTGGTTGATAAGGTTGATTTGAAACAACATTGATGAACTTTGCAATGTCGTTAAATTGATTCGAAGAGGATGAGACATAAATGATCTTTGACAATGCCTTAGATTGATTCAAAAATGATGAGATTGATAAGTCATAGACTAATTTGATGATCGCTGATGACAAATTGAATTGGTAAGGATGAAATTAGCAAGGATTTGATAGGATTTAATTGGTCTGAAGGAGATTTTATTAGTCATTGATAAACTTTCACAATGCCTTAAAATTATTTGAAAGGGACTGGATGGGTTTTAAGTGATCTTGAACTATTTTGGAAAAGATTAGAACTGATTTGAATTGATTTTAAAGGTTGAAATGATTTTGATGACATTGAAAGGGGTTTAGAAAAATTTTGATACTTTTCGATGATGATCATAATTCGACCAAAGAGATCGAGGTTATGATGTAAGATGAATGAAATGTTAATAATTAATTAAATAATTTTCAATGTTCAATTGACGATGAAAGACACAATGCTGACATATAGTGAAAACCATATGCACAACATAGGAGAAAAATTAGAGTGTGAAACAATGTTTCAATTGTAATGCAAAAATGTTAACACATAGACTAGGAGGGTTGGGCTATTTTTAAGCATCTACATTTTCCCCTTCTTTCAAACAATGCAATTCAAAGCATTGCATCAAAGAATAATGATGAAAATCAAATAAAATATGCCCCAATAATAATAGGATACATTGGTTCCCCTTAATAAATTGACCAAGAAATGCAAGTAATAGGTCAATTTCTCAACAATGACAAGATAGATCCACAACAATGAATGGATAAGAAATCAAAGGTCAAGTGCAAAAGTTATAAAGTTTAAACTGCAAAAAATCATCGTGACCAATACAAAAGGAAAGGCTTGCATGCCTATCTAGACAAACAATAGGCTATAGAAGGGCTTCTAGAGGGGATTTCAGGTCATTTTAACTCTCTTAATTGGAAGATTTAAAGCTCTATAGCTAAGATGATGGACTAACTACTAATGGAGAAACATCATGGGGAATGAGTGTTGGTCTACTAATGACCAGAGGGAATAAGAATAGAGGTGAGTACATCAATGACTCTTAGTCATTATATTTCTTTGTGTGCTTTCCTAAGAAGTTGGGGGGTTAATTTTAGGTCAAATAAGGGTCTTGGGGTTTTTTTTTGAGTCAAAACACCCAAAGTGAACAAAAAACACACCCAACTATGGTCATAGCCGCATTTGGCATGCCAAATGTGGTCCTAACCATGCTCGGTAACCCTAGTTAGGTAGTTGGTTAAGGGGGCTACAAATTAGATTAAAAAAAGCTCCTAAAGGCTCCAAATTGGTCCTAGAAGGTCAAAAATCAGTTAAAAACCTAGGGATAGAATAAATATAGGTCAAACATAGTCAATGATGGGTGAAATATGAGTCAAAATTGGTGAAAATTACATCAAACTTGGTCAACAACAACACAAAGTTGACATAAAATACATGGTAAATGGAGGAGGAAATGACACTATTATTGACACATGAGAGAAGGCTGGTATGCTTATATTTGTGGCACCGACTATTTCCACATGAGAGAGATATCATAGTAGGATTAGATTTGGACTATATCACCTATATACCTGAGATCAAGATAAATAGAGGGTTGGTTACAATATTGACAAAGCGATGGCACTTTGTGATAAGCTCATTTCACTTGCTAATGGGGGAGGCTATAGTGACATTAGATGATGTCTTGTGCATTCTTAGGATCCTTTTACATGGTGAGCTAGTAGAGTATGATCCAACAACAGGGATATTAGCATTGCATCGACTTTTTGATTGTAATGATGAGAAGCTTGATGTTAGGGATTACAAGATCTAGTTGGAGACACTAGTTGAACAACACAATAGACTAGTGGTGGTACTATCCTACATGATCACGGGGTTACTAGTGCCAGACATGCAAGGACATGGATTCCCTGTTAAATGGGGAAGAGTACTCAAGAGGAATATCATGGATGGAATACCTTTTTCTTGGGGTCCATGCATGTTAGCTATGACATATTATCATCTACATCAGGTAGCATACATAGGAAGGTTTCCAATCAACAATAGGATTACATTATTATAGATTTGCGTGTATGAGTACATAGTAGTATTTCACCTTATTTCATATTGAGTGGTGATACTAGATATTCTATAGGTGTACTTATATTCTATAGAACTTGTGCATGGACCATTAGGATACACACTTTATTTTATACATGCTATGGACACATTGAGAGATTTCACATTGAGACCATATAGAGGCTTCCTTGGATGGGATGATGATAGGGAATACTTTCCATACTGCATACATGAGAGGTACTTGATTAGGTGCATGATCATAGGTCATGTAGTCATTGGGGTTTAGTTATCAGAGAGAGTGCACATGTAGTTTGGAGAGTGGTAGGGAGTGCTTCCTAGCATGAAATTCTTTGCATGCTCGAGAAGTGATCTCAAGATATGGGGTGCACTTATTAGACCACAGGTATCATATATAGAGTTTGGGAAGCTACAATTGAGACGGTAGGGAGAAAGTTCATATATCATAGATACAAGGATAATAGTAGAATATGATAGATGGTATTCATAGCATAGGCCTATTCCATTGATAGATCTAGATGTACCAATATCAAGATTATTAGATTATTATGAGGGTGTGGATGAGGAGGATGAAGAGGGAGATGATGGGGAGGATGATGATGAAAAGGATAATGATGGGGATGATATAAGAACTAAATCTATTAGTGAGGATGGGGAGGATGATGATGATAGTGGTTAGGATGCTATGCTTATGTACATAGAGGAGAGAAGAGAGGCTCCACTAGATGATGATGATATATATGAACCTCAGGATAGTCATATACATTATATAGAAACATGTGATGAGGTGTAAAAACAATAGGGGAAATATATTTTGGGTCTAATGAGGTAGATAGAAATACACTAGGAAGAGAGACATCCTAGGATATAGAGAGGGTATCTTGGAACACAAAGAAAACAATGTTAATGTCACAGGTAGATAGATTGACAACTACAATAGACATTTTGACATTAGAGAGGGTTGTAGTGATAGCCTCTCTTGATGCAACTTTGTCTAGTGTGCAGAGAGAAGAGGAGTTTACGTTGAGGGACACTATGCTAGGATAAGAATGTCTCAAATAACTGAGAGGGTGTGGGGGTGAATAAGTTGTTAAAATTCTTATCAAACTTAACACAAAATATAATCTTATGCAAAATAGAATGTAATAATCACATCATTGAAAAAAAGTCACACCAAGAATTTTTCTTGAGGAAAACCCTGTTAAAGGAAATCCCCAGTGGGGATGAGACACACAAATATCTGCACAATATGACTAAAACCCTATTAGGATCTCTAGCCTTGTTAGGAGATGATTAATACAATAGGTTGGTCCTCATTAAAGGATTGACCCTTTTATGAGTCTTAGACCCTATTAGGGGTATTGCGATTGGCCATAGGCCCAAATACAATCATAGGTTTAAATATACCTTCAATCCTTTACATAATATACTTTATCATACTTGAGTTTCCTGTTAGGACAATATAATCCTTGGCCCTAGATGAAAAACCTTATAATTTGTGAGAAGAATATCTCACAACCTTCTAGCTCACATATTACTGTCACAATCCACACACAATCTCAAGGAAGAAACCCTTCCTTATATACAAGTTACAAATAATAATTCATCTAAAGATGATCCATTATAGGACCTCATTACATAAAAAATAATTAAATTATCCAAGGTGATGACACACAAGTCATCCTTGATCATGTTACAATAATTATAATTCACCCAAAGTTGGCTCCATCAGTAATTCAATCATAAATCAATCATCTACACATTATTCTTCCTGGTTGGCTCCCAAATATTTCCATGCTAGCAAACATGTCATAGATGATGTCAACAATCACATGAACACGATACGATGAAAATATATCTTCTTCATGATGTCTTCTGGAATTTCCTAATTGCACATATTGAACCTCATAGTCACACAATAGTTTTGTTGCAAACACTACAACTAGGTCTATGAAAACTCTCAGTCTTAGTTCATGCGACCAGTATTTACTAAACAAATAATATCTCTATCAAATGATCATATAAACATTTACAACCATAGGAATAAGCTTTAGATACATCCTAGAGCATATCTCTAATCTTGCAAGAGATAACAAATCATACAACTTATGTACCACTTTCTACAATCTTCCTGTCAGTACTATCTAGCGATTCCTAGTCTCCTTAATTGAATATATGTTGACATCAATGATGAAGCTCTTGAATGATAACAAATCCAAAAATCTCCCCCTTTGGAATTGATGGAAACATATGTGAAAAACCATCAATCCAAGAGTACCATTATTAATAAAACCTTCTCAATATCCTCTTAAAAGCTCCTCCTAAACCAGTAGGGTTTTTTACTAATATCTCCCCCTCTTTGACATCAATGGAAAAGGGTTCCCAAACAACATCTTTACTTATTTCTATAAACCTTCAACTAGAAATTGGAAAATCACCTTGATCTAATTGGTTAAGCTCTGACAACTATCCCCCTATGGAGTAGACTTCTGCAACAAGTCCATAAATGACAATTCTTTGATAGTTGATGGACTTGTGCACTTCTATACTTTCTTAGTTACCCACTGGTGTGGATTTGACCCCACGCTTACCTCTGAGATATTTAAGGCTATCTTTACTCAATGGTTTGGTGAAGATGTCTTCTATCTTCTCCTTTTTAATGATGTACTCAAGATTTACCACTTTATCTATCACTTTATCTCTCAGAAAATGATACTTGATTTATATTCTTACTCTTTGAATGGATCACTACATTTTTTGACATGTTTACCACACTTGTGTTATCCCAATGTATGATAAAATTTTCTCCTAAATTCACACCAATATCCTTCATCATTTTATTCATCCAAATGACTTGAGTATAATTAATTACTGCTGCAACATACACTGAATCTATAGTTGACTATGATACATAGTCTTTCTTCTTGCTAAACCAAGAGATCAACATCTTCTTAAGGAAAAAGGCTCCTCCACTAGTACTTTTCCTATCATCTACACATCGTGTCCAGTCTGCATCAATGTAAACATTCAATGCAAAGTTATTTGACCTATCATACCATAATAATAGGTTAATTGTTCCCTTGAGGTATCTAAATATCCTTTTACTATTGCAAAATGTGTCTCCTTTGGATTTTCCTGGAATCTAGCAATAATTCCAATTGCATTATCAATATTAGGCCTAGTATGTGTTAGATACTGAAGCTCTCTAATAATTGATATGTATTATATCTAAGGTACACTCTTTTCCTCATCTGAAATGGATACCTTACTCCCTATTTCCATAGGGGTTCCAACTACTTTACTCTCATCTAGGCAAAATTTTTTTAGAAACTCTTTTAGATACTTTGTTTTTAATATGAAAATCTCATCTTTGTTTTGATTTATCTATAATCATAGGAATAATTTCATCCCCCCTATCATTGACATCTCAAACTCACCTTTCATTTATTCTACAAACTTATTACTCAGCATCGTTACCCCAAAAGATAATGTCATCAACAAATGCTTCTATTATCAAATTGCCTTCATTATTATATCTTAGATACAAGTTACTATCTACACTACCCTTCTTGAAACTAAGATGTAGTAACTACCTAGCCAACCTTGCATACAAAGCCCTTGGAGATTTCTTTAATCCATACAATGATTTCTTCAATCTGTAAACCATATCTCTATCATCTGTTAAAGGAAAACCATCTCATTGCTTGATGTAAACTTCTTCCTCCAAATCCCCATTCCGGAATGTGAACTTGACATCCATCTTATACACCTTAAAATCTTTGTGTGCATCACAGGCCAAGAATAACCTAACTGCCTCTATCTTCACAAGTGATGAAAAGGTCTCCTCAAAATCAATTCCTTCCTATTCTAAATATCTCTTACACACTAATCTCATTTTATTCCTAATCACAACCCCATCTTCATTCATTTTTTATTTTTTTTCTGAAAACCCACTTTGTGACAATTACATTATTATCTTTAGGTCTTGGGACTAGCTCCTAAGTGTTATTGTTAGAATAACTAAGAGGGGGGGGGGCGTGAATAAGTTAGATCAGTTATCCTACATTCCCAAATCCATAGATGTACCTTACAAAACAATTTCACCAAATTATGTAGCTCGGTAACATAAAATATCTGTCAACTTTACCGATTACTAGTAATTATCAAAATTGTGATTACCGACTAAATCAACTATGCATTTTGTAAAGTATGATAGAAAAATAATCATAACAGCTAACACACAACACAATGATTTAACATGGAAACCCTGCTAGGGGAAAAACCACCTGTGACTGGTAACCCAAAATAATTCACTCTTCTAAAGTGATCTTGGTGAAGAGCCAACCCTGTTAAAGGTTACAATACACATTGTTAGGTGTGACCTAGTTAGTGGATTTATCACTAACAATTAAATTTTGACCAGAATTCACTATGGGGTCAACAAGGTAATACTTTACATTCAACGAATGTCATAGGGTAGTATATAAGACTGTTAAGTCCACTCGGTTAAGAGATTTTATGAATCAATGGTTAAACTGATACAGTATTGATTTGATTCAAATACAATTCAATTGCAAATATTCAGATCTATGCTAAGCTCATAAAATCCTTTGATCATTAATTAATTCACTTCCTTGATGTTTCTCAACTTACTTTCACTTGGTAAATAGTTCTCTGACGCTTGGTAATGTCTGCAACTTGGTTCTTTCAATAACCAGTTTGATCAGGCATGCATGAATATAGTCTTCCCGCAAAATCTCTATAGTCTCTTTCTATCCAACATGTTTCAATAATGAAACTCATATCTCTTATGTAGACAAGTAAACCATATTAATATCAGCCATCAGATTTTTCCTCTTAATCTCCTTCCTCCATTTTGCTGCTTAAACCTTCCTCGGTAGATGTGTCATTAACACATTTTAATCTCATCATTTAGATCATCTCTAAATTTTGTCAGTTGTGGATATCATAACTAACTTCATCCTTAACCTCTAAATCATAACAATTTCCAGCTCATTAAATTCAGTCGGTTGTTCTTAGCATTTAATGTTTTCATCCATACTCGGTTAATATAGAAATGCATCAGTGATAACTAGCTTGGTTATACTGTCACTCATTATACACTACACTAGCTCAGTGTATACATAAATCTTTAATTACCAACCACGTTGACTTATTCAAATTCAAATCTCCTCTTCATAATAGATTAATGTAACATGCTCAAGTCAACAATATAAAGCCATACACTCATCAATAAGTTACCCAATGTTTACCTTATCCTTCTCTATCATATCCATCTTTTCCTCATGTAGATATCTCAGTTCTTCATCTTTTCTTCCTTTAATAGAAGTTTAGATGTTTGTAACTATCATGATAAGTACTATCAAAACTATTTGACATCAATGACAACATATTAACTGATTTAATCATCTTACATATCATTTTAGTAGCTCGATGATCTCTAATCACTATTTGTTCAGTTCATCCAATATTCAATCAGTTGTAGTTCATCAATATCTTCCTTCGCCATTGATGGAAACACAAGCAATATGAAAATATGTCATACACATACCAAACATGTATTCTAAAACTATGTAAGTAAATGATGTAGCACGGTAAGCTCTCCCTAGCTTGATATTTAATATGTTTAATCACTACAAAACATAACAGCATTACATGCAGACTCTCCTTGTGGATTTGATCTTTTCATTTATCAGATTCTTGTTCTCAGCAATAGATATTTCAGTATGAAGTCTCTCTCTCTTTCAATGTTCTCACTAACTATTTTTTCATATGAATTTCCTCTCCCTTTGATAACAATTCCAAAGAAAATATACAAACAGCTCTTCAACAACCAAGTGATTCTCTATTGTTTGGTTCATATCAGTCAGTCAGGTACCTTCAGTGTACATAGAAAAAAATCTATGTTCCAACTTCTACAATCTTTCACAACCTTAGGAAACTAAAGTGTGAGTTATGTGCATCAACATGAATGATCTTCTGATAAGTATAGGTTGATGCAACCTTATGATCACCTTAGTGACCAATAGATAAGGGATGGACCCCAACTCTAGTCCTCAAATATTCAAATGTGTCCTTTGGCAAACGTTTGGTAAAGATATCAGCAAGTTGTTCTTTAGATGTTACAAATTCCAGTTTCACTTTCTTATCTTGAACTTTCTCCCTTAAGTAGTGATACTTAATAGATATATACTTTTTTTTTAATGCATCATAGGTTTTTTTGAAATATTGATAGCATTAGTGTTGTCACAATATATAATCACCGGGTCAGTGATTACCTCATTTATTCCTTCCAACACTTGTTTAATCCAAGTAATATTTGAACAGTTTGTAGTAGCAGCAACATACTCTGCTTTAGTAGTAGATTGAGAAATATATGATCGTTTCTTTCTTATCCAAGTCACAAGCCTTTCTCCTAAAAATAATGCTCCACTGGTTGTGCTCTTTCGGTCATCTATGTTTCCAGCCCAATCCACATCAGTGTAAACTCTGAGTTCAAATTTTCCTTTCATTGTGTACCATAAACCATAGTCTTATGTCTTCTTCAATTATCTCAAAATTATTTTAACTACAACCATATGTGAATCTTTAGGATTGGCAAAAAATCTTTCCACAATCCCAGCTGCATGTGCAATATCAAGCCTACTGTGTACAACACAGATCAATTTTCCAATCATAGATTGGTACAATGTCTAATTTACTTTGGTAGATTCATCATCCTTAGTCAACTTACACCCAGTTACCATCGGTGTTCCTATCAGTTTTGCATCTTCCATGCGAAAAGTTTTTAACACTTCTTTGATGTATTTTGATTGAGTGATGAAAATCCCTTCATTCTGTTGTATAACCTGCAAACCTAGAAATAATTTAATATCTCCAAACATTGATATTTCAAATTCCTTTCTCATTTCATCAGAAAAAGATTTGTAAATCATATATTGTCCACCAAATATTATATCATCAACAAATATCTCAGCAATCAAAATATTATCATCAAAATCTTCTTTCATGTACAAATTATTGTTCTCACTAGTTCTTACAAAGTCAATACTGATAAGATAAGCATTTAGTATTTCATACCATGCCCTTGGTGCTTGCTTTAGTCCATACAAGGATTTGTGTAGTCTACATACCATGTCTTTCTAATTTGGATCAACAAACCCTTCTAGTTGTTCTATGTAGGTCCCTCCTCAAGAATTCCATTCAGAAAAGATGATTTCACATCCATTTCATATACTTTGAATCCCTTATGTGCAGCATATGCAAGTAATATATAGAGTCCTTCAAGTCTTGCAACAGGTGCAAAGGTTTCACCATAATCAATACCTTCATGTGCATATCCCTTGCAAAGAAGTCTTCCCTTATTCCTAGTGACCTCTCCATTTTCATTCAACTTATTCCTGAATATCCACTTAGTACCAATAACATTTTTATCTTTCGGTTTAGGTACTAATGTCCATGTCTTATTCTTCTCAATCTGTTCAATTTCCTCATTCATAGCATTGACCCATTCCTCATTTTCAAGTGCATCCCTAACATTCTTAGGTTCAAACTCAAAAACTAAGCATGTGTTTTGTCTTAACTTACTTCGGGTCAGCATGATAGCTTGATTATCTCCAATGATTTGATTCTCTAGATGGTGTCTTCTAAAAAATATTGCTAGCACTTGATCTCTGCTCTTCTCATCATTTAGTTCAGGTTCGTTTTCTTGCTCGGTAGCTTCTTCCCAATTCTCGGTGTGCATTTGCTGATTCTCGGTAGCATTTTCTTGATGCTCGCTAGACTCATCCTGTGGCTTTGGTAGATAATCTAGATCTTAAACATAAGTAAACCTACCATAGTCTTCTAGTTCCTTCATGCTTTCTGCATCATTCTTTTTAGCAAACTCATCAAATCTTACATTAGCACTTTCTATCATTTTATTAGTAACCTTGTTCAAACATTTATAAGCTTTACTCTTAGCAGAATATCCTAAGAATATTCCTTCATCACCTTTAGAGTCAAATTTACCATTCTTATCATCTTTTAGAATATAACACTTACTATCAAAGATTCTAGAATAACTTACACTTGGTGTGTATCCAAACCATAACTCGTAATGTGTCTTGCTTGTGTCTTTCTTCAGTTGAACTCTGCTCAGGGTGTAATATGTTGTGTTAATTTCCTCTCTCCAGTACATTTGTGCAACATTTTTCTCAATCATCAATGTTCTAGCACAATCAACAATAGATCAGCTCCTGCTTTCAGTAATTCCATTCTGCTACAGTGTCCTAGGTGTAGAAACTTGCCTTTTGATTCCATGCTCATTACAGAAGTTAGTGAATTCATCATAAACAAACTCACCTCCTCTATCGGACCTTAAGCATTTCAATTCTTTTTCGGTTTCTTTTTTAACTTTATCCTTATACCATTTAAATAGTTTGAATGCCTCAGATTTTGCTTTCAAGAACATTATTGTCATCAGTCTAGTATAGTCATCAAAAAATAAAATAAAATATCTATCACCATAGTAGCTTTGAGTTCTCATAGGACCACATAATTCGGTGTGTACCAACTCTAAAATACCTTTAGATGAATAGTCCTTACTTTTAAAACTAAATTTGGTCATCTTTCCTTTCTAACATTGATGGAACATAACATGATCAGGTTTGGTTAGACTAAGTAATCCTCTAACTTTTCTCTTTCTAATGATCTGAATCATGTTATCAAAATTTACATGACATAACCTCTTATGCCATAACCATGCATCTTCATTTTTCACCAACAAATAATAAGTTTCAGCATTGTCAAGGTAGAATAAATTACCTTTTGATTGTCCTCGAGTACTAACAAGCTTTCCATTTTCATCAGAGATTTTCACCTTCTTGCTTTCAAATGCAACTCAGTGACCTGAGTTATTCAGTTGTGCTACACTCAAAAAATTCTAGTTAAGTCCTTTTACCCAGTATGCATTATCACATCTAATTCTATCATTCAATAAAATAGATCCTTTTCATTTTACCATGCAAGGTGTGTCATTTCCCATTTTCACTAATTATCCATTATAATGCTCAAGATGTTCAAACTTATCTTCATCACCAGTCATGTGATGTGTACAACCACTATCAATGATCCAAGTATCATTCTTATTAACTTTAGAAATAAGTGATGTTTCTACATACCTTTCCTCCTCTTTTCAATCATCTTTCATTGCAACAAATACAACTTCAATATCATCATCAGTGTCGATGTCGGTGTCATCTTCTCTAACAAGGTAACATGACTTTTTACCTTTATCTTTGCAATCTTGGTTGTCTCTATTGTAGTGTTGGTTTCCTCTGTTATTCCTTTTACCATACTTTCCATCACCAGATCAATTGTTCTCTTCCTCTTTCCTATTAGGACATCTAGAAACAATATGGCTAACCTCTTTACAATTAAAACAAGCTAAAGGTAATTTTCCCTTATACCATTCTTTACCTTTTTATAGTCTCTAGGCCATAAGTACTTCAAGTTCATGAAGCTCATCTTCAGTGTTACTGTCACTTTCATTATTTATATTATGCTTACTGCTAGATTTACCAATCTTAAGAGATGACGTAAAAGAAGACTCAACACTTGGTACAACACTATTGTCAAAATTATTTAGCTCAAAAGTTGTTAACTTTCGACCAATCAAACTATCAAGAGTAAGAGTGCTATTAGATGTAGACCTCATTTCATGAATATCAGATATTCTAATTGCATAGACAGGCAACAAGGTTCTCAGTATCTTACTTACCATATTATCATTAGATATAATACCTCATGCTCCTTTGATAGCATTGACTACCTCTTTGACTTAGTTTGAATATTGTGTCATGGTCTCTCCTTCCTTCATCTTCACATCATCAAATATGCCTCTCAAGCTTTCAGCTCTGGCTCTCATCACATTCACATCACCACCATAAACTAGACCAAGTTTATCCCACATTTTCTTTTTTGTCACTACTACATTTGGGGCCAAATTTTGACAGAAGCTTCTGATGGGTAATTTTTTTATTGCAAATTTGGTGTTTTTTTTTGTAATAGGCCCCGATGGTGTTGGTATTTTGATGGGTGTTTAATTGACCATCAGAATTATGATAGATTTAGGGTATAGATGAAAAAAAAAGTGAAATGGCCTCATCATTTTTATTTCGATTGGATAGAGAAGGAGCGGGAGAAGGAGCGAAAGCTATGTGCAGGAGAAGGCATGTGATTTCTTCATCTTTCAAGCCTCTCACATCATATTCAAATGCATTGCATTTTATTTGATCATGAATGCTCTCTGAAATTGGTGTCATGCCTTAGCCCACTAGTACATTTGAGGTCAAATTTTGATGGCCATTTGTCAGATTTGCAATGCTCTTTTGTTGGTATTTTGACACATGTGTCCATCACCATTTTTGCATTGGAAATTGTGATGGAAGATATATCCGTCAGGTTACCAACACCCCATTACATCAAAAACTTGCAAATGATAACAACTTTGTTATGGCATTTCCTAATGTCCATTTATCAGAATTCTGACACAAAGACCTATCAAAAATATACAATCATTGTCGGAACTAACTATCGAAAAGATATCCTTTCCCACATTAGAACTATTGGAATAGTGATAGATCTACTACCAACTTCCGATAGATAAACCCATCGGTGACATAGTATTACTGTCAGAAGAGTCTATTGAAAATTGCATATCTGTGACATTTTAACTGTCGGAAGAGCGATGGTAGGGTAGTATATCTTTGACAAGTTGCCCTGTCAGATGTATAGCATTACTGTCACAATAATTGTCGTAAAGTATCTTTCTCTGACATTTTACCTATCGGATAGGCAACGTGTTGGCCTATATTTCAATGGGAAATGATGTCATATGTATATCACTACTATCAGAATGAATTATAAAGTGTTGAAAAATCAACAGATATGCAAATTAAAGATAACACAGCTCAAGGAACCATCATAGGTTGTCTCTTGCTTCGGTCTATATTATTGACATAATGTTTTACCTTTCATTAGCTCATCAAATCCAGAGATTTGAAAGAATTTAATAGAATATTTTCATGACAATGTATATTATTTAAGTTGACATTGCACAAATTTATCTACTTTGTGCACTTGTAGACTACGAGGACGACAATAAAGAAGCATGGCCATGGGAGGAGATGCTTCTTTATCACTGTCCTCATAGTCTACAAGTGCGCAAAGTAGATAAATGCGTGCAACATCAACTTAAATAATATACATTGTCATGCAAATATTCTATTAAATTCTTTCAAATCCCCAGATTTGATGAGCTAATAAAAGGTAAAATATTTTGTCAATAATATAGACCAAAAAAAGAGACTACCTATGATGGTCTCTTGAGCTGCGTTATCTTTAGTCCTAGCTACTGGGTAAGGCTTGGAAGACTTATACCTATCGATCATTGAGAATAATCATCTCCTTGCATTTATGTACACTACACAAATTGATCCCAGTCTCACAAAAATATTTTACACTTGTACATCTCATCAATACTGGAGGCCTAAAGTAATTTTATACGATCACTAGCACATTTCATGCATGGATGAGAAACAATATCCAAAGTTTCTAGATAAGCATTTTTGAGAAGAGTAATGAGTGGAGGCCAAAGAAGGGATAATTATGAAGGTTTTATAGATGTAGGTTACTGAATCATCATCTCTGCACTGGTACTCAATTTGGCCTCCACTCCATATACATCTTCTCAGAATCTAAAAACTCTCCATCATTGATTCCTATGTGTTTTTCAACATCTCCATGGATTGAGACCTTAATTATTGAGCTTCTCTTTGTTTCAAGAATAATTTAACATTGTCTACTTAACAGGGCCAACCAAGTGAAGGTGGAAGCTCACCTGGCCCCTCCTAGGAGCCTCTTATGAACCTTTACGACATTTTAAGACCTCTAAGATATATTCTTAGGGATAGTAAAGGGTTGTAAAGGGTCATAAGGGGTCCTTGGACACAACAGATGAGAAACATAAATGTAGGCATCATGGTCACAATTTTTTGGAGACACAATATAATTGAGTGGTTTTCCTAGAATGATGCAAAGTAGTGGTTTCTTTGCATCATCTAGGAATAACACTCAATTATGTTGTGTCTCTAAAAAATTGTGACCATGATGCCTACATTTATGTTTCTCAGCTGTTGTGATATCTACATCGCGGTCTGTCATTATTGCAGTAGCAGAGTCTATATTCCACAATAAAAAGGAAGACATCTTTTTAGCCTAGGTCTAGATCCTACCCCAATTGTCGAAGGATCCAGGGCTAGGCTAGAAAGATGTCTTCCCGTTCTATCTGCAACATTGTGTCCATCCATGATCTCAGGAATATCATTGTCTTTCCACTCTTCATTTGCCAAAATATACCACTTGTTCAAGCTTGCAGAGTAATCTTATTAATAAAATAACTCTTGCCAACATTAGGGTACCCACAGATCAAAATAGTTGATGTTATTGGTGCTTGTGCTCAAGGATATCGATTCACTTTTTTGAAATGGCCAAATCATTTTTATTTCGATTGTAGAGAAAAGGAGTGGGAGAAAATGAGTGGGTGAAAGCTGATCGAGCGTGAGAGAAGGCATTGCAATTTATTTGATGATGAATGCTCTCTGAAATGACCAATCATGTTTTCTATTTGATTCTTTTGGGTAGTTTTTTTTCCCATATTCAGTAGATAAAAATCATGGTGGTAGCCAGTTAGCCATCTTTTCAATGTTCTAGGTATTTTACAAAGATACGTGTATGTGGATTTATCATTCAGTTGCTTGAAGTTATTGGTCAAATGCAAATATTTTTTCAAGGGGTATGTGCAGGATCATGGTATGCCAAAAAGTGGTGATGTGAAATAGAAGTCCTAATTGATACACTCTTTGAAAAACAACTATAAATTTCAAACAATATAACATTTTTGAAATCTGAAATATACACCACATTCTAGGCTTCACCTAATACAATAATAATAAACAATTCTTTCAATTTGATGAATTTTAGAGTAAGCTAATGTGGTTAGACACGAGAGTTTTAATATTCAGGAAATTTTGTAGTAGAAAAATCATAATTAATTATTTACTTGGAAAAAATAACAAAAAAATATACAGCACATCCTAACATGAGTCTACTACTTTTTATCTAGAATATTATAAAAAAATATTATCATTTGATTTTGTTTAATGTGCTTAGACATACACCTACTTGTTATCTTTCTAGTCTTAGACTTATTGAAAAATAGCTATAACTTTCAAATTGTATAACATTTTTAAAACCCAAAATATGTGTCACATTCTATTCTTTTCCTACTACAAGAAAAATAAAAAAGGTTTTCAATTTAATAAAGTTTAGACTAAGTTAATGTGGTCAGACACAAGATTTTTTGTATTCTAGAAAAGTTGTAGAAGAAAAATATTATCATTTGTTTGTGTTTAAGGTGGTCAAACATACACCTACTTCTTATTTTTTCCTTGAAATTTCCGTACTACTACATTGAAATTTGAAATTTTCAACATATAGAATAATGTTTTCTCAAAAAAGGCCTAGCATCTTAGAAACTAAATTCAATTTTCTACAGATTCTCTTCTTACATATTTTTGATATAATATTTATAACTTGTTCAGATTTTTATGTCAAGTTACCTAAACTAGATTTTCTGAATTTTTATTGCCACTTAAGAGCCTAGTTTGGCATACCATCATCCTGCACATACCCCAAGTTAAAAGGGAAAGATATTAGTTTGGTGTTTTTAGTTTATGTTAAAAGTTGATTTGGTAAAATCCTCAAAAAACACACTACATGTTCTAAAATGTAAAGAAGTTGAATGTTAAATGTAAGATATATATCTCATCCATAGTAATCAAAAGAAAGGACATGAAACTTATAAGAAGATTTACCAATCCAAAAAAATAAGCGAATAGGAAACATGATTGGTACCTTATGAATTAGTTTTTGAGGTGCAAAATCTTCATCAATTTCCTCAGAACAAGACCCCTCCTCATGAAAAATGCATTTAACACAAAAAACAAATCTACAAAATCGAACCAATGGTATATTTAGAACAAAGAAATAGAATGATAATAATATGCTGAAAATTCTATTATGTTTAATACACACAAAAGGACCAGTCCCAACAATGATTATACATACTTTATCTTATATGATAATAAAATGCTAATTAAACTAATAAAGGTGTTATCTACATTTAATCTGCCAATTATTACACAAAAAACAAATTTACAAAATTGAACCAATGACATGTTCTTCGTGTGGTACAAGAAAGATTTGGCTATGAAAAAAATTTTGAAACGACCTCATTTTTATTTCAATTGGATAGAGGAGCGAAAGATGAGTGTGAGAGAAGGTATGTGATTTCTTCATCTTTCGATCATTTGGCATCATATTCGACCGTTAATTTCAAATGCATTGCATTTTATTTGATCATGAATGCTCTATGAAATGACCACATTCTACTAGTGTCATGCCCTAGCCCATGCTTTATCTCCATTATTTGATATTATTGGTGCTTGTGCTCAAGGATATTAATTCACTATTTTCAAATGTTTGGATCATTTTGGTCATAACTGTTCCTCTAGTACACAGTCAGGAAATGTAACTATCTAATGATTATATGTAATGTTGAATGGACTAAATGCTTTATTCTTGGTAGAAGTGAATGGAAGGAATAGTGTTGGTGTTAGGTTTCATTTATTATTGAATTCAATGGTTTCCAAGATGTGTTGAGGATTTTTCTCCTTGTTTAATGTTAATTGTTCTTGCACAATCCACTCATACAATAGTGAAATGCTATGTGATTGACAATTTCATACAACTGGTCATTTGGTGTGTATTAAATATAATCTAGTCACTTATAGAATGCTTGGGAGACTACTCATTTGACTATCTATGCATTACCAGTTTGTGAGATTCATTAAAGGATACAAAACCCTTCATTTTTGGGTTATTGTGTGTCGATTGAAATGTAGGTTTGATTTGGTTAATGTTTAGAAGAGATCAATAAAGTATTTAAAGACAATGTTACATGTTTGGAGATGTTTGAGAGGCACTTATCATGACTATACCCTCACAAATAGTGGCATAGACTAGTTTTACTAAGTTACCTTTCTCTATTTTGAGGTTTACTTTCTTTGCCGCAGGGGTAGAGTTAGAGGGTTCATTGAAAAAATGATCCTTCAAATGGTTACTATAAATATGAATGATTTGATATAGCATATTGCTCATTTTACTTGAATTTTAGAATAGCTTGTGCAAGGGTGAAAGTAGTTTTGATCATTTTGGTTGTGACTGTTCCTCTACACAGTCAGGAAATGTAACTGTCTAAAGATTATATGTAATGTTGAATGGATTAAATGCTTTATTCTTGGTAGAAGTGAATGGAAGGAATAGTGTTGGTGTTAGGTTTCATTTATTATTAAATTCAATGGTTTCCAAGATGTGTTGAGGAGTTTTCTCCTTGTTTAATGTTAACTGTTCCTGCACAATCCACTCATACAACAATGAAGTTACAAAACTAAAACGATGGCATGTTTACAACAAAGAAATAGAATGATAATAATATGCTGAAAATTCTATTCTGTTTAATACATGCCAAAGGACCAATCCCAACAATTCTTAAAAATACTAGTTATCTAATATGATCAATTGTTAATAAAGGTCTAATTGTATAGACTACTAGCACAAAGGAAGACTTGACCTAGCCAAATCTTCCTTGTACCACACAAAAAATGTGTGATAACTATGTCTACTCCAAACTTAATTGTTTAAGAATTCATCATATCAGATAAAGTATGTTTAAGAATTGGTGGGAGTTCTATTAGACCTTTGTTGTAAACATGCCATTGGTTTTCAAATGTTTGGATATCCATTTTTTTGAAATGTTGACTGTGCTTATCAAATGGACAACATGTGAGCTTCTAGCTAGGCATCATTTGTATTGATAGCTTAGGGCATCAAATGTATTGTATCATTGATAGTTGAAACTTTTTTAAAAGGAAATAGGACAAAGAATGATTTTTATTTAGTTTCTCTATTTTGATCTCTAAGTGGCTTACAACCCTAGAGAAGTATATGCAGATTTACGGATGCAGTTGCAAGATACATAGTAGCTGATAATTCACAAGAAATACATGCATCCAATTTGAATATAAATTAATACAAAGAAATAGGGTCCTCCAATGGCCCAATCATCTAGACCTTGACTTTTCCCTCAACCAGTGACCCTTCAAAACTGGGTTATTATGAAATCAGTGAGTGATCCTTCATTCTCTTGGTCTACCCTGCAACCAAACATATTGGAAATACACAATACAATGATAAAAAGTATTTCACAATCCCCTTTCCCTCAGGGAACACTATCAACCATCCTTTCCACATAGCATTTCACTGTTGTATGAGTGGATTGTGCAGGAGCAATTAACATTAAACAAGGAGCAAACTCCTCAACAAATCTTTGTTGTAAACATGTCATTGGTTCAGTTTTGTAAATTTGTTTTTTATGTTAAATGCATTTAAATGGAACATTAAGCATAGTAATAATATGCTTAGTCTATTAGTAATTGTAGATTAAATGCCCATAACACCTTTATCAGTTTAGCATGTTATTATAAGATACTAAAGAAGACTTGCTATTTGTTAGAGAAATCTTCACTGCCCCCCACAATGAAGACAATGAAGATTGACCTCCTACCCCACAACAAAGAACATTGTAATAAGAATAAGATATAATATAGTGTTAGAATAAACTTTGAACAAAGACATGTAATGCTTAAGTTAATGATCTAAAAAGATGCAAATATAAGAATTAAAAAAGAAGATAGTGCCAAGAAACATTTTCACAAATATGAAATGTGAGGGAAAGTAATAACATTAACAATGCCAAGATTCACAACATTAAATTTCACTTGCGGATGAGTTTTTGTAGTGGGTTGCCCAACATCAAAAATATGTTCAGTTGCATTTGAGCTGTAACTAAGAGTATCATGTAGAAAAGACCCTAAACTTTGAAAGCATTCTCCAACCTAGCAATTCAAAATTCAATCTAGGCAAGCATCAGTAAGTGAAATAAATTATAGACATCAACATCATCATAATCATTAGACATAAATTATAAACATCAACATCAAGATAATCATAATCATTTGGAGGGTATTCATTTTGGATAGTACTATGTTTCTTGAAAGTTTTTCTCATTCTTCTAAACTTTAAAGACATATTTTATGGCTTAATGATAATATAGATTAGTGTTTTGTTTTCTAATATAATTTTGTTGATCATTCATGGTCTTTAATAAAATTTTGATTGTTTCGATTCTTGACTCTTGACGTTGTTTCTCAATGAGATATAGACTGACCACAAGATGGTTCAGTTCATCCTCTCTTTCTGTTTAATCATTTGTCTTCTTCATGGTCTAAGTGTCAATATGTTATAATAAAACTAGCATGTCATACCTCCACTTATGACAAACCTCATAGCATGCAAATCACAGCCAAAGACTTGGGTGATTAGCATACACAAACAACGATTACCCTTAGAAAACAATGATCATTAATATTCATTAATGGCAGGTAGTGATTCCTTGGTAATAAAGGCATTAACAACATTCATCATCTTAACCAAGTCATGGGTGGTGATCCTTGAAATAGCACAATTAGTAAAAGGAAATAACAACATAACATAATTTGGAGTGAGGAAGAAGGAAAATTGGAAAACTTAATATGGAATAATCAGGTTGGAATTGGAGAAGAATTTAGAAATAAACTTGAATTAGACAAAAACCAAGTTATCTAGTTCTTTGTTTGAGGCTAGGTTTCGGTTCTACTTGTGTTCTCCTCTGGCTTTGACTTGGGTTCCTTTGGTAGGAACTTGGGTGCCTGGGCCAATCCCGGGTGCACCTGCAGTATTATAACTATGATACATGAGGTATTTTATTCATAATTTTATAGGCTAACTCATTATTATGGTAACATGGGTATGACCACACTCCATGCCTTATAATGCTACCCGACATGGAGTGTGGTTCAAATGAAGTTGAACCAAATGCTAACCATGATGGCTATGATCATGATGAAGATGAATATGAATATTAAATCTAAAATATGGCTTGTAATTTGAATTTTCATTGTGAATGAAGAAACTATAGATTCAAGTTGACTCATTCTATGTTGTAGTATATTTGTTCCCTAGATCTACCATATTATATATGTGTAACCTGTAAGGGACATCTTTTGCTCATCCATGTATCAAATCTCGGTGAGAGTTCTTAGGAGAAAGACAAGATGTCAGTGGGGGATAGAGAAACCAATATCAGAACACCACTTAAAGCCTTGCAATGTTGAGAGTGGGATAAAAGCTACACTTGAGACCCTATATAAGGAAGAAACTTATTGAGCTTCACCTTGTTTCGAGAATAGTTTTATATTCTTTACTAAACAAGGCCAACCATGTGAAGGTAGAAGCTCATTTGCCCCCCACCCACCCCCCCCCCCCCCCAACTCTAACATCACTCTAAATTCCTCGTTAACATCTAACATTCATTCATTATTTCATCTATTAATAAAATATAACATTCATTAATTATCACACGATAGCATTCATTAACATTCATTCACACATTAATAAAATGTGACATTCATTAATTATCACACAATAACATTCATTAACACATTATAAAATTTATGAACATTCAATACCACATAATTAAATTCAATGCCATATAAAAATAAGTCATTATCAATTAAGGTGCATAAATGACAATCATTTCTTTTTTTCTTTTGATTTCTATTTTTTGAGAAGTAATCGTGAAGAGGAGTATCGATATCATCATGATGATCATCTACCCTCTCATTAGATCTCAATGCACACCTAGTTCTCTATTGACGCAAAGGGGGGTCATCTATAATAACATATAAAAGGGTTAAATTGAAAATGTTTTATTATAATTAAAAACATTAAAATAATTTTGAAGTATTTCAGTACTTTACAGGCCATAATCGTATAGCTCTTTACCTGATCTAGTCACATCATCAACATCGAGGTTAGTTTTTCTAGCCTCGGCCTCAACCTCAACATGCTCATTAACAACGACCTCTACACGCTCTACAACTGCAATACAAATTGTTACATTAATCCAAACACCAATTGCAATTAAATTTGTATTACTACACAAATCAATTTAAGATGTTTACTAGTATTACTGTGATGCACATCCTCATTGTCATCAACACTCACAGGTTGTGTATGGCAAGAATCGACATGCTGTATTTAAATTTCATACGCATTCATGTTATCATTGTTTTCTAACTTAAAACTAATTTACTCACTTTATGTTGGAACTTAACATCAAATAAACTAATTGGTAAATAATTAAATTTGAAATATCATCTATTTAGGTTACTTACCATGATGGATCCATCAGTAGAACCTTGTGCACTTCTTATTCTTTCTGCCATGACTTTATAGCCTTGTTGGAAGCCAATTCTCTTGTCCTCTTTTGTGAGACATACATTGAACTTCATGCCTTGCATTTTTGCTTGGTATCGTCAAATTTTATTTTATTATTTCATCAAAACAAAAAAAGATTTCAAATTATAAATAAATATTATAAAGGTCAAAGAATTATTTTCAATGTTAAAAGCCATCTACAGATTCTATTTTTCCTCATTCAATTCTAACAATATTAACACTTACAACTCGTGCAGCAGGTTTCGAATAACTGCCAGAGCCTAGCTTGTGTTTCCCGTGCTTTTGTAGTCTTTCCTTCATTGCCTTTGATGTGTCAGGAAATCTATGAAGAGATTGAAATATGTTAGTTCATATAAATATGAAGAGTATTTAGTAGAAAATTACATTCTTAATAGTATCACATACCTTCTTCTGTTCTCTAGTGGTGTATTTCCTTTTTTAATTTTAGTTTTCTCATTCACATCTAGAATAAGAGATTTCCACTCTTTATTAGGAATGCAAGGGGGGTGGTGGTAATTTGTGTTTTTGGTTAATGTACATTTGTACTAGTCCCTAATATACCTCAAACATAACCCAGCTCTGTGAAGGAGCTTACCCTTATCAAATGCACAAGGTCCAAAAAAGTGTCATACTGTCTACGAGATCATCCTTTAACTTTTGATTTTGGGTTTTCCAATTTAAGAAAGAAAACAATGTTACATTAAAAAATGGATGTAATGATAACTATCCTAGCAATGATATGAAATCAAAATAGTGGATTGGGGTTTTTGTTTGGATATGATGTTGCACCCTGTACAGATGGTGGGCTTGAATATCTGCAAACACTCATCATTAAGTTTACTATAAAAAACATCATTCCCTACAAAATAATCATGGGATCATTATTCAAAGGATATAATAGTATAAAGTAGAATACAATAGATGTAAGCTTCTCATATTGAATGCAAGGTGTGATTAACATATGATTATATAGTAAAAGAAAGGTCCAATCTTTAAAGTACCTGAAAGTTTTTCTATTTTTAAGGGAAATTTTTCTTCACTCACAAGAAATATGCAATCCTTCACCATTCCCATACTAGGAATACTAGTACATCTAGGAAAACCACCATCAAGTGTTGCATCCTCTGTTGCATAAATTGAATCCATTACGAAATGGCCCTAAGAAAGAACACTTCAAGGGAAATAAACATATATATAATGATAGAGAAAATAAAATATGTGTATGAGTAGGTGGTTCCATGGCATGTGTGGCCATGCTATGCATTGCCAACATTGTAGGATGTAGTACATTTGAGCCTGCCATCGTATGAGGCGGTGATAGTGAATGATCATTGACACGTGATGAAGAATAATATTGTTAGAGCATAATAAAACCAATGATTAGCATGGACAATATTGTTAGAGAGTAAAAAATAAAAATAGTCCAACACGCGATCTACCTAAACCAGTACCCTCGTCATGGCCGTGAGGATCAAAATTACACAAAAAAAGTTGTAAAAGCAACACATCCGCTTATTTTTTAATGACATAAAAGACTACTATAACATAAAAAGTATTATTGAACTTTTTTTATAATTAAAAATTACATTAATACTTACTCTGTAATTTTGAGATAGGTGCATCAGTTTAGTTACCCTCTTTTGTGACTCAAGAGTGGGACGGAATATAGATGCCAATTCAGCCAATCTTTTTACAATTTTGTGGAGGCATATTTTAAATGGAGAGGCCAGCTCATCACAACTAGCCAAATCAACAACTAGGTCCTCGTCAAAGGACTCCTCTTCAGGGACTGAGACCACCTATCTGTGACAACAATATTAATAACACTATTAGAATTAATCTGGAACAATGATGAAAAGAATATAATAAAAAACTTTATTTAACATTTTGCTTCTATCTAATCTGTAGTACA
Source organism: Chamaecyparis obtusa (assembly GCA_027943335.1). Classification (NCBI taxonomy): domain Eukaryota; kingdom Viridiplantae; phylum Streptophyta; class Pinopsida; order Cupressales; family Cupressaceae; genus Chamaecyparis; species Chamaecyparis obtusa. The sequence continues at coordinate 122,993 of BSBK01000923.1, read as the reverse complement.
ATAGCAAAGAGGTTTACCTGCTAGGAAGAAGTGCATGCACGATCATCATTGTCCCCTCTACGTGGTTGCTCCATGTGTTATTATTTAAAGTTAACCAATAATTAGAAAGGACTACATTAATAATTTTCATTAGAAAATGATGATGAAGATGATGTGGATGGTGAGAAGACTCTCTAAATGTGGTTGGAAAAAAACTTAATTATTTATTGGTGCATAGTATGTACCTGCACCCTAATGATAGTGACATTGGTTGTATCTATGTGATTGAAATTGTAATCAATAACTAGCTCTTCCCCTACACTTATTGATTTTATCACACATACAAATACATGATTTCCCTCACATGCCTCAAATATGCAATTGGTTTTCTTAATAGTTGATAGAGGTCGTGTGCTATTTATAAAACCTACAATATTTCCTGATGCTTTTGGCCTTCCGTTAATGTATATAGCCACTCTTTTACTTTTCTCATTGTCTTTTTGTTGAATATAATTTTTTGAGAGTGCATACCTACGCATACTTTTTTTTATATTGAAAAATTCACATCCAACTTTTGTAATTGTAACAAGGTCCAACATACTCCATCAATTCAACAACTTTGTTGTAAGAGACCCTTATGCCATCCATGGAAAATAGGCCCAAACTATGTATTGACGATGGTGCAATATGATATATCTTTCCTTTAACACTAAAATCAGATTTTATTGGAGTAAGTTCCTTGGGGACCTGTTGTTTCTATAGATTTTGGTACCTAGAGGGCACCTCGATGTCTCCTTTGCTCTCATTGTCATAAGAACATGAACCCCCTTGAGAAAGGAAAAATTTCATGTGTTTATTGAATTTCATTCTAGTATTTTGACCTCTAGTTGATCTTCCTAATTCAAACATACTAAATGACTCACTTTCTTCGCTCAAGGAAGACACATGTGACAAATACCTATTTGTTGCTACCTACACTCCATCAAATGAGAGAGATAGCAAGTAATGTGAGATATTTTGTAAATTTTGAAATACATTAATCTCTATATGGTGTATTGACATATACCTGTCGATCCATGAGATTGTGTGGGATGCTCGTGAAGGAGTCCGGGTACCTACATATGTAATTCAATTATATAATGTTAGCTAAAAAAATTCATGATACATATACTCAAAACCACATAGTAAGTACATTAAAAAATATAAGCATCCCATAGTAAGTACATCATGAATTAATTAGATTAAGCAGTGATTGCATAACTGCACATTTCTATCAAGAAATCAATATTAAATAGATTAAGCAGTGATCACGTAACTGTACATTTCATTCATGTCATTCATATTCTTCTTCATCCAACTAATCACCATGATCATCATTGATGTCAATATCATCACTACCATTGTCATTGTCACCGTCATCATCATTGGCATCATCATTAGTAGCATCATCAGTAACATCACCATCGTCATCATCTTCTTCTTCTTCAAGAAAAGTTGCGTCAGGAACATCATCGACTAACTGTTATTCCTGATCATCATCTACATCATCTTCTAGTTGTTTGCAATCTTCTTCTTCCATCACATTATACCTCATCGGCCTTCCTCTTGGATCATGTCTAACAACAAACGACCAACCTAATTTATGTGGAACCTCTATGTAAAATACCTTCTCACATTGGCTTAGAAAAACATAGGGTTCATCCCCAACTAGCTAAAACCACCTTGTATTAATTATTGGAAATCCATTGTCATGTTCAATAACAGTTCTATTAGGATTATTTTGATTAAGTCGTAGCCTATACCATCTGATGAAGAAGAGAACTAATCTGAAGGAATTAAAGTCACACTCAAGTATATCATCCAAAATGCCATAGTATCAATTTTTAGACTCTGGAGGATGTAAGTCATTTCTAGATGAAATATTAGTCACCTGAAAGACTGCACTTATCCTAGAATCACAAGTTTTTTTTTTGTCATCCAACTTTTTGATGTGAAATTTATGACCATTACAAAACATAGCCTTGTGGTGTTTGACCTACAAAAATATGTAAAACATGTATAAATTAATGCATCGAGAGTTCATAAACGTACGAGTGATTAAAAAATTTATACATACCTAGAAATCTCTTAAACCATGTGCTAAATTTATTTCCCTTTATGTAACATTTGGATCTCTATTATGATGAGCTTCATTAACCAATGAAGACACAACTTCATATGTTAATGTGTGACCTAAATGATAAAATCGTTCAATCCATTTCATCATCCAATCTTGATTGTTTGCAATATACAAATGTATTGCATCCCACTCTTGAGTAGCTTTACATAAAATCAATAGACTACTTACAACTGATTAATTTTGAAGATTAAGAATTAATTAATAGCTACAATAATATCTTATAATTTATTACCTCTCACTTTCCTCATTCTACCTTTCTCCACGAAGTACTCACCTTCTAATTTTCTAATGGTATCGAGAGCCCAAATGTGATCTATATGGATCTTTGCTGCAAGCTTAGGAAGATATTCAGTAATGTACACCATAGTCTGGTATACCATATATCACTCCATAATAGAACCCTCAGGATGTACTCTTTTCCAAACCAAAGCCTTAAAATTTTTTAGGTTCCTCTCAACCATCCACATTGACCGAGTGTGTATAGGTCCACACATTTGAATCTCCTCAACTTGGTGTATGAGGTAGTATTCTTGTGCATTGAAAAAGGTTGAACGTAGACACTTTTGCATTTCTCACATTAGATGAGGAACTCTTCTCTTCCAGTATTTTATATCCACTCTATGGATTTCTTTAGATGACAACCACCTACAAGACATTCAAGACACAAAAATATATAAACACGAGACTTTACAATATATATATATATACAACAAATTGAACAGATATCATTGCTTACCTCATGTATTTTCCAAGATCATATATCACTTGTTTGATGTTATTGTTGAAGTTCTCTGGGAGAGATAGGGGTAGCATGTACTATAACAATTATAAAAATAATCATGTCATTCTTTTTTCATATAATAAAATGAGAAGTACATGCACTTTAAAAATATATTATAAATACAAAAGAACATGACTTACCTTGATGAAGGTATGCCAATCATGCATTTTCAACCCTGGCCCAAATTCACTTTTCTTTGATATGGTACTGCTTATGTTTGCAGCAAATCCTGTAGGAAATCAAATTTTTCGTATGACTTCTTTTATGACATCATTTTATTGTTCTGTTAATAACCAAGGAAGGGAACTTGTATTAATCCATTCTCCATTTCTATTTGATTCAATAAAATTTTTCATTGCACGATTGGATTCATGAATGTCGCTACAAATTTTGACAATTTTTTCTTTGTCACACCTTCCATCCAATATCTTCCGCAATGTCTCCATTACATTCTTTCCAATATGCATAGTATCAAACAAATGCACAATTTGCAGCTCCTCATAGTAGGGAGACCTACTAAATTTTTTCGGATAACTCTTTAGTCCCTTTGGAAGGTGCTCAGTAGTGTTTCCTTGACAACATTCACAATCATCAATCACATAATCAGCAAACAAAACATAATAAAAATATGCAAATTCCAAACATAAACCGTTAGGTAGAATGGTAGTACCTTGACGATTAATTCTATTATATTCCAACATCCATAGGTGAGGTGTCATTCTCTGTGGCTTAGATGTAGTCTCTTCTTTCCCATTGAAAAGATGCTTTTCAGTAATTCGATAGTTATAATTTTTGTGGAGAAAGTGTCTATGCTCATCAAACACCTGCTTTCCTAAACTTTTTGAATGACGAGATTTCAACTTTGGACCACAAACTGGACATGCAAATTTTCCCTTTGTTTGAAGACCTACAAGGTAATGATACAATTGGATTAAATATGTTAATTTTTATTTTTAGAATTATCATGTGCAACTTGAATTCACCATAACATGCCAGAAAAATGTGTTAGCCCTGGGGCATCATGTATTGTCCATACAAGCATTGCATAGAATTGAAATTTTCTATCTCCTATTGGTCTAGAGATGTCATACATAGTGACACGATTCCATAACTCCACCAACTCGTCGATAAGAGGCTCAATATATACATTCATATCTTTAACTTGGTATTTACCTAGTTGAATGAACAACAACATTACATAATTATTGTGACCATTTTAATACAAGATTTATAATTACATGCAGATAACTATTAAATGATCAAATACCTATAACAATCATTGCCAACATAATGTTCTCCCTCTTTATTGACATCCATGGAGGAATGTTATTATTGATGACAAAAATAGGCCAAACAGTGTAAACAGATCTTAGCTCTCCAAATGGATTGACACCATCCACTGCCACTAAAACCTTGAGATTTCGAAGTTCTTTGATAAAGTGCGGCCACTTTTCCTCTATGTCCTTAAATATAAAACCATCCAAAGGCATTCAAATAATGTCATCTCGACTCCTATTGTGTGCATGTTACTCCATAAATTGTGCCAAGCTACTACACATGAATAATATTTGCAAATGTGGTATAATAGGGATGTAACGAAGAACCTTGTGAGGCACCTTTTTTGTTATTTGATCTATTCGATATCTACTCATATGACATTCAAGGCATTCTATTGAAAATTCATGTTCTTTATGATAAATAATATGATCATTGGGACAAGTATATATTGCTTGATACTCTATTCCAATATCTTTCATAGTGGCACATAATTCTCGGTATGAGTGAGGGAGAATATTCGATGGTGGTAACTAGAACTCACCTATCAATCTATTGAAAAAAATATAAGTTGTTAATATTAATAATTTTTATGGTACATGTTTCACCATTTAATTACTATAATGACATATATGACATACCTTAGCATACGTGACATTGTTGTGTTGGATAAACCATTCATAACCTTCAAGTTCAACAACAACAATGCAATAGAGAGAAGAGTTGTTTGGGAGCCTTCGTAAAGGGGCGTGGTTGCCTTCTCCAGTAGAGGTATATCATGGATGACATCAACATCATCCTGATCATCATCATCAGTTGTGCCAATACCAAATGTGTCATGGATCAATGTATTAGTACCATCATCTAGCACATCATCGTCATCTTCCATGGGATCATAATCTTTAGCTTCAATATTTGCACCTCCATGATCCTCCACTTCCAAAGCCATATTCTCAATATTCACACCTCCAGGGTCCATATCATGTACTCCCCTATGGAGGTCAACCTATATAAAAATGATGAAAATAAATAAACCATGATAATGATCTCATCATCAAGTGTATTTCATATATATATATATATATATATATATATATATATATATATATATATATATATATATATATATATATATATATATATATATATATATATATATATATATATATTACTTGTTAAATAAATATAATGAAAAACCTACCAATTCATGATAATCAAACCCTCCTTCAATGTGACCATTATCCCTACAATGTCGCTTAGCTGTTTTGATTAGCAATCTTCTAATGTTTAAGCGCTTACAAATATTGTAGGGACAATAACATTTTCCATTGCCTTTTCTTTTAAAGTTTGACCACACTCTATTGATTCCATCTCCATTACCTTCTTCACTTAGATTGTTTGACATGATCCTTCTTCACTTAGATTATCTATAACCTAATTATATATAGAAATTGAAAACTTAGCTATGAAATAATGTTGTAGTATAGTATACCAAATTGAAACACTTCTATCACTACTACATTTGGGGCTAAATTTTGACAGAAGTTTCTGACGTGTAACTTTTTATTATGAATTTGGTGTTTTTTTATTTAATAGGCCCCGATTATGTCGGTATTCTGATGGGTGTTTAATTGACCATCGAAATTCTGACAGATTCGGAGTATAGATTAAAAAAAAAAGTGAAATGACCTCATCATTTTTATTTCAATTGGATAGAGGGAGCGGGAGAAAAGGAGCGAAATCTGAGCATGGGAGAAGGTATGTGATTTCTTCATCTTTTGAGTCTCTAGCATCATATTCGAATGCATTTCATTTTATTTGATCATGAATGCTCTCTGAAATAACCACATTCTACTGGTGTTGTGCCGTAGCCAGTGCTTTATCTCTATTATTTGATGTTATTGGTGCTTGTGCTCAAGGATATCAATTCACTGTATTCAAATGTTTGGATTCACGTTTGTTGATATTACTGACATATATGTTTAATGATGCCATTGTAAATTTTTGTCACTGAAATGACCGCATTCTACTGGTGGCATGCCCTAGCTCATGCTTTAACTCCATTATTTGATGTTATTGGTGCTTGTGCTCAAGCATATCCATTTTTTTAAAATGTTGACTGTGGTTATCAAATGGATAGCCTGTGAGCTTCTAGCTAGGTGCCATTTGTATTGATAGCTTAGGGCATCAAATGTATTGTATCATTGATAGTTGATACTTTGTTAAAAGGAAATAGGACAAAGAATTATTTTTATTTAGTTTCTCTATTTTGATCCCTAAGTGGCTTACAACCCTAGAGAAGTATATGCAGCTTTACGCATGTAGTTGCAGGATACATAGCAGTCGATAATTCCATGCATCCAATTTGAATATCAATTAATAAAAAGAACTAGGGGCCTCCAATGGCCCAATCATCTGAACCTTGACTGTCCCCTCAACCAGTGACCCTTCAAAATTGGGTTATCATGCAATCAGTGAGTGATCCTTCATTCTCCTGGTGAGCTTCTAGGTAGGCACCATTTGTATATTTTATAGCTTAGGGCATCAAATGTATATTGTATCATTGATAGTTGAGACTTTGTTAAAAGGAAATAGGACAAAGAATGATTTTGATTTAGTCTCTATATTTTGATCCCTAAGTGGCTTACAACCCTAGAGAAGTATATGGATATTTACGGATGTAGTTGCAGGATACATAGTAGCCAATAATTGACAAGAAATCCATGCATCCAATTTGAATAGCAATTACTACAAAGAAATAGGGTCCTCCAATGGCACAATCATCCGGACCTTGACTATCCTCTCAACTAGTGACCTTTTAAAACTGGGTTATCATGCAATCAGTGAGTGATCCTTCATTCTCCTAGTCTGCCCTGCATCCAAACATATTGAAAATATACAATATAATGATAACAAGTCTTTCACAATCCCCCTTCCCTCAAGGAACACTATCAACCATTCCTTCCACATAGCATTTCACTATTTTATGAGTGGATTGTGCAAGAACAGTTAACATTAAACAAGAAGAAAACTCCTCAACACATCTTGGAAACCATTGAATTCAATAATAAATGAAACCTAACACCAACACTATTCCTTCCATACTTGCAGGATACATAGCAGTTGATAATTCACAAGAAATCCATGCATCAAATTTTTATAAGGATATCCTACTAATCAATAGGAATTTTCTTGAGATGACCAATGATTATGCATTTTGATGGCAGTGTGCTAGTTCAAAAGGATAATATAAATCTAAAACAATTTTTTCTAATTTTCTCAAACTATAAATGTGGTTAAAGGGAAAATATTATGTGGAAAACTGACAAACCAAGCTAGCAAATGATTGTACATCAAATTATTCTTATATTCATTCAAGTATTGCTATGCTTCAGCTACCTGGCCTTTGAGCTTCATCTAGAGGAATGTGTAGCTTTAAGAAAGAGTTACTTCTTGGGCCTTACAATAGGGTGGAATATGATCAAGATTTGTTTAGGTTGTATCTTTGTTAGTCCCATTGTTAGGTTCTTATAGTTCATGGTTTGAATCTATTATGGTTGTGTAAGGGATTTGTAGATGCTTTTTCTAACATAATTATTGGACATCATGATGGGAACAACTAGTTGTTGGCTATTGTACACATGAATCATATCTGTCAATGGTTCTTTGTGTTCAAGAATTCATTGATCAATCTTTGAGATTTATTGTCCCAGCTTTAAAAGAGTGATAAAAGATATAGTGAGTGCTATCTTTTCCAAGTGTTTTGTGGGTGCCATTATCTTCTAGGAGTAATTGCTGGAACCAAATTATGTTCTTTGCCTCTCATAAATATTGCAAACACAACCATCTTCTTGGTGAAGGGTTTCTTCCATTCCCATGAGGCACTATTGCATGGTTTCCATTCCCTTGTAATATACTAAACCTAATTTAATACAAGTGTGCACTATTTTGGGTTCCATAATTTATGGCCCCTACACTGTGGTTGTTAGCCTAATTAAGACATGCATACCTTTGCATATAATAAGAGGCCAACATGAAGCAAACATCCAGAGGTTAGGGGGTTGTTCCCTATCCATAATTTATTATTTAAGTGCTAAGTGATGATGGGTATATCATGTAATTCATAGCTAGTGTGTCTCTTTCTTTCTCTCCACATTTCACATTAGGAGTATATGTTATAAAATACTAATGAAATCAACTATATGTCAAATCTAATCAAAATTGCAATATAAAGATTAAAATAGATCTTGAAGAAATATGGGAACCATTTTTGATAGATATTGTACAAATGAAGAGAATACTCCAAAGAGGAAATGCTTCAATGTGGAGCAATTGAAGGACAATATTTTACTTTTATAGGCACATCTGCAATGTTTTTGATATATTTCTTAGATAACAAAACCATAGAAAGAATAGCATATAGAAGAAAGTAAAGAATAATGATCATACTTTGAGATATTGAGGAAAATTAAAGGAAAGAATGCTTGGTGGGGTTATCATGAAATCAGTGTGTGATCCTTCATTCCCCTCTTCTAGTGACCCTTCAAAATTGGATTTTTATTTAGTTTCTCTATTTTGATCCCTAAGTGGCTTACAACCCTAGAGAAGTATATGCAGATTTACGGATGTAGTCGCAAGATACATAGCAGCCGATAATTCACAATAAATCCATGCATCCAATTTGAATATAAATTAATACAAAGAACTAAGGTCCTCCAATGGCCCAATTATCCAACCTTGACTGTCCCCTCAAGCAGTGACCCTTCAAAACTAGGTTATCATGCAATCACTGAGTGATCCTTCATTCTCCTAGTGAGCTTCTAGGTAGGCACCATTTTTATATTTGATAGCTTAGGGCATCAAATGTATATTGTATCATTGATATTTGAGACTTTGTTGAAAGGAAATAGGACAAAGAATGATTTTGATTTAGTTTCTCTATTTTGATCTCTAAGTGGCTTACAACCGTAGAGAAGTATATGTAGATTTACGGATGTAGTTGCAGGATACATAGCACCTGATAATTCACAAGAAATCCATACATCCAATTTGAATAGGAATTAATACAAAGAAATAGGGTCCTCCAATGGCCCAATCATTAGGACCTTGACTGTCCCCTCAACCAGTGACCCTTCAAAACTGGGTTATCATGCAATCAGTGAGTGATCCTTTATTCTCCTAGTCTGCCCTACATCCAAACATATTGGAAAGACATAATACAATGATAACAAGTCTTTCAAAATCCCCCTTCCCTCAAGGAACACTATCAACCATCCCTTCCACATAGCATTTCACTGTTGTATGAGTGGATTGTACAGGAACAGTTAACATTAAACAAGGAGCAAACTCAACACATCTTGGAAACCATTGAATTCAATAATAAATGAAATCTAACACCAAAACTATTCCTTCCATTCACTTCTACCAAGAATAAAGCATTTAATCCATTCAACATTACATATAATCATTAGATAGTTACATTTCCTGACTATGTAGAGGAACAGTCACGACCAAAATCATCAAAACTACTTTCACCAATGCACAAGCTATTCCTCACTCTTAATGAGTTATAAACATGCCATTGTTTCAGTTTTGCTTGCGAGTTATGATAATTTTTGTAAACATGTCATTGGTTCAGTTTAGTGTATTCATTTTTGTTAGACAAATCTTCATTGTCTTCTGATTGTCTTCTTTATATAGTAGCATGTATTAATTGGTTGACAAATAAAGAATCATTTAGATAATCAGAAGATTCGGCTGATTAAGAGTGAAGCCTTTTTTAGAACCTCATATAAATTTGGCCGATTAAGATGAGAAGAAAAACATAATTCATTAGTTAAATTTTTCAATTTCATGTATTTTTTCTCCTATTTATTTAGTGCATGAGTTGAAGGTTGAATGTAAGAGTCTTATAATGTTGTGTTACCTTAAATCTTGAGTTTTTGATATTCCTATGATGATCTTTCTCAACAATTATTTTATTCTATTTTATTTTTTTGAATAACATATTGGGCAAATACAAAATTGTGTACTTCTATAAGACAGTTAACACAAAATTGAACCATCAAACAAGACTTGATCAAGTTTTAGGTGGAACGTGCACTTAAATACTAAGTAATGTAGAATAACAAAATAAGTAATCTATCGTGTCTAAATTTTGTTATTTTCTGAGATTACATCCATGTTCTATATTCATAGAATGGTTCAAAATTAAAATTTACAATTCGATAAAAGTACTGACAGGTATTGTTCCTTGCACCCTCAATCAACAACTTGCCTCCATTTTATTTTGATTTACAAACTACTATATTATTTGAATATCTTTCTTTCTTGCCACAATAAGAAAGAATTTGAGGTGGAAGACTACAATAATATAAGTGTTTCAATTTGGTATACTATACTACAACATCATTTCATAACTAAGTTTTCAATTTCTATATGTAATTAGGTTATAGATAATCTAAGTGAAGAAGCATCATGTCAGACAATCCAAGTGAAGAAGGTAATGGGGATGCAATGAATAGATTATGGTCGAACTTGAAAAGAAAAAGCGATGGAAAATGTTATTGTCCCTGCAATAATTGTAAGGGCTTAAACATTAGAAGATTGCTAATCAAAATAGCTAAGAGACATTGTAGGGATAATGGTCACATTGAAGGAGACTTTGATTATCATGAATTGATAAGTTTTTTATTATATTTATTTAACAATTAATATATATATATATAAATACACCTGATGATGAGATCATTATCATGGTTTATTTGTGTTCATTTTAATATAGGTCAACCTCCCTACAGGAGTACGTGATATGGACCATGGAGGTGCGAATATTGAGAATATGGCTTTGGAAGTGGAAGATCATGGAGGTGCAAATATTGAAGCTGAAGATTATGATCCCATGGAAGATGACAATGATGCACCAAATGATGGTACTCATACATTGATCCATGACACATTTGGTATTGGCACAACTGATGATGATGATCAAGATGATGTTGATGTCATCCACGATATACCTCTACTTGAGAAGGCAGCCACACCCCTTTACGAAGGCTCCCAAACAACTCTTATCTTTTTTGTATTGTTGTTGTTGAACTTGAAGGTTATGAATGGTTTATCCAACACAACAATGTCACATATGCTACGGTATGTCATATATGTCATTATAGTAATTAAATGGTGAAACATGTACCATAAATATTATTAATATTAACAACATATTTTTTTTTCTACAGATTGATAGGTGAGTTCTAGTTACCACCATCAAATATTCTCCCTAGCTTATATCAAGAATTATGTGCCACTATGAAAGATATTGGAATAGAGTATCAAGCAATAGATGCTTGTCCCAATGATCATATTATTTATCATAAAGAACATGAATTTGAAACAGAATGCCCTGAATGTCATATGAGTAGATATCAAACAGATGAAATAACAAAAAAGGTGCCTCACAAGGTTCTTCGTTACATCCCCATTATACCACGTTTGCAAAGATTATTTAGGTGTAATAGCTTGGAAAAATTTATGGATTACCATGCATGCAATAGGAGTCAAGATGACATTATTCGAATGCTTACAGACGGTTCTATATTAGATGACATAGAGGAAAAAAGGCCACACTTTATCAAAGAACCTCAAAATCTCAAGCTTTCAGTGGCAGCAGATGGTGTCAATCCATTTGGAGAGCTAAGATCTATTTGCACTGTTTGGCTTATTTTTGTCATCAACAATAACATTCCTCCATGGATGTCAATAAAGAGGGAGCACATTATGTTGGAAATGATTGTTCCAGGTATTTGATCATTTAGTAGTTATCTACATGTAATTATAAATCTTGTAGTAAAATGATCACAAGAATTATGTAATGTTGTTCATTCAACCAGGTAAACACCAAGTTAAAGATATGAATGTTTATATTGAGCCTCTTATCGACGAGTTGGTGGAGTTATGGAAAGGTGTCACTATGTATGACATCTCTACACCAATAGGAGACAAACAATTTCAATTCCATGCTACTTGTATGGACAATACATGATGCCCCAGGGCTAAGACATTTTTCTAGTATGTTATGGTGAATTCAAGCTGCACATGATAATTCTAAAAATAAAAATTAACATATTTAATCAAATTGTATCATTACCTTGTAGGTCTTCAAACAAAGGGAAAATTTGCATGTCCAGTTTGTGGTCCAAAGATGAAATTTTGTTATTCAAAAAGTTTAGGAAAGCAGGTGTTTGATGAGTATAGGTAATTTCTCCACAAAAATCATAACTATCGAATTATCGAAAAACATCTTTTCAATGGGAAAGAAGAGACTACATCTAAGCCACGGAGAATGACACCTCACTTATGAAATTTGGAATATAATAGAATTAATCATCAAGGTACTACCATTCTACCTAACTATTTATGTTTGGAATTTGTATATTTTTATTGTGTTTTGTTTGTTGATTATGTGATTGATGATCGTGAATGTTGTCAAGGCAACACTATTGAGCACCTTCCAAAGGGACTAAAGAGTTATCCTAGACAATTTAGTAGGTTGCCCTATTACGAGAAGTTGCTTGATGTGCATTTGTTTGATACTATGCATATTGGAAATAATGTAATGGAGACATTGTGGAAGATATTGGATGGAAGGTGTGACAAAGAAAAAATTGTCAAAATTTGTAGCGAAATTCATGAATCCAATCATGCAACAAAAAATTTCATTGAATAAAATATAAATCGAGAACAGATTAATATAAGTGTCCTTCCTTGGTTATTAACAGAACAACAAGGTGATGCCATAAAAGAAGTCATACGAAAAATTTGATTTCCCACAAGATTTGCTTCAAAAATAAGCAGTACCATATCAAAGAAAGGTGAATTTGGGCCAGGGTTGAAAATGCATGATTGGCATACCTTCATCAAGGTAAGTCATGTTCTTTTGTGTTTACAATATATTTGTAAAGTGCATGTACTTTTCATTGTATTATATGAGAAAAGAATGACATGATTATTTTTATAATTGTTGCAGTACATGCTACCCCTATCTCTCCTAGAGAACTTCGACAATAACGTCAAACAAGTGATATATGACCTTGGAAAATACATGAGGTAAGCAATGATATATGTTCAATTTGTTGTATATATATATTGTAAAGTCTCATGTTTATATATTTTTGTGTCTTGAATGTATTGTAGGTGATTGTCATCTAAAAAAATCCATAGAGAAGATATAAAATAGTAGAAGAGAAGAATTCATCTTCTAATGTGTGAAATGCAAAAGTGTCTACCTTCAAACTTTTTCAATGCACAAGAACACTACCTCATACACCAAGTTGAGGAGATTGAAATGTGTGGACCTATACACAGTCAGTCAATGTGGATGGTTGAGAGGCACTTGAAATTTTTGAAGGCTTTGGTTTGGCAAAGAGCACGTCCTGAGGGCTCTATGGTGGAGGGATATATGGTATACCAGACTATGGTGTATGTTACTGAATATCTTCCTAAGCTTACAACAAAGATCCATATAGATCGCATTTGGGATCTGGACACCATTAGAAAATTTGAAGGGGAGTGCTTGGTGGGGGAAGGTAGAATGAGGAAAGTGAGAGGTAATAAATTATAAGATGTTATTGTAGCTGTTAACTAATTGTTAATCTTCAAAATTAATCGGTTGTAAGTCATCTATTTATTTTTTGTACAGCTGGTAGATAGTGGGATGCAATACATTTGTATATTGCAAACAATCAAGATTGGATGACAAAATGGATTGAACGATGTCATCATTTAGTCACACATTAACATGGGAAGTTGTGTCTTCATTGGTTTATGAAGCTCATTGTAATGGAGATCCAAATGTTACCCAAAGGGAAATAGATTTAGCACATGGTTTAAAAGATTTCTAAGTACATATAAATTTGTTAATCACTCGTATGTTTATGAACTCTCAATGCATTAATTTATACATGTTTTACATATTTTTGCAGGTCAAACACCACAAAGCTATGTTTTGCAATGGTCATAAATTTTTCATCAAAAAGTTGGATGACACAAAGAAAACTTGTGATTCTAGGATAAGTGCAGTCTTTCAGGTGACTAATATTTCATCTAGAAATGACATACATCCTCGAGAGTCCAAAAATTGATACTATGGAATTTTGGATGATATACTTGAGTGTGACTTTAATTCATTTAGATTAGTTCTCTTTGTCATCAAATGGTATAGGCTAGGACTTAATCAAAATGATCCTAATAGAACTATTATGGAACATGACAATGGATTTCCAATGATTAACACAAGGTGGTTTGAGCCAGTTGGGGATGAACCCTATGTTCTTCCAAGCCAATGTGAGCAGGTATTTTACTCAGAGGTTCTGCATAAATCAGGTTGGTCATTTGTTGTTAGACATGATCCAAGAGGAAGGCCGATGAGGTATAATGCGATGGAAGAAGATTATGAACAACTAGAAGATGATGTAGATGATGATCATGAACAATAGTTAGTTGATGATGTTCCTGATGCAACTTTTCTTAAAGAAGAAGAAGATGATGACGATGATGATGCTACTAATGATGATACTAATGATGATGATGATGTTGCTGATGATGATGATGATGATGATGATGATGATGATGATGATGATGATGATGATGATGATGATGATGATGATGATGATGATGATGACGATGATGATGACGATGATGATGATGCTGATGATGATGATGATGATGATGACAAAGAGGAAGATGAAGACAATGACGGTGGTGGTGATGATGTCGATGTCAACGATGATCATGGCGATTAGTTGGATGAAGAAGAAGTTGGATGAAGAAGAAGATGAATGACATGAATGAAATGTATAGTTATGTGATCACTGCTTAATCTATTTAATATTGATTTCTTGATAGAAATGTGCAGTTATACAATCAATGCTTAATCTAATTAATTCATGATGTACTTACTATGAGATGCTTATGGTTTTTAATGTACTTACTATGCGGTTTTGAGTATATGTATCATGAGTTTTTTAGCTAACATTAGATAATTGAATTACATATGTAGGTACCCAGACTCCTTTCATGAGCATCCCACATAGTCTCATGGATCGACAAACTAACCTCAATGTTGATGATGTGACTAGATCATGTAAAGAGCTATATGATTATGGCTTGTAAAGTACTGAAATACTTTAAAATGTTTAAAATGTTTTTAATTATAATAAAATGTTTTTAATTTAACCCTTTTATATGTTATTGCAAATGAGCCCCCTTTGCATCAACAGAGAACTAGGCGTGCATTGAGATCTAATGAGAGGGTAGATGATCATGATGATGATATCAATACTCATCTTGCAATTATATCTTAAAAACTAGAAATCAAAAGAAAAAAAAGAAATGATTGTCATCTATGCACCTTAATTGATAATGACTGATTTTTATATGCCAATGAATTTAATTATGTGGTAGTGAATGTTCATAAATTTTATAATGTGTTAATGAATGTTATCATGTGATAATTAATGAATGTCACATTTTATTAATGTGTGAATGAATGTTATTATGTGATAATTAATGAATGTTACATTTTATTAACAGATGGAATAATGAATGAATGTTAGATGTTAATGGAGAATTTAGAGTGATGTTGGGGGGGGGGGGGGAAATGAGCTTCCACCTTCACGTGGTTGGCCCTATTTAGTACAGAATATAAAACTATTCTTGAAACAAAGTGAAGCTCAATAAGTTTGTTCCTTATATAGGGTCTCAAGTGTAGCTTTTATCACACTCTCAACATTGCAAGGCTTCAAGTGGTGTTTTGATAATGGTTTCTCCATCTCCCACTGACATCTTGTCTTTCTCCTAATAACTCTCACTAAGCTATGATACATGGATGAGCAGAAGATGTCCCTTACAAACTACACATATATAATATGGTAGATCTAGGGAACAAATATACTACAACATAGAATGAGTCAACTTGAATCTATAGTTTCTTCATTCACAATGAAAATTCAAATTACAAGCCATATTTTAGATTTAATATTCATATTTACTTCATCATGATCATAGCTATCATGGTCAGCATTGGGTTCAACTTCATTTGAACCACACTTCATGTTGGATTATAACATATTGACACTTACACCATGAAGAAGACAAATGATTAAATAGAAAGAGAGGACCAACTGAACCATCTTATGGTCAGTCTATATCACATTGAGAAACAATGTCAAGACTTGAAAATCAAAACAATCAAAAGTTTCTTCAAGACCATCAGTGATCAACAACATTCCATTAGAAAAAAAAACACTAATCTATATTATCATTAAGCTGTAAAATATGTTTTTAAAGTTTAGAAGCATATCACAAGAACTTTCAAGAAACATAGTACTATCCAAGGACCAAAATGAATACCCTCCAAATGATTATGATTATGTTGATGTTGATGTCTATAATTTATGTCTAATGATTATGATGATGTTGACGTTGATGTCTATAATTTATTTCACTTACTGATGCTTGCCTAGATTGAATTCTAAATTGCCAGGCTAGAGAACGCTTTCAAAGTTTAGGGTCTCTTCTACATGATACTCTTAGTTACAGCTCAAATGCAACTCAACATATTTTTGATGCTAGGCAACCCACTGCAGAAAGTCATCCGTAGGTGAAATTTAATGTTATGAATCTTGGCATTGTTAATGTTATTAATTTTCCTCACGTTTCATATTTGTGAAAATGTTTCTTGGCATGATCTTATTCTTATTACAATGTTCTTTGTTGTGGGGCAGGAGGTCAATCTTCATTGTCTTCATTGTGGGGGACAGTGAAGATTTCTCTGACAAATATAAGGTCTTCTTTAGTATCTTATAATAACATGCTAAACTGATAAAGGTGTTATGGGCATTTAATCTACAATTACTAATAGACTAAGAATATTATTACTATGCTTAATGTTCCATTTAAATGCATTTAACACAAAAAATAAATTTACAAAACTAAACCAATGGCATGTTTACAACAAAGATGTGTTGAGGAGTTTGCTCTTTGTTTAATGTTAATTGTTCCTGCACAATCCACTCAGACAATAGTGAAATGCTATGTGGAAGGGATGGTTGATAGTGTTGCTTGAGGGAAGGGGGATTTTGAAAGACTTGTTATCATTGTATTGTGTATTTCCAATATGTTTAGATGTAGGGTAGACCGGGAGAATGAAGGATCACTCACTGATTGCATGATAACCTAGTTTTGAAGGGTCACTAGAAGAGGGGAATGAAGGATCACTCATTGATCACATGATAAGCCCACCAAGCATTCTTTCCTTTAATTTTCCATAATATCTCAAAGTATGATCATTATTCTTTACTTTCTTCTATATGCTATTCTTTCTAGGGTTTTGTTATCTCAGAGCTATATCAAAAACATTGCAGATGTGCATATAAAAGTAAAATATTGTCCTTCAATTGTTCCACATTGAAGCATTTCCTCGTTGGAGTATTCTCTTCATTTGTACAATATCTGTCAAAAATGGTTCCCATATTTCTTTAAGATCTATTTTAATCTTTATATTGCAATTTTGACTAGATTTGACCTATAGTTGATTTGATTAGTATTTTATAACATATACTCCTAATGTGAAATGTGGAGAGAAAGAAAGAGACACACTAGGTATGAATTACAGGATATACCCATCATCACTTAGCACTTAAATAACACATTATGGACAAGGAACAACCCCCTAACCTCTGAATGTTTGTTTCATGTTGGCCTCTTATTATATGCAAAGGTAGGCCTATCTTTAATTAGGCTAACAACCATAGTCTAGGGGCCATAATATTTTCCCTTTAACCACATTTATAGTTTGAGAAAATCAGAAAAAAATGTTTCAGATTTATATTATTGTTTTGAACTAGCACACTACCATCAAAATGCATAATCATTGGTTATCTCAAGGAAATTCCTATTGATTTGTAGGGTATCCTTATAAAAATTTGATGCATGGATTTCTTGTGAGTTATCAACTATTATGTATCCTACAACTATGGAAGGAATAGTGTTGGTGTTAGGTTTCATTTATTATTGAATTCAATGGTTTCCAAGATGTGTTGAGGAGTTTGCTCCTTGTTTAGTGTTAACTGTTCCTACACAATCCACTCATAAAAAAGTGAAATGCTATGTATAAGGGATGGTTGATAGTGTTCCTTGAGGGAAGGGGGATTGTGAAAGACTTGTTATCATTGTATTGTGTATTTCCAATATGTTTGGTTGTAGGGCAGACCAGGAGAATGAAGGATCACTCACCGATTGCATGATAACCCAGTTTTGAAGGGTCACTGGTTGAGGGGACAGTCAAGGTCCCCATGATTGGGCCATTGGAGGACCCTATTTATTTGTATTAATGTCTATTCAAATTGGATGCATGGATTTCTTGTGAATTATCCGCTGCTATGTATCCTGCAACTGCATCTGTAAATCTACATATACTTCTCTAAAGTTGTAAGCCACTTAGAGATCAAAATAGAGAAACTAAATCAAAATCATTCATTGTCCTATTTGCTTTTAACAAAGTCTCAACTAGATCTATTAGATTTCCACAATCCATATTAATGCTAGTATCATTTTTTGGGTTTGATTGTGTATAATTTTTTCCATCAACATTTCAGATCATACTACATGATTCATCATATCATGTTCTTTTCTCTCTAGCATCCTAATGATGGATCATATAGTATGATCCGAAATGTTGATGGAAAAAATTATACACAATCAACCCCAGAAACTGATACTAGCAAAGTCTCAACTATCAATGATACAATATACATTTGACACCCTAAGCTATCAAATATACAAATGGTGCCTACCTGGAAGCTCCCCAGGAGAATGAAGGATCACTCACTGATTGCATGATAACCCAATTTTGAAGGGTCATTGGTTGAGGGGATAGTCAAGGTCCAAATGATTGGGCCATTGGAGGACCCTAGTTCTTTGTATTAATTGCTATTCAAATTGGATGCATAGATTTATTGTGAATTATTGGCTGCTATGTATCTTGCAATTGCATCCGTAAATTTTCATATACTTCTCTAGGGTTGTAAGCCACTTAGGGATCAAAATAGAGAAACTAAATAAAAATTGTTCTTTGTCCTATTTCCTTTGAACAAAGTATCAACTATCAATGATACAATACATTTGATGCCCTAAGCTATCAATACAAATGGTGCCTAGCTAGAAGCTCACGGGCTATCCATTTGATAACCACAATCAACATTTCAAAAAAATGGATATCCTTGAGCACAAGCACCAATAACATCAAAAAATGGAGTTAAAGCATGGGCTAGGGCACGACACCAATAGAATGTAGTCATTTCAGTGACAACAATTTAGAATGTGGTCCTTTGGTGTGTATTAAATAGAGTATAATTTTCAACATATTATTATCATTCTATTTCTTTGTTGTAAACATGCCATCGGTTCAATTTTGTAACTTCACTATTGTATGAGTGGATTGTGCAGGAACAGTTAACATTAAACAAGGATAAAACTCCTCAACACATCTTAGAAACCATTGAATTCAATAATAAATGAAACCTAACACCAACACTATTCCTTCCATTCACTTCTACCAAGATTAAAGCATTTAATCCAGTCAACATTACATATAATCATTAGATAGTTACATTTCCTGACTGTGTAGAGGAACAGTCACGACCAAAAAGATCAAAATTACTTTCACCCTTGCACAAGCTATTCCAAACTTCAAGTAAAATGAGTAATATGCTATATCAAATCATTCATATTCATAGTAACCATTCGAAGGATCATTTTTTCAATGAACCCTCTCACTGTACCCCTGCCTTACTAGTGTAAGTTCCATAAAATATTTGAAAGTGAATAAACAATGGAATGCTACAACAAAATAATACAGAGTGTGACATCTATAGACATACCAGATACTCAATAGGGCATTGCAATTGTATGTCCTATGAGGTTAGTGAACTGCTGAGCTACATAACCTACAATGAAGTAAAAGTACAACAACCCCAAATAAGCTTGTATGTCAACTTAGTGCTGGTATAAAAAACATCCATTACATGACTTTTTATCAATAGAACTCTATAATTAACATTTGGTCAAAATATGTGTAATAAACATTTAGGCTTTATAAATCCATGACATCAAATGAATGTTTTGTTTTTAGCACGGAATAATTTTAAGCAATGACCTTTGAGACATTAATTTGTGAATCATGTTTGTAGCACACACAATATTTTAATGGACATCGAAGTATAGAACATGGAGGAATCTATAATTATTTTATTTGATGGTGGTAACAAAAACTCACCTATCAATCTATAGAAAAAAATATAAGTTGTTAATATAAACAATATTAGTGGTACATTATTCACCATTTGTTAACTATAAAGACATATATGACATACCTTAACATACGTGACATTGTTATGTTGGATAAACCATTCATAACCTTCAAGTTCAACAACAATAATACAATAGAGAGAAGAGTTGTTTGGGAGTCTTTGTATAGGGGCTCATATTCCTTCTCAAGTAGAGGTAAATCAAGGCTATCATCATCATCATGATCAGATACGCTTGGACTAAATGTGTCATGGATCAATGTATTTATACCATCATCTTCAATTGTGTTTTCTGGCACATGATCGTCATCTTCCATGGGATCATTATCTTCACCTTGGATATTTGCACCTCCATGTTCCTCCACTTCGAAAACCATATTCTTTGGATTGTTGTGGTTCATATCATGTACTTCCCTGGGGAGATCAACCTATATAAAATTGATTAACATAAATAAACCATGATCATCAACTCATCATCAAGTGATTTCATATGTATATAAATTGTTAAAATGATATAATGAACAACTTACCAGTGGATGATAGTCATGCCCCCCTTCAATGCGACCATTCTCCCTACAATGTCTCTTAACTATTTTGATTAGCAGTCTTCTACGGTTTAAGCCCTTACAAATTTTGCAGGTACAATAACATTTTCCATCACCTTTTCTTTTCAAGTTAGACCAAAATATAGCAATTGTCTCCCTATTTTTTCTTCACTTATATTATCTGACATGATCATTCTTCATAGGAAGCAAAAATCGGGCTATGAAAACTTCGGTCTACAACTTTCACAAACTAAGCAAAACTGTCGAAAGTACTATAACTCGAGAAGTAACAATCGATAATCTACCTGAGCACACGGCTATAACTCATGCAATGGTCTTCTTGCTTAGCTCTAGAAGCTCTCCAGCAACCAAAACATATAAGCTACAAGGCCTAACGACAATTTCAAAACATATAAGCTACAAGGCAAGACATATTACATGACATGGCAAAAGGAACAAAATTTACAAGCTTTAGCAAGACATATTAAATGACATCATAGTGCTAGAGAGATCACAATTATATGAGTCAAACATAGTCATGAAAAAGAACATAAATTAGTTATTATATGCAATTAAAAGATATATAGTTAGATAGGGACATCCATAGGGCATATTGAAGAAATGAAATGGTCATATAGATTTCATATAGGATTTTGAAGATGATAGTGTTCTAAGGCAAAGAATCTATTCATATAACCATAATGACATTAAATGTTTAAGCATGGATTGCATCTATGGATGCTTATTTTGAAAGTGATGATATACCTAAGGGACAAAGGGTCAAGTTGGCAAAGACCAAACTGAAAGGGCATGCACTCCTATGGTGGGATCATGAGGAAGCTGAAAGAAGAAAAAGAGGTAGGTCTAAAATCACTTCTTGGGATAGAATGGTTTGAAAGATGAAAAGTAATTTCCTTCCTAAATATTTTGAAGTTCAAATGCATAAGAAGATGTAGGGCTTAAAGAAAAAGGAGTTGGATGTAAAGGCATACACGGATGAGTTCTACAAACTGAGTATGAGATCAGGTTTGGATGAAGAAGAAGTTGTTAAAGTTGCAAGGTATTTAGGAGGATTGAAATTTTCTATTCAAGATGAGTTTGCTGCTACTAATCCTAGGAGTGTGAAGGAGTGTTATCACATGGATTTGAGGATAGAGGAGAAACTAAAAAGGAAGAGTGAAAGGCACAACAACATAAGAGGAGGATCTTCCATGAGAGGAAGAGGAGGAAAGACAAACTAGGTTTGGGAGGAGAAGGACAAAGGTCCTAGTTCTGATTCCAGAGGAGGAAAAAATCAGAGAGGTGGTAGGAGTGGAAAAGGAAGAGGGAGTGGTTTTTTTATAGGCACATGCTTCACATGTGGAAAGGTGGGGCATCAATCCTACCAATGTCCTAACAAAGAGAAGAGAGTACACCTAGTCCAAGAAGAAGACAAGGAAGAAATGCCAAAAGGTAATGCAGACCCTGAGATAGGAGAATTCTTAATGTTTAGGAGAGGTGAGGAATGGACACCACAAGTAAGTATTTTTAGGACTAATTGTTTAATACAAGGTGAAGTTTATAAATTAGTCATAGATTCAGGTACTTGCAGCAATCTAATATCATGGGATGTTGTCAATGCTTTGAAACTGCTTATTCAACACCATCCTAGGCCTTATTATGCTACACGGGTGGAGGAAAATCAAAATTTCATAGTGCATTATTAGACCATGTTAAATTTCTCAATAGGTGGGTACTCTGATCAGATTCTATGTGATGTTGTAAAAATGAATTGTCCACATGTTATCCTAGGAAGATCTTGGCAAGTTTCTCGGAAAGTGTTACATGATTGCTTCACTAACATCTACCAAGTGTGGAGTAATGGAAAAAGGTTTGAGTTGATACCATTGCCTTGCAAGGGAAATGAATCTCTCCTCATAGGAAGAATCAGAGAATTGGATACAGGTCAGACTGGGAAAAGCATAAAGTTGGAACAACAGGTAGTGGAGAATAAAGTACAGAGAATTCTAAATTCTGTGACAGAGATAAGGACAAGATTTAAAGGTGGTGAAGGAGTGTTAGTGGGGGATTGGTACTATCCTATTATAGGACATGAAAAATACAATTAAAAGATGGTGCAACAGCAGTTGGAAGGACAACAGGGGTACTACCCCAAATAGGTAGAAATAAAGACTGTCCAGACTGTCAAGAAAACAACCAAGGCAGCAATGGTGACTGCCCCAAGGGTAGGAGTTATGATTTATAACAAATGTTTGAATTTTTTTCATGTAGGACATCAGAAGAAGAGACACTTTACCTTAGGAGGTTTCATTCCTATGCACCATATGCAGAGATATTGAGGAAAAGAAGCAATTTATGCCAGACATGGTTCTTGGGACAAGAACATCTTTAAAGGTGGTGAAATTGATGCAGGAGCATCATATGCTTGTCAAAGGTACATTGGAGATCCAAGTAATTATAGAGGTCATGGAGAATCTCCTAGATTCAATTGGGCAATCCTTCAACCAATCATGGCACATGGAGGCATTGGAAGTCATGAAATTGCATAATGTCCTGATGGATTTCTGTGTTGAAAAAAAGTTGTGATTGCATCTTAGGGTTGCCTAGGGTAGAAAATACATTGGATAGGGTCCTATAGGTTATCATAACCCTACCATGTCATTACATAAATTAGAAGATTCAATAAACTCTTTAAGAGCATAGTTTAGTAGTTTAAAATTTGAAATTTGAATGTTAATGACTATAAAGCCATTTTGGAAGGAAACTCGATAATTCAAATTTTAAGAAGGATTAGAAAATGAAAATAGTTGCACATGGTTAAGAGGGGTAGTTACCATGCCCAAGTCTATAAATATGTGTTTGTACAGACTGGAAGATATAATGGACAGACTGTCTCAGAAAAGTGAATAGAAAAAGCTTGGTTTGAATAGCAATTTGAAGCATTCTTGGTTTTTCTACATATATTTGGATTGGGAATGTATTGTTCTATATTACCAAACATGTTTTGATGATAATAATTGATTCTTGAATCCATTTGGTGAGTTTTTTGTTCAATTTTATTCACTGCCTGGCTGTAGCAGACAGTTTTCAAGCAATTTTGTAGTTTTTTTTTCATTAAATCATGCCCATCCCATGAAATGTCCACTATTTATTCATGTAATGGCACTCTTCTAAAATTTACAAATGCTTCTAACTCTGTAATGAATATCTAACTAGAATATTTGGTGGCCACCAACAATAAAAAGGTGAAAACAAGGGTTAAGGATTGAAGGGACAGTCCTATAGAGAGAGATTTTCCTTAAGGAGGGTAGTGTTTGAGTTTTGATTAATTTTTATGATGTTGAAACATTGATGTTTGCACTTGGAATTAGTCAAAGAAGTCGATACACATGTGAGATTGGTGATACCCTAGGAACAAGGGTTTATAAGGGATGAATTCGGGGTTTTGGGGATGAGAAACCCATAGACTAAAATTGATTATGTATTTGTCTAATTGAAGGCATTTTATGAGCCTATACAAAGTTTGAAGTCCATACATTAAGTATTGCTATATGTTGCTTTGTAAATGCACTAGTTGTTCCATTGTTAAAGATAGGGTCATTGTGAAGAAACTTTGATTTTTGCCAAAGGAAGCCCATCCAATCTTGACATATGTTTTATATAAGGATAAAGGGTATTTGAAAAGGTTTGTTTTTTAGAGAGTCACTTGAGAAAAACAAAAGATATCTACCAATTTACCTCGCTGCTGTTATAGAAATTGAAAATTGTCATTGACAACATTTTGGTTTGCTATGCATTTTTACTTCAGAGGTGTTGAAACTTGAAGGTGATGTTTGGAACATGTTAGATATGCTAAAACAAACCTATTGAAGCCTTGAAACCTCCTAGAGTTGACTATTTGTAGATTTTGCCCATCAAGACCTAGAAGGGTCACTTGGAACACTTCTACAATTTTGCTCATTTTGGGTTGTTTAAAGGGTTCATCATTCTATCCTCTGCATCACTCCCATTTTAGCACAAGGAGAGAGAATGCTGACAAAGGTTACAAAATTAGGATTTACACCTACCAAGTGTATTTGATTGAAAGTTTCTACAACCTTTTCAACAAATCCATCTTGTGCATATCTTGCAATTGTTGCAGTCCACGAGACCATGTTTCTCTGAGGCATTCTCTCAAACAATTTATGTGCCTTGTCTATGCTTTTACATTTTTCATATATGTCTATAACAGAATTTCCTACAATAATATCTCATGAAAACCCCCCTTTCATTATGCTTTTATGGATATCCATACCCTGTTCCAAAGATCCTATTTTGGCACAGACAAGGAGTATGTTGGCAAAGGTTATGGAATAGACACGGAGTAAGAGGAGTTATAGAATGAATAACTTTGTGAATCTTCCACTGTACTAGAGCAACTTTGTGAATCTTCCACCGTACTAGACTAGCTCAGTTATCTTCAATAAAAATATTTGTAAAATATGGAGAGGTATCAATCTTAAGGCATCTAACTTAATTTCATTGTGTAATACATAAACCCGACATCTGAAATAGGCACCTTGAGGTTGATGAACTAAGCATTTAATGGATCTCTGTTTTAAACTTTCAAAGATATCTGCATTAGTTCTTATTTTCGCATGTTCCCTTCTTTTTGCTTCCTCCCTGCAACCTCCTTTCAAATGAGTTTCTCTTCTCCCTTCTGTATCTCATGTTTGAGGGAGTCACAACTTTTCATTTCATGCCTTTTGAATATTCGTTAAAGTTAATTTTATTCTTTTAAATTTTAATTTTAATCTTATTTTTATCCTTTTGTATTTTACTTTATTATTTTTTATAATTAAATCCTATTCAAAGAGGGGACATTACGACGACAATTTGGTAATTTGGGGTGAAATTGCATAGTTCTTTGAATAACTCCATGTAGGCTAGTCTAGTTGAGGTGTTTAGGCATGCTCAGGAAGGCATTTTGCATCCACTTAAATTTAATCTTTAAAAGTTATTTATAACTCACTTATGAGATCACAGAATCAGATTTCAAAGGCATTTCTCTCATGGTCTATATCAACATTCAATACTCTCTTCTTCTTGAATTAACATGTTTATTCCACTATCATAATTTTATGGGGATACATCAAAACTCCTCGATATCCTTGTGAAAACATATATAGTAAGGGCTGTAGAAAAATAAAAACACCAAACCAAATAATAAGCCCCCATAATGTAAAGCCAATATAGGAATTCATGAACTAAATTTAGCAGCTGAATTTGACTATGTTAACTATCAATGCAAACATCATCTTGTAATTGTTCTATCTAATGTCCTTTTTTTCAAAATGAAGCCCAGTTGAAACCCAAAATGCCCATCATATATTTAAATTCTTTAAGTGGATTTTGGGAATTTTGCACTAAGGAAATGGGATTAAAATTATAATAGAGGGCCTCAAGTAAAGTGAAAATATAAAAGAAGGTCTCTTATCATTAAATTTTATTCTAAATAATTCCTCTCCAATATCAATCAAAATTCATGAAGGAAATTTGAAGATTTATATCTTTTAGACAAAATTTCTATTTAAAAAAGGCAAAGTCAGGAGGACGCATATTGATCTCTTCCTCCTCACTTTTATTTAGTGGTGATAGCCATTGAAGAAAGGAATGATCTAACCACATTCAAAGTGGCAGAATAGATAAGTTCTTTACAATCTCATGAGAAGTATATGCAATGTTCTACAGAAAGCTTGGTGCAAGCTTTCCAATCTCCTACAAAAATTGAAGAAACTCTCCCACAATTTATATCTTTTGGATGAAATTTCTATTTAAAAAAGGAAAATTGAGGAGGATGCATATTGATCTCTTCCTCCTCACTTTTATTCAGTGGTGATAGCCATTGAAGAAAGGAATGATCTAACCACATTCAAAGTGGCAGAATAGATAAGTTCTTTACAATCTCATGAGAAGTATATGCAATGTTCTACAAAAAGCTTGGTGCAAGCTTTCCAATCTCCTACAAAAATTGAAGAAACTCTCCAAAGACTCTTCCTCACCCAAATAAATTCCAAGGAAATTTTAGCTAATAGAGGACATGGTAGAGAACAAGGAATAGGAAGTGGATCACTAAATCATTCAATGCAGGTGTTCTAAACAATATGGACACGAAGGGAAAAAAGATTGAGTTGAATAAGTCGAAAGACAATTAATTAAAGTCTTCCAAAGATGCAAAGTACTCTACATTCTTTGCGTGCATTTTGACAAAAGAACACCAAAAGAATGTGTGGTTCCTAAATAGCAGCTATTCAAATCATATGAAAAGTAAATATACCCTCTTTGTCAAATTAGATGATTCATAATAAGTCTAACTTAAATTTAGTGATGATAAAGAAAATGATGTAATGGGTAAAAGTACCCTTGCAGTGAAGACTAAGCAAGGAGAAATTATTATATTCATGATACTTGTGCCAAAACTAAAACATAATCTTTTGAATATTGGGCAGCTAGTAGCATAAAATTACAAAAGTGTATTTGAAGATAACCACAACAAGATATTTAATAAATCAGATAAATATCACTTGTAGCAAAGTCTTGTATGATAGAGAATATATTATTTCCTCTCCCATTGGTTTCCACTAAGATGCATGCATTCATGGTAATAACAGATGATTCGTGGTTATGGAACCAACAATACGGTCATTTTAAATTTCAAGGATTAAGTTTGCTTCACAAGAAGAATATGGTTAGAGGGCTTCCTACAATTCAATCCAAAGAAGAAATTTGTTCAAGGTGTGCACAAGCACCATCATGATAATTTTTCAGTGAACAAATCATGGAGGGCAATATCTCCAATAGAGCTTGTGTGTTGACATTTGTGGTGATATGCAAGAGGAGAAATTGGGTAAGGATATTTATTTTTTAACTTTTATTGATGATTTCCTTGCCACACGTTGGTTTATTTTATTATGTAGATATCTAAGGCTTTTCAATGCTTCAAGAGTTATAAAGCTATGCTTGAAAATAAAATTGGGTATTATCTCAAAATACTCAAATAGGTAGAGGGGGAGAATTTACTTCCAAAGAGTTTTTTTATTTTGCAACAACTATGTCATAAAGAGAATTTACTATGGCTTATACTCCCAAAAAAGTGGTAATGCAAAAAGAAAGAATGGTACCATTATGAAAATGGCATGAAGTATGTTGCAATCAAAATGTCTTCCAAATAGTTATTAGGGGGTTGTGGCAACAATAGTATATATTTTGAATTGAGATCCCACAAAATCAATCAAGAACATCACTCAAAGGAAACTCAAAGTAGTCATAATACTTTTGTAGCTCATTTTCATGTATTTGGTTGTCTAGCATTTATTCATATTCCAATTCAAAGGTAGACGAAGTTGGATACAAAATCCCAACTTTGTATCCTTGTGGGATATTCCAATGCAACTAAAGGGTACAAGTGCTATAATCCTAGAACAAAAAATGTTTTTGATGAAGGGAGAGTCTGTCAACAGAAAAATGGTGTACAACAAAATATACTAGTAATCATGGGCATTGAAGATGGCAATGTTCCTCCTCCCCACAAGCTCAAGTGGAAGTTCAAGCTCTAATAGGAGCTCAAGCTCCAGTCCACCAAGTTCTTCTAGTAGCACAAATTTTGATGATAATTCGCATTAAGCATAAACTCCAAGCTCTTCAAGAAATGCACAAAGACTTTTTGACATTTATCATAGGACTACAATATAAAACCAATCTTTAATTTTGCTTTGTTTAGTACAATTCAAGTGGAACCCTCTATGTATGAAAAAGTAGTCAAAGGAAAAGTATGGATTAATGCTATGAATGATGAGATGAATGCCATTAATAAAAATAAAACATGGAAATTATTTGCAACTTCCCAAAGATAAACAAGTGATTCATGTCAAATGGATTTATAAGGTGAAATATCATGTTGATGGTTCAATAGAATGACACAAGGCTAGACTAGTCACCAAAGGATTTGCACAAACACCTCAAGCAATTTACAGAAACTTTTGCTACAATTTCTAGACTTGATACAATCAAGATTATATTGGCTATTGCTACACAATACAAGTGGCTAGTATCTCGGATAAATGTAAAATCTATCTTCCTTAATAGTTATACAGATAAGGATGTCTATGTGTAACATTAAACAACCTATGGGCTATGAAATTCTAGGCAAAGAACAATTAGTTTACAAGTTTTTAGAAAAAAACACTTTATGGGTTGAAGCAAGCTCCCAGTGCCTAGTATACAAGGATTAGCAGTTATTTCTTGAAGAAGAGATTTAGTAGAAGAAACTAAGAGCCAACCTCATATGTTCAACATATTGATTATGATATGCTCATTGGTTGCCTTTACGTCGATGATCTTATTTATATAGGTAACAACAAAGCTCTCATGGAGAAAGAAATGAAACAAAAATATGAAATGTCAAATATAGGACCCATGCATTATTTCCTTGGTGTGAAAGTTCAACAAAAATTAGAAGGTATATTTATCAAACCAAATATGTAATTTTAGAATAGCCTGTCCAAAAATGCTCAACCCTCATTCTATTAGCTATTGAGCTTCTACAGCTTTAACTGATCATACAAAATGATTTGGTGTATTGAAAGTTAAAAGAATTTTTAATTAAAAAATCATAACATAATTTTTAAACACTACCATATTTTAGTGCACTTTTATACAGTGGATATTGTGACATGCCCTGGTTGGTTAACTTTAGAATATTCAGAAATTCTCAATAACCATTCTATAACTGTTGTACTTCTACAGCTTAAACACTTCATACAAAGTGATGCAGAACCATTGAATTGTCATCGTAACTAAAATGGTAATAGTTACACCCCAGTGACAAACATGTAGATTTATCAAAAGACTCAGTGCAGTCTTGAGAGCCTTCTACAAGGCATTTTCAGATTTGTGCACTATGTTGACTGCTTTGTTGAAATGAAGGACATTGTCAGAGGAATGTTTAGGTTTTTAAATGATATTTGTAAACCCTAGCTGGGCTCGTGACTATATCATTTGAAAGCACAGTCCAAGGCATTTTTAGAATCTCCATGAAGCACAATGTTAATGATTGGTCTTATGACCTAGAAATATAAAGAATAATGTATGAAAATAATACAACAAAGCTTTCACCTATCGGTGCTATCAAGAGTTTAAGGGGTAGTGTTCCATTTAATGGAGACACTGATAGGAATTAGTGTACAATACAGAAGCGATGCCCGAAGTACCTGAGTGCATGATAAAGGGAAGAGAGGGTGACACAAAAGGAGGAAGAAGTGAAGTTTAAAATCATACTTTTCTCAGCCTTTTGGATTCTGAATGTACAATGCCTTTTGCCGCAGAGATGCCTGGCCGCAAAGATCTCCTTGTCCAACATACAAATTATTCAACGGATGGAAAAATCCCTCTCGGTGCTATTGAACATAGAAATGACCAACATTTTTTTTTTTCTTATATGCCGTTAACGTTGCAATTGTGATGTTGTCGAGTTATAATTGAAAAAAAAAAGCCAAAAACATATAAGATTTGTCCCCTGTCACAAATTGTTATCGCAATTTCACCCCAAATGTATTAGTGGGCAGAGAAAGGAAACCTCACAATAGAGAAAGGAAACTTAGTAAAACTAGTCTATGATGATTTTTGTGAGGGTACAGTCATGATAAGTGCCTCTCAAACCTCTCCAAACATGTAAGATTATCTTTAAATACTTTATTGATCTCTTCTAAACACTAACCAAATCAAACCTACATTTGAATCCAGACACAATAACCCCAAAATGAAGGGTTTTGTATCCTTTAATGAATCTCAGTCACTAGTAGCACATGGACAGTCAAACCAGTAGTCTCCAAAGCATTCAATAAGTGACTAGATTGTATTTAATACACACTATTCCTTCCATTCACTTCTACCAAGAATAAAGAATTTAATCCATTCAACATTACATATAATCATTAGACAATTACATTTCCTGACTGTGTAATAGAGAAATAGTGAGGAAATGTAACTGTCTAAATGATCCAAACATTTGAAAATAGTGAATTGATATCCTTGAGCACAAGCACCAATAATATCAAATAATGGAGATAAAGCACAGGCTAGGGC
Source organism: Chamaecyparis obtusa (assembly GCA_027943335.1). Classification (NCBI taxonomy): domain Eukaryota; kingdom Viridiplantae; phylum Streptophyta; class Pinopsida; order Cupressales; family Cupressaceae; genus Chamaecyparis; species Chamaecyparis obtusa. The sequence continues at coordinate 91,748 of BSBK01000923.1, read as the reverse complement.
ATGACACCAGTAGAATGTGGTCACTTCAGAGAGCATTCGTGATCAAATAAAATGCAATGCATTTGAAATTTGTAGTCGAATATGATGTTAGATGCTCAAAAGATGAAGAAATCACATACCTTCTCTCATGCTCAGCTTTTGCTCCTCTATCCAATCAAAATAAAATTGATGAGGCCGTTTCACTTTTTTTTTTCATAGCCAAATCTTCCTTGTACCACATGAAGAACATGCCATTGGTTCATTTTTGTAATTTTTTTTTTGTGTAATTAGTAATTGGTAGATTAAATGCATATAACACCTTTATCAGTTTAATTAGCATGTTATTGTCATATTAGATAAAGTATGTTTAAGAATTGTTGGGATTGGTCCTTTTGGGTGTATTAAACATAATAGAATTTTTAGCATATTATTATCAATCTATTTCTTTGTTCCGAACATGCCATTGGTTCAGTTTTGTAGATTTGTTTAATCCATTAAATGCATTTTTCATCAGGAGGGGTCTTGTTCTTAGGAGATTGATGAAGATTGTGCACCTCAAAAACCAATTCATAAGGTACCAATCATGTTTCTGATTCGCTTATATTTTTGGATTGGTAAATCTCCTTATAAGTTTCATGTCCTTTCTTTTGATTACTATGGATGAGATATATACCTTACATTTAACATTCAACTTCTTTACATTTTAGAACATGTAGTGTGTTTTTTGAGGATTTTACCAAATAAACTTTTAACATAAACTGAAAACACCAAATTGATATCTTGCCCTTTCAACTTGACAAAATATTTGCAGTTGACCAATAACTGCAAGCAACTGAATGATAAATCCACATACCTGTATCTTTGTAAAATACCTAGAACATCAAAAAGATGGCTAAGTGGCTGCCACCATGAGTTTTATCTACTGAATATGGGAAAAAAAAACACCAAAAAAAATTGAATAGAAAACATGATTGGTCATTTCAGAGAACATTCATGATCAAATAAAATGCAATGCCTTCTCTCACGCTCGATCAACTTTCACCCGCTCATTTTCTCCCACTTCTTTTCTCTACAAATGAAATAAAAATGATTTGGCCATTTCAAAATAGTGAATCGATATCCTTGAGCACAAGCACCAATAACATCAACTATTTTGATATGTGGGTACCCTAATGTTGGCAAGAGTTCTTTTATTAATAAGATTACTCTGCAAGCTTGAAGAAGTGATATATTTTGGCAAATGAAGAGTAGAAAGATGATGATATTCCTGAGATCATGGATGGACACAATGTTGCAGATAGAATGGGAAGACATCTTTCTAGACTGGCCCTAGATCCTTCAACAATTGGGGTAGGATCCAGACCCAGGCTAAAAAGATGTCTTCCTTTCTATTGTGGAATTATCCCTTCTTTGGCCTGCACTCATTCCTCTTCTCAAAAAAAACTATCTAGAAACTTTGGATATTGTTTCTCATCCATGTAGGAAATGTGCTAGTGATCGTATAAAATTACTTTAGGCCTCCAGTATTGATGAGATGTACAAGTGTAAAATGTTTTTGTGACACATAGATCAATTGATGCAGTGTACATAAATGTAAGGCGGTGATTATTCTCAACGATCGATAGGTAGCTAGGACAATAGCTAGGACTAAAGATAAAATAGCTCAAGAGACCATCATAGGTTCTCTCTTTCTTTGGTCTATATTATTGATAGAATGTTTTACCTTTCATTAGCTCATCAAATCCACAGATTTGAAAGAATTTAATAGAATATTTTCATGACAACATATATTATTTAAGTTGATGTTGCATGAATTTATCTACTTCATGCACTTGTAGACTATGAGGATGGCGATAAAGAAGCATGGTCATGGCCATGCTTCTTTATCACTGTACTTATAGTCTACAAGTGCACAAAGTAGATAAATTCATGCAACGTCAACATAAATAATATACATTGTCATGAAAATATTCTATTAAATTCTTTCAAATCCCCAGATTTGATGAGTTAATGAAAGGTAAAACATTATGTCAATAATATAGACCAAAGAAAGAGAGAAGCTATGATGGTCTCTTGAGCTGTTTTATCTTTAATGTGCATATCCGTCAGTTTTTTGACACTTAATCATTAATTCCGAAAGAAGTGCTATGCATTCAACAAATAAAATGTTGAAGAAAACTAATTTATGAAAATAGTTCTGACAGTAATGCTATACGTTCAACAGGGAATCTGTCGAAGAAATAATGAAGTACTGTTGCTCTTCTGACATTTCAAGTGTCACAAATTGAAATTTTTTGATAGATGGTTTGACATTAATGCATTATCACCGATGGGTATATCTGTCAAAATTAAGTAGAAATTGTGACTATTCTGACAGTTATAATGTCGGAAAAGATACCTTTTTGATAGTTAATAGGTATTGCATCAAAATTCTGATGGATAAACTGTAGAAAATGCCATAACAAAGCTATTGCTGAAATGCAAGTTTTTAACGTGATATGGTGTTGGTAAATCAACGGATATGTCTTTTGTCACAATTTCCTGCGCAAAAAATAGCGACGGATGCATATGTCAAAATGTCGACAAATTAGTGTTGCAAGTCCAACAAATGGCTGTCATAATTTGACCCCAAATGTAGTAGTGTATTATTGTAGTCTTCCACCTCAAACTCTTTCCTATTATGGCAAGAAAGAAAGATATTCAAATAATATAGTAGTTTTTAAATCAAAACAAAATGGAGGCAAGTTGTTGATTGAGGGTGCAGGGAACAACACCCATCAGTACTTTTATCGAATTGTAAATTTCAATTTTGAACCATTCTGTGAATATAGAACATGGATGTAATCTGAGAAAATAACAAAATGTAGACATGACAGATTACTTATTTTGTTATTCTACATTACTTACTATTTGAGTGCGTGTTACACCTACAACTTGATCAAGTCTTATTTGATGCTTCAATTTTGTGTTCACTGTCCTGTAGAAGTACACAGTTTTGTATTTGCGCAATATTTTATTAAAAAAAAAATAATAGAATAAAATACTTGTTGAGAAAGATCATCATAGGAGTATCAAAAACTCGAGATCCAAAGGTAACACAACATTATAAGACTCTTAAATTCAACCTTCATCTCATGCACCTAATAAATAGGAGAAAAAATACATGAAATTGAAAAATTTAACTAATGAATTATATTTTTCTTCACATCTTAATCAACCAAATTTATATGAGATTCTAAAGAAGGCCTCACTCTTAATTAGCCAAATCTTCCTTGTACCACAAAAAAAAATTGTGTGATAACTATGTCTACTCCAACCTTAATTGTTTAAGAATTCATCATATTAGATAAAGTATGTTTAAGAATTGTTGGGACTAGTCGTTTGGCCTATATTAAACAAAATACAATTTTCAACATATTATTATCACTCTATTTCTTTTTTGTAAACATGTCATTGGTTCATTTTTGTAAAAAAAATTGTGTTAGATGCATTTAAAATTATCTTCATTGTCTTCTAATTTTCTAAATGCTTCTTTATTTGTCAACCAATTAATACATGCTACTATATAAAGAAGACAATCAGAAGACAATGAAGATTTGTCTGACAAAAATGAATACAGTAAACTATTCAACGAATGGCATGTTTACAAACATTATAATAACTCAAAAGCAAAACTGAAACAATGCAATGTTTATAACTCATTAAGAGTGAGGCCTTCTTTAGAATCTCATGAGTTTTGTACTACGTATGCAACATATTGATAGTTTGAAGAGAGTTCATGCCATGTGTGATAGAACCTAATTTATCTAATATGGTGCATTGTTAAATAAATTAAGGGTACAATAGTTATTACTTAGTTTTTTGTGGGGGACAATGAAGATTTGTTTGACAAATAGTAGGTATTCTTTAGTATTTCATGAATTTTTACCACATATACTGTTTCAATCCTTTGAGTTCTAGAGAAGAAGAATGGTGTAAGTTGAATAGATCATAGTGAATGGGGTGTTGAAACATGGTGAATAGACCATGATGAGATGATACTTGATGTCATGACTAAGTTTCCCTCACAAATAGTAGCATAGACTAGTTTTACTAAGTTTCCTTTCTCTGTCACAGGGGTACAGTTAGAGGGTTCATTGAAAAAATGATCCTTCAAATGGTTACTATGAATATGAATGATTTGATATAGCATATTGCTCATTTTACTTGAAGTTTGGAATATCTTGTGCAAGGGTGAAAGTAGTTTTGATCATTTTGGTCATGACTATTCCTCTACGCAGTTAGGAAATGTATCTTTCTAATGATTATATGTAATGTTGAATGGATTAAATACTTTATTCTTGCTAGAAGTGAATGGAAGGAATAGTGTTGGTGTTAGGTTTCATTTATTATTGAATTCAATGGTTTCCAAGGTGTGTTGAGGAGTTTGCTCCTTGTTTAATGTTAACTATTCCTACACAATCCACTCATACAACAGTGAAATGCTATGTGGAAGGGATGGTTGATAGTGTTCCTTGAGGGAAGGGGGATTTCGAAAGACTTGTTATCATTTTATTGTGTATTTCCAATATGTTTGGATGTAGCGCAAACCAGGAAAATAAGGATCACTCACTGATTGCATGAGAACCCGGTTTTGAAGGGTCACTGGAAGAGGGGAATGAAGGATCACTCAATGATTGCATGATAACCCCACCAAGCATTCTTTCCTTCAAGTTTCCACAATATCTCAAAGTATGATCATTATTCTTTACTTTCTTCTATATGCTATTCTTTCTATGGTTTTGTTATCTCAAAAATATATCAAAAACATTACAGATGTGTATATAAAAGTAAAATATTGTCCTTCAATTGTTCCACATTGAAGCATTTACTTTTAGGAGTATTATCTTCATTTGTACAATATCTATCAAAAATGGTTCCCATATTTCTTCAAGATCTATTTTAATCTTTATATTGTAGTTTTGATTATATTTGACCAATAGTTGATTTCATTAGTATTTTATAGCCTATACTCCTAATGTGAAATGTTGAGAGAAAGAAAGAGACACACTAGGTATGAATTACATTATATACCCATCATCACTTAACACTTAAATAATAAACTATGGATTTGGAAAAACCCCCTAACCTCTAGATGTTTGTTTCATGTTGGCCTCTTATTATATTCAAAGGTAGGCCTGGCTTAGGCTAACAACCATAGTGTAGAGGCCATAAATTATAGATCCCAAAATAGTGCACACTTGTATTAAATTAGGTTCACTATACTACAAGGGAATGCAAACCATGCAATAGTGCCTCGTGGGGATGGCAGCAACCCTTCACCAAGAAGATGATTGTGTCTACAATATTTACTAGAGGAAAAGAACATAATTTGGTTTGATAAATTACTCCTAGAAGATAATGGCACCCACAAAACACTTGGAAAAGATAGCACTCACTATATATTTTATCACTCTTTTAAAGCTGGGACAATAAATCTCAAAGATTGATCAATGAATTCTTGAACACAAAGAACCATTGATAGATATGATTCATGTGTACAATAGCCAACAAATAGTTGTTCTAATCATGGTGTCCAATAATTATGTTAGAAAAATCATCTACAAATCCCTTACACAACCATAATAGATTCATACCATGAACTATAAGAACCTAACAATGGGACTAACAAAGATACAGCCTAAACAAATCTTGATCATATTCCACCCTATTGTAAGGCCTAAGAAGTAACTCTATCTTACAGCTACACATTCCTCTAGATGAAGCTCAAAGGTTAGGTAGCTGAAGCATACCAATACTTGAATAAATATAGGAATAATTTTATGTACAATCATTTGCTAGCTTGGTTTGTGGGTTTTCCACATAATATTTTGCCTTTAACCACATTTATAGTTTGTGAAAATTAGAAAAAATGGTTTTAGATTTATATTATCCTTTTGAACTAGCACACTGCCATCAAAATGCATAATCATTGGTCATCTCAAGAAAATTCCCATTGATTAGTACGATAACCTTATAAAAATTTGAGGCATGGATTTCTTGTGAATTATCGACTGCTATGTATCTTGCAACTATGGAAGGAATAGTGTTGGTGTTAGGTTTCATTTATTATTGAATTCATTGGTTTCCAAGATCTTTTGAGGAGTTTTCTCCTTATTTAATGTTAACTGTTCCTACACAATCCACTCATAAAATAGTGAAATGCTATGTGGAAGGGATGGTTGATAGTGTTCCTTGAGGGAAGGTGGATTTTGAAAGACTTGTTATCATTGTATTATGTATTTCTAATATGTTTGGATGTAGGGAAGACTAGGAGAATGAAGGATCACTCACTGATTGCATGATAACCCAGTTTTGAAGGGTCACTGGTTGAGGGGACAGTCAAGATCTAGATGATTGTGCCATTGGAGGACCCTATTTATTTGTATTAATTGATATTCAAATTGGATGCATGGATTTCTTGTGAATTATCGACTGCTATGTATCCTGCAACTACATCCGTAAATCGGCTTATACTTCTCTAGGGTTGTAAGCCACTTAGGGATCAAAATAGAGAGACTAAATCAAAATCATTCTTTGTCCTATTTCCTTTTAACAAAGTCTCAACTATGAATGATTCAATATACATTTGATTCCCTAAGCTATCAAATATACAAATGGCACCTAGCTAGAAGCTCACTAAGAGAATGAAGGATCACTCACTGATTGCATGATAACCTAGTTTTGAAGGGTCACTAGTTTAGGGGATAGTTGAGGTCCAGATGATTGCACCATTGGAGGACCCTATTTCTTTGTATTAAGTTCTATTCAAATTGGATGCATGGATTTCTTGTGAATTATCAACTTTTATGTATCCTGCAATTGCATCTATAAATCTGTATATACTTCTCTAGGGTTGTAAGCCACTTAGGGATCAAAATAGAGAGACTAAATCACAATCTTTCTTTATCCTATTTCCTTTTAACAAAGTCTCAACTATCAATGACACAATATAAATTTGATGGTCTAAGCTATCAAATATATAAATGGAGCCTAGCTAGAAGCTCACAAGTTGTCCATTTGATAACCATAGTCAACATTTCAAAAAAATTGATATTCTTGAGCAGAAGCACCAATAACATCAAATAATGGAGTTAAAGCATAGGCTAGGGCATGACACCAGTAGAATGCTATCATTTCAGAGAGCATTCATGATCAAATAAAATGCAATGCATTTTAATATGATGTCAGAGGCTTGAAAGATGAAGAAATCACATACGTTCTCCCGTGCATAGCTTTCACTCCTTCTCCCACTCCTCTATCCAATCAAAATAAAAATGATGAGGCCGTTTCAATTTCTTTTTTCATCTATACCCCGAATCTATCAGAATTCGGATGGTCAATTAAACACCCATCGAAATACTAACACCATTGGTTCCTATTACAAAAAAAACACCAAATTCATAATAAAAAGTTACCCATCGAAAACTTCTATTGAAATTTGGCCCCAAATGTAGTAGTGGCCCATGCTTTAACTCCATTATTTGATGTTATTGGTGCTTATGCTCAAGGATATCCATTTTTTTGAAATGTTGACTGTGGTTATCAAATGGATAGCCTTTGAGCTTCTAGCTAGGTGCCATTTTTATATTTGATAGCTTAGGGCATCAAATGTATTGTATCATTGATAGTTGAGACTTTGTTAAAAGCAAATAGGTTAAAGAACAATTTTGATTTAGTTTCTCTATTTTAATCCCTAGGTGGCTTACAACCCTAGAGAAGTATATGCAGATTTACGGATGCAGTTGCAGGATACATAACAACCAATAATTCACAAGAAATCCATGCATCCAATTTGAATAGTAATTAATACAAATAAATAGGGTCCTCCAATGGCCCAATCATCTAGACCTTGACTGTCCCCTCAATTAGTGACCCTTCAAAATTGGGTTATCATGCAATCAGTGAGTGAACCTTCATTCTCCTAGTCTGCCCAACATCTAAACATATTGGAAATACATAATACAATGATAACAAGTCTTTCACAATGTCCCTTCCCGCAAGGAACACTATCAACCATCCCTTCCACATAGCGTTTCACTATTTTATGAGTGGATTGTGGAGGAACAATTAACATTAAACAAGGAGAAAACTCATCAACACATCTTGGAAACCATTGAATTCAATAATAAATGAAACCCAACACCAACACTATTCATTCCATAGTTGTAGGATACATAGCAGTCGATAATTCACAAGAAATCCATGCATCATTTTTATAAGGATATCCTACTAATCAATAGGAATTTTCTTGAGATGACCAATGATTATGCATTTTGATGGTAGTGAGCTAGTTCAAAAGGACAATATAAATCTGAAACAATTTTTTCTAATTTTCTCAAACTATAAATGTGGTTAAACAGAAAATATTATGTGGAAAACCCACAAACCAAGCTAGCAAATAATTGTACATCAAATTATTCCTATATTCATTGAAGTATTGCTATGCTTCAGCTACCTGACCTTTGAGCTTCATCTAGAGGAATGTGTAGCTTTAAGATAGAGTTACTTCTTGGGCCTTACAATAGGGTGGAATATGATCAAGATTTGTTTAGGTTGTATCTTTGTTAGTCCCATTGTTAGGTTCTTATGGTTCATGGTTTGAATCTATTATGGTTGTGTAAGGGATTTGTAGATGCTTTTTCTAACATAATTATTGGACACCATGATTAGAGGAACTAGTTGTTGGCTATTGTATACATGAATCATAACTGTCAATGGTTCTTTGTGTTCAAGAATTCGTTGATCAATTTTTGAGATTTATTGTCCCAGCTTTAAAAGAGTGATAAAAGATATAGTGAGTGCTATCTTTTCCAAGTGTTTTGTGGGTTACATTATCTTCGAAGAGTAATTGCTCAAACAAAATTATGTTCTTTGCCTCTAGTAAATATTGTAGACACAATCATCTTCTTGGTGAAGGGTTGCTTCCATCCCCATGAGGCACTATTGCATGGTTTCTATTCCCTTGTAGTATAGTGAACCTAAATTAATACAAGTGTGCACTATTTTGGGATCCATAATTTATGGCCCCTACACTGTGCTTGTTAGCCTAAGATAGGCCTACCTTTTCATATAATAAGAGGCCAACATGAAACAAACATCTAGAAGTTAGGGGATTGTTCCATGTCCATAATTTATTATTTAAGTGCTAAGTGATGATGGCTATATCATGTAATTCATACCTAGTGTGCCTCTTTCTTTCCCTCCACATTTCACATTAGGAGTATATGCTATAAAATACAAATGAAATCAACTATTGGTCAAATCTAATCAAAATTGGAATATAAAGATTAAAATAGATCTTGAAGAAATATGGGAACCATTTTTGACAGATATTGTACAAACAAATAGAATACTCCCAAGAGGAAATGCTTCAATGTGGAACAATTGAAGGACAATATTTTACTTTTATATGCACATCTGCAATGTTTTTGATATATTTCTGAGATAAAAAAACCATAGAAAGAATAGCATATAGAAGAAAGTAAAGAATAATGATCATACTTTGAGATATTATGGAAAATTAAAGGAAAGAATTCTTGGTGGGGTTATCATGCAATAAATTAGTGATCCTTTGTTCCCCTCTTCTAGGGACCCTTCAAAACTGGGTTATCATACAATCAGTGAGTGATCCTTCATTCTCCCGGTATGACCTGCATCCAAACATATTGAAAATACACAATAAAATGATAACAAGCCTTTCAAAATCCCCCTTCCCTCAAGGAACACTATCAACCATCCCTTCCACATAGCATTTCATTGTTGTATGAGTGGATTGTGCATGATTAGTTAACATTAAATAAGGAGCAAAGTCCTCAACACATCTTGGAAACCATTGAATTCAATAATAAATGAAACCTAAAACCAACACTATTCCTTCCATTCACTTCTACCAAGAATAAAGCATTTAATCCAGTCAACATTACATATAACCATTAGACAGTTACATTTCCTGACTGTGTAGAGGAACAATCATGACCAAAATGATCAAAACTACTTTCACCCTTGCACAAGCTATTCCAAACTTCAAGTAAAATGAGACATATGCTATATCAAATCATTCATATTCATAGTAACCATTCGAAGGATAATTTTTTCAATGAACCCTCTGACTATACTCATGTGAAAGAGAAAGGAAATCTCAAAATAGAGAAAGGAAACTTAGTAAAAGTAGTCTATGTTGTTGTTTGTGAGGGAAACTTAGTCACGACATCAAGTATCATCTCATCATGGTCTATTCACCATGTCTCAACACCCCATTCACTCTAATCTATTCAACTTACATCATTCTTCTTCTCCAGAACTCAAAGGATTGAAACGTTATATGTGGTAAAAATTCATGAAATACTAAAGAAGACCTGCTATTTGTCAGACAAATCTTCATTATCCCCCACAAAAAACTAAGTAATAACTACTCTACCCTTAATTGTTTTAACAATGCACCATATTAGATAAAGTAGGTTCTATCACACATGGCATGAACTCTCTTCAAACTCACACTACATTGCATGTGTAGTACAAAACTCATGAGATTCTAAAGTAGGCCTCACTCTTAATGAGTTATAAACACGTCATTGTTTAAATTTTTTTTGCGAGTTATGATAATTTTTGTAAACATGTCATTGGTTCAGTTTAGTATATTCATTTGTGTTAGACAAATCTTCATTGTCTTCTAATTGTCTTATTTATATACTAGCATGTATTAATTGGCTAACAAATAAAGAAGCATTTAGACAATCAGAAGAAAATGAAGATAATTTTAAATGCATCTAACACATTTTTTTTTTACAAAACTGAACCAATGGCATGTTTACAAAAAAGAAATAGAGTGATAATAATATGCTGAAAATTGTATTCTGTTTAATAAATGCCAAAGGACTAGTTCCAACAATTCTTAAACATACTTTATCTGATATGATGAATTCTTAAACAATTAAGGTTGGAGTAGACATAGTTATCACACAATTTTTTTGTGTGGTACAAGGAAGTTTTTGCTGATTAAGAGTGAGGCCTTCTTTAGAATCTCATATAAATTTGGCTGATTAAGATGAGAAAAAAAACATAATTGATTAGTTAAAATTTTCAATTTCATGTATTTTTTCTCCTATTTATTAGGTGCATGAGTTGAAGGTTGAATTTAAGATTCTTATGATGTTGTGTTACCTTTGGATCCTGAGTTTCTAATACTCCTATGATGATCTTTCTCAAAAAGTATTTTATTGTATTGTTTTTTTTTTAATAAAATATTGGGGAAATACAAAACTGTGTACTTCTACAGGACTGTGAACACAAAATTGAAGCATCAACCAAGACTTGATCAAGTTGCAAGTGGAACGTGCACTAAAATAGTAAATAATGTAGAATAAAAAAATAAGTAATCTGTCATGTCTACATTTTTTTATTTTATGAGATTACATCCATGTTCTATATTCGCAGGATGGTTCAAAATTGAAATCTATAATTTGATAAAAGTATTGACGGGTGTTGTTCCTTGCACCCTCAATCAACAACTTGCCTCCATTTGTGGTCTCAAGTTGCCTCCATTTGTTGTTCCCCGCACCCTCAAAAAGTGTTAGATAGGCATATTTTTCATATTAAGATCAAAGATAAAGTATCCCTTTTTTATGCATGCACACACACACACAACATATACAACACTTACAACCTTCACCATGCAGATTTGGCTAAGCACTAGTGGGACCTTAGACCCTACAACAAATGTATTATTGTGAAAATCATCACAAGTCCATTTGTTGCCGAGTCTAACTCCCAGTAGTGCTTGGTCAAATTTGATGCATTGTAGGGATAATATTTTGTGTATAATATATATGATATTTTATTTTGATTTACAAACTACTATATTATTTGAATATCTTTCTTTCTTGCCACAATAGAAAAGAGTTTGAGGTGGAAGACTACAATAACATAAGTTTTTCAATTTGGTATACTATACTACAACATCATTTCATAACTAAGTTTTTAATTTCTATATATAATTAGGTTATAGATAATATAAGTGAAGAAGGATCATGTTAGACAATCCAAGTGAAGAAGGTAATGGGGATACAATCAATAGATTGTGGTTGAACTTGAAAAGAAAAGGCGATGGAAAATGCTATTGTCCTTGTAATATTTGTAAGGGCTTAAACACTAGAAGATTGCTAATCAAAACAACAAAGAGACATTGTAGGGATAATGGTCACATTGAAGGAGGGTTTTATTATCATGAATTGGTAAGTTTTTTATTATATTTATTTAACAGTTAATATATATATGAAATACACTTGATGATGAGATCATTATCATGGTTTATTTGTGTTCATCATTTTTATATAGGTCGACCTCCCTAGGGGAGTATGTGATATGGACCATGGAGGTGTGAATATGGAGAATATGGATTTGGAAGTGGAGGATCATGGAGGTGCAAATATTGAAGCTAAAGATTATGATCCCATGGAAGATGATGATGATGCACCAGATGATGGTGCTAATACATTTATCCATGACACATTTGGTATTGGAACAATTGATGATGATGATAAGGATGATGTTGATGTCATCCATGATATACCTCTACTTGAGAAGGTAGACATGCCCCTTTAAGAAGGCTCCCAAACAACTCTTCTCTCTATTGTAGTGTTGTTGTTGAACTTGAAGGTTATAAATAGTTTATCCAACACAACAATGTCATGTATGCTAAGGTATGCCATATATGTGATTATAGTAATTAAATGGTGAAACATGTACCATAAATATTGTTAATATTAAAAACTTATATTCTTACCACCATCGAATATTCTCCCTCGCTCATACTGAGAATTATGTGCCACTATGAAAGATATTGGAATAGAGTATCAAGAAATATATGCTTGTCGCAATGATCATATTCTTTATCATAAAGAACATGAATTTGCAATAGAATGCCCTAAATGTCATACAAGTAGATATCGAATAGAGAAAATAACAAAAAAGGTGGCTCACAAGGTTCTTCGTTACTTCCCCATTATATCACATTAGCAAAGATGTAGTAGCTTGGCACAATTTATGGATTACCACGCACACAATAGGAGTCGAGATAAAAATATTTGAATTTCTATGGATGGTTCTATATTTAAGGACATAGAGGAAAAGTGGCTGCACTTTCTCGAAGAACCTGGAAATCTCAAGGTTTCAGTGGCAGCGGACGATGTCAATCCATTTGGAGAGCTAAGATCTGTTTACTCAGTTTGGCCTATTTTTGTCATCAACAATAACATTCCTCCATGAATGTCAATAAAGAGGGAGCACATTATGTTGGCCATGATTGTTCCAGGTATTTGATCATTTAATAGGTATCTGCATGTAATTATAAATCTTGTGGTAAAATGGTCACAATAATTATGTAATGTTGTTCATTCAACTAGGTAAATACCAAGTTAAAAATATGAATGTATATATTGAGCCTCTTATCGATGAGTTGGTGAAGTTATGGATAGGTGTCACTATATATGACATCTCTAGACCAATAGAAGACATAAAATTTTAATTCCCTGCAATGCTTGTATGGACAATACATGATGCCCCATGGCTAACACATTTTTCTAGTATGTTATGGTGAATTCAAGTTGCACATGATAATTTGAAAAATAAAAATTAACATATTTAATCCAATTGTATCATTATCTTGTAGGTCTTCAAACAAAGGGAAAATTTTCATGTCTAGTTTGTGGTCCAAAGATGAAATCTCATCATTCAAAAAGTTTAGGAAAGTAGGTGTTTGATGAGCATAGACACTTTCTCCACAAAAATCATAACTATCAAATTACCAAAAAAAATATTTTCAATGGGAAAGAAGAGACTACATATAAGCCACAGAGAATGACACCTCGCCTATGGAAGTTAGAATATAATAGAATTAATCATCAAGGTACTACCATTCTACCTAATGGTTTATGTTTGGAATTTGTATATTTTTATTGTGTTTTGTTTTCTGATTATGTGATTGATGATCATGAATGTCATCAAGGCAACACTACTGAGCACCTTCTAAAGGGACTAAAAATTTATCTCAGACAATTTAGTAGGTTTCCCTACTATGAGTAGCTACAAATTGTGCATTTGTTTAATACTATGAATATTGGAAAGAATGTAACAGAGACATTGTGGAAGATATTGGATGAAAGGCGTGACAAAGAAAAAATTGTCAAAATTTGTAGCGACATTCATGAATCCAATCATGCAATGAAATTTTTTATTGAGTCAAATAGAAATGGAGAACGGATTAATATAAGTGTCCTTCCTTGGTTATTAATAGAATAACAAAGTGATTCCATAAAAGAAGTCATACGAAAAATTTGATTTCCCATAGGATTTGCTGCAAACATAAGTAGTACCATATCAAAGAAAAGTGAATTTGGGCCAGGGTTGAAAATGCATGATTGGCATACCTTCATCAAGGTATGTCATGTTCTTTTGTATTTACAATATATTTGTAAAGTGCATGTACTTCTCATTGTATTATATGAGAAAAGAATGATATGATTATTTTTATAATTGTTGCAGTACGTGCTACCCCTATCTCTCCCAGAGAACTTTGACAATAACATCAAACAAGTGATATATGATCTTGGAAAATAGATTGCATAAGAAATGATATCTGTTCAATTTGTTGTATATATTGTAAAGTCTCATGTTTATATATTTTTGTGTCTTAAATATCTTGTAGGTGGTTGTCATCTAAAGAAATCAATAGAGCAGATATAAAATAATGGAAGAGAAGAATTCCTCATCTAATGTGTGAAATGCAAAAGTGTCTACCTTCAACCTTTTTCAATGCACAAGAACACTACCTCATACACCAAGTTGAGGATATTGAAATGTGTGGACTTGTACACACTCGGTCAATGTGGAAAGTTGAGAGGCACTTGAAATTTTTGAAGGCTTTGGTTCGGCAAAGAGTACGTCCTAAGGGTTCTATGGTTGAGAGGCTCGAGAGTGGGATGAAATACATTTGTATATTGCAAATAATCAAGATTGGATGAAGAAATAGATTAAACGATGTCATTATTTAGGTCGCACATTAACATGGGAAGTTGTGTCTTCATTGGTTAATGAAGCTTATCGTAAGGGAGATCCAAATGTTACACAAAGGGAAATAGATTTAGCACATGTTTTAAGAGATTTCTAGGTATGTATAAATTTGTTAATCACTCGTACATTTATGAACTCTCAATGCATTAATTTATACATGTTTTACATACTTTTGCAAGTCAAACACCGCAAGACTATGTTTTGCAATGGTCATAAATTTTGCATCAAAAAGTTGGATGACACAAACAAAATTTGTGATTTTGGGATAAGTGCAGTCTTTCAGGTGACTAATATTTCATCTAAAAATGACTTACATCTTAGAGAGTCTGAAAATTGATACTATGGTGTTTTGGATGATATACTTGAGTGTGACTTTAATTACTTCAGGTTAGTTTTCTTCGTCATCAAATGGTATAGGCTACGACTTAATCAAAATGATCCCGATAGAACTATTATTGAACATGATAATGGATTTCCAATGATTAATACAAGGTGATTTGATCCAGTTGGGGATGAACCCTATGTTCTTCCAAGCCAATGTGAGAAGGTATTTTACTCAGAGGTTCCACATAAATCAGGTTGGTCATTTGTTGTTAGACATGATCCAAGAGGAAGGTTGATGAGGTATAATGCGATGGAAGAAGAAGATTGAAAACAACTAGAAGATGATGTAGATGGTGATCACGAACAACAGTTAGTCGATGATGTTCCTGGCGTAACTTTTCTTGAAGAAGAAGAAGATGATGAAGATGATGAAGATGATGATGCTACTGATGATGCTACTGCTGATGATGATGATGATGATGATGATGATGATGACGATGTTGCTACTATTGCTGCTGCTGCTAATGATGATGATGATGATGATGATGATGATGATGATGATGATGATGATGATGATGATGATGATGATGATGATGATGATGATGCTGATGCTGATGTCGATGATGATGATGATGATGATGATGAAGATGACAATAATGATAGTGGTGGTGATGATGTCAACATCAATGATAATCATGGTGATTAGTTGGATGAAGAAGAAGATGAATGAAATGTATTGTTATGTGATCACTACTTAATCTATTTAATATTAATTTCTTGATAGAAATGTCCAGTTATGAAATCAATGCTTAATTTAATTAATTTGTGATGTACTTACTATGGGATGCTTATGGTTTTTAATGTACTTACTATGTGGTTTTGAGTATATGTATCATGAATTTTTTAGCTAACATTAGATAATTTAATTACAATATATGTAGGTACTCGGACCCCTTGACGAGCATCCCACACAGTGTCATGGATCGATATGTATAAGTCAATACACCTTATAGAGATTAATGTATTTCAAAAATTGCAAAATATCCCACATTACTTGCTATCTGTCTCATTTGATGGAGTGCAGGTAGAAACAAATAGGTATTTGTCAGATGTGTCTTCCTCAAGTGAAGAAAGTGAGTCATTTAGTATGTCTAAATTAGGAAGATCAACTAGAGGTCAAAAGACTAGAAGAAAATTCAATAAAAACATGAAATTTTTGTTAGAAAGTAAAGATCCCCAAGATAACTGAGAGGGGGGGTGAATCAATTATCTGATAATTTAACCATTCAACTACTTTAAACAATATAATTAATGTACTAATCGACCATAGAAAGATAACCATACACAATTGCACAATAACACAAGATATGTTGACTAGGGAACCTCTTGAAAAGAGTAAACCCTAGTGGGAATGATACCCACAAAATGATGCACTAATATGAAAGTTCCTTATTAGAGGATGGACCCTGTTAGGAGTTTTATGAAATACATTCAATACATATAAATCCCTATTAGGAGATTTTGAATCCCTGTTAAAAGATTCTAACCCGGTTAAGAGTTTATGGAAGACAGAAGGACCCACTGCCCAAATAGCTTCAAGGCAAGATCTCTTAACCCACTGTCCAAAAGATCTTAGAATTATTCAATAGAATAATATGAAATATATTACCTCATTCACACTGTGCCAAAACCACACTCTCTACTACACAAGATCACAATCCAAATCTCTGTACTCACAAGTCTTCCTTCATCACTGAATTAGCTCTTTTCTTCACTTCATGCATATATTCGCATCTCAACTTTCAAAAATACATATTGCAACAAGGAAAAAATTCCTTCTTATATACCAAACTCAAATAATTACAAATGAGTTGGTCTTCAATTACAAAATAATAATTTCTACATGCTACACACAAAATTTACATAAAACTGTCAGCTTCCAGATACTGTAACTTTCTCCAAAAATATCTTCAAAGTTTGCACTATGAACCACATCATCATTAATGAGTCTCCAACATCCCTTTAACTACACAAAATCAGATTCCATCCCAGCTAAGGGATATCCTCTGATTTTTTAAAATCACTTCATAGAAATACTGTCTAAACACTGCTTTCACCAAAATGCTCATAACTCTCATGAATGAATAAATTTCTTTCTACACTATTAACCATAGGTTAATAACACACCAAAGAACATACCATCAACTACACAAAATCCAATCTGAAATAAAACATGTGTGCAAAACAAAACTGTACCTACTTTCCTGTTGATATCCAGAATATCACTGTGTTGACATCAATGACAATCCAAGTCATGAATGCAACAAAAACTACTACAGAATGATTGCCAAAGTACTTTTCATTCATTCCCAACAATCTTCCCCATTGGCATTGATGGCAACATAGCTGAAAATTGTCCAATGTTCCAAAAATCCAATACTGCAACATCACTGCAAAATATCAAATTAAATCTTACTTCATTTTCCTATTCAGCTCTCTCATATAATCCACAATATTTTTCATGTATATCTCTCCCCCATTGACATCAATGACAAAAATTCCATCACTAAGTCAACAACAACTTAATGTCAAAAGACACTTTTAAGAAAAATACAATAACAAGAGTCCTCATGACTCAGCTCATAAACTCCCCCATAGAGGAAGTTCCAAAATCCAATCTAGAAGAAAGATAGGGTTCATATACCACTGGATGGATGCAATCATCTACATCAATTCTCAAAAATAGGTTGGGGCATAACCCCAATCATACCTCTCAGATACACAAATGTATCCTTAGTTAAAGGTTTTGTAAATATATCTACTATTTGTTCCTTTGTGCTTATGTACTCCAATCTTACTTCTTTTTCTGGAACTTTCTCTCTTACAACATGATACTTAATCTCAATATGTTTAGTCTTAAAATGTAAAATAGAATTTTTTGACATACTCACTGTACTGGTGTTATCACAATGTATAACAATAGGCTCATCAAACTTTATTCCAATATCCTTCAACATCTACTTCATCCAAATAATCTGATTACAATTATTTGCTACTGCAACATATTCTGCTTCTGCTATACTTTATGAAGTACAATTCTACTTCTTACTTAACTAAGAGACCAATTTTCCTCCAAGAAAAAAGGCTCCACCACTGATGCTTTTCTTGTCATCAACGCTGCCTCCCCAATTTGCATCAGTATAGGCACATAAAGTAAAATCATCAGAATTCTCATACCATAACCCATAATCGATTATTCCTTTTAGATATCTCAGTATCCTTTTTACTGCTGTATAATGTGATTCTCTAGGTTCTTCTTGAAATCTTTCTACAATCCCAACTGAATGTGCTATATCAGATCTTGTATGTGTCAAGTACTGCAATCCTCCAATCATAGATCTATATTTTTTCTGCTCAACTGCTGGTGTCTCATCTTTGCTAGATAACTTATGTCCAATTACCATAGGTGTTCCAACAAGTTTAGAATCTTCCATTCCAAATCTTTTCAATAAGTCATTCAAATACTTAGTCTGACTTACAAATATACCTTCCTTGCTATGTGTTATCTGTAATCCCAAAAAATATTTCATTTCTCCAATCATGCTCATCTCAAATTTAGTCTTCATTTCATCTGCAAATTTGTCACTAGCTTCATCTTCTCCTCCAAAGATAATGATGAAGGGTGTTCCCCTTAATACCACAAATACATAATAGAAATAGAGAAACAACAACAATATGCAAGAAAAAAAAATTGGCTTCTTATTATCTCCACAAATGTGGAATTACAAACTTTTAGAATTACAATATGCAAAGCCACATGAGCATTCCCTTACAATATTCTGTAGGACAAAGCCTCGAACTATTACCCAAATCTACTACCCAGAACTATTCTGAACTGCCTAAGATAATAATATAGCCTTCCTTATATAGGCAATTTCCACCGCCCCGAGAAGGTTCCAAAAATTTAGCCCTAAGGGCCGACCAAACTTAGAATTATTTTATTTTTCAATTTATTACATCAAAGTCAGCTCAAAATAACTTTTGAAACTTGAACATAAATTTTGAAGGAAAATTATTTTTCGTCATTTCAGGTGACCCGACTTTCGAAGATCATAAGTCATCACCAGTTGACCCGATCAGCTATTATAACCCCATTTTAGAAATGCCATGATGCGCTCTACAGGCATGACCCACGCAAGTTTCTGTCACCCAAATTTTTGACCTCATCCAGGGCCTCTAAAGCCTTCAAAACTGAGTTCAAAGTTTCTGTACCCTGCTGCCAATACTGAAAATCTTCAATATCTTCCAATATAGACTCGATCTGGCAATGACACTTTACTGGCAGACTTATATGACCAAAATGAACCTCCAAGAAAGAAATCAGATCATTCTGAGCACATATGAAAATTACCAAAAATAGTAACTTTCCATAAATAGCAGCTCTGCACAAAATAGCCCTTATTGAATATAAAAATAAATTTTTTTAATTTTTTTTGGTGATGCAAGATTGCTCTTACACCCAGGATGCTCCTGCATCAAACACCCAGGATAATTTGAGAAGTGACCCTATCACGACTCAGGTGTGCAGAGGAAAACCAAGACGGCTAACCTCCTCCTTTGTCAGCCATGATGAATCTTCAATAGGTCATCCTTTCCACTTGACCAGATATTCTTCATATGTCCTATTCCTTGTGCTTCTACCAACATGACTATCCAGTATATCTTCGATCTCTTTAGTGTCTGAACTAGTTGCTGGAATACTCCACTGTGCTGCTACAACCTCATCTTCAAGACCTCCTTCATGACACTCTATCAAATCTTAAATGTTAAACACTGGTGAAATATTTAGCTCAGTAGGAAATTCTACCTCATATGCGTTTCCTGAATCATGTTTCTTCAGTATCCTACATGGTCCAAACTTCTTCATTTTCAGCTTGTTATATGTACCAACTGGAAACCACTCCTTATGCAAATGAACCATGACTTCATCACCAACCTAAAATTCCTTATACCTCTTTTTCTCATCTGCCTTAGCCTTATACTGTGCGTTCATCTTCCTAATATGCTTCCTCACCTCCTCATGGATGTTCTTCAAGTGTTCTACAAAATCTTCAGCTTCAGCACTACTTATTTCTCCTTTATCGATCTTTCTCAGTTCAGATGCATTTCTTGGACTACTTCCATATATAATCTGGAATGGTGATTTACTAGTGCTCTTGTTGACAGAATTATTGTATGCAAATTCCGCCTGTGGTAAAATCAAATCCCATCCTGTTGGCTTATCTCCAACCAAACATCTCAGCAAATTTTTCAAACTTCTATTCACCACCTCTGTCTATCCATCAGTCTGTGGATGATGTGATGAACTGAACTTCAAATCTGTATTCAACTTCTTCCACAATGTACGCTAAAAATATCCAACAAACTTAGTGTCCCGATCTGAAACTATGGTCTTTGGCAAACCATGTAGTCTCACCACTTCTCTGAAAAACTATCCTGCTACATGAACAACATCATTAGTCTTCTTGCAGGGAATGAAATGTGTCATCTTCAAAAATCTATCAACCACCACAAAAATTGAATCATGTCCCCATTGAGTTCTTGGTAAACGAAGAACAAAGTACATACTGATATCCTCCCAAGAATTCTCTGGTATAGGTAATGGCTGATACAACCCTGTATTTTGCTTCACTCCTTTCCCCATCTGACATACTCTACAACTCTGTACAAACTTCTTCACATCTTATTACAATTGTAGCCAATAATAATTTTCACTAACCAAAGCAAGGGTTTTATCATGACCAAAATGTCCCACCAATCCTCCACTATGCTTCTCGTTGATGAGAGTCTCTCTCATAGAACTTCGTGGAATCCACAACTGACTCCCTTTGAATAGCATATCATCCTAGATGATGAAATCCAACCATTTCATCCTATCTAGAGTAATAGGTTCTATACAAGCTTTCCAAGCTTCACCAAAATCAGAATCCTCTAGATACAAATTCTTGAGTTCCTTGAACCCAACCACCTCAATCTGTATCTCTGTCAGTAATAGTTGCCTTCTGCTAAGAACATCTACAACCCTATTAGACTTTCCACTCCCGTGTTTCAAAATAAATGTATAACTCTGCAAATACTCAACCCATTTCAAATGTCTTTGATTCAATTTTCCTTGACTATTCAAATATTGCAAAGCTTGATGATCAATATACAAAACAAACTCCTTAGCAAGTAGATAATGTCTCCACTTCTTTAATGACTGAACTATAGCATAAAATTTTTGATTATAAACAAAATATTTCCTTTTGGCATCATTTAAATTCTCACTGAAATAAGCAACAGGTTTACCTTCTTGGCTCATAACAGCTGTTATTGTAGTACCACTAGCATAACAATATACTTGAAACACCTTATTAAAATCTGAAAGTGCTAAAATAGGTTGTTCTGTAACTTTTTATTTCAACAATTGAAAACTCTTTTCTGCCCTATTAGTCCACTTAAACTCTTTTCTATCCCCTCTCATTGTTTCAGTCAAGGGTCCACAAATACTGCTAAAATTTTTGATAAACTTTTGTAAAAGCTAGCCAAACCATGAAAAGATCTTACCTCAGTAGCACTCCTTGGACTAGGCCATTCAAGGATAGCCTGTACCTTCTCTGGGTCCTTTTTAGACCTTCTACTGAAACTACAAATCTCACATACACTAACTCTTTCTTCACAAAACTGTACTTCTTCAAATTAATCAACAATTTCTCATCTCTCAACTTCTCAAGCACCATACGAATATGCATCATATGTTCCTCCAATGTCTTGCTAAAAATCAAAATATCATCTAGGTAAACAATGACAAACTTACCCAAAAATTCTTTCAGAACCTCATTCATGAGCCGCATGAAAGTGCTCGGTGCATTGGTTAGTCCAAAAGGCATGACTAACCACTCATATAGTCCTTCCTTTATCTTGAAGGCAATCTTCCATTCATCTCCTTCTCTGATCTGAATCTGATGATATCCACTCTTCAGATCTATCTTTGAAAAATACACAGCTCCACTCAAACAGTCCATAATATCATCCATTCATGCCAATGGAAACCTGTACTTGATTGTGATCTTGTTTATTGCCCTAGAATCTGTACACATCCTCCATTCTCCATTCTTATTTGGTGCTAATACCGCTGGTACAGCACAGGGGCTCAAACTCTCACAAATTAATCCTTTCTGTAATAGTTCATGTACTTGTCTATTCAACTCCTCACTTTCTACAGGTGTCATTCTATGTGCTGCCTTATTCAGAAAACTCGCTAATGAGATCAAGTCCATCTGATGACTGATTTTCCTAACTGGTGGTAATCCATTAGGGACGTTATCAGATACAATATCCTAAAACTCATTCAACAAATCTACAACTTCTACATGAACATCTTCTACTTCCTCTTTACCAGCTTTTAAAATTAAAGCAAAACATACATGCTCATGCCTCATACCATCTAAGAAATTTATTCCATCAACAAAAGTTATCCTTGCATTACCACATACCTTTTCTTTAGTCTCCTTCAATGGTTTTAGCTTATGTCACACTCCATCCTTTGTCAGGGAATAGGTAGTCACACGACCATCATGTACAACACATTTGTCAAACTGCCATGGTCTACCCAACAACATATGACATGCATCCATAGATATGATATCACAAAATACCTCATCTTGGTATCCGCCAATCTTAAACTTCACCAGGCATTGTTCATTGACCATGACCTTGTGGTCATCCTGTACCTAGGCAATCTGATATGGATGTGGGTGTTTCTATCTCTTGAGTTTCACTTTGTCACCATCTCTTCTGACACCAAATTGTGAGTACTTCCACTATCAATAATCACATCACAATATTTACCCTCACACTTGCATCTAGTGCGAAATAGGCTGCTCCTTTGTTTAGGTTCACTCTCACCACTCAACAGGACTCTTCTGTTAATCAACGTTTCTCCTCTTTTAGCATCTTCAAAATTTGATGATCTAGCATCTTCATCTACATGTGCAACTCTGGCCTGGCCTTCATTTCTCCTATCTGTTCTGCCTTGGCACTGAGGACATTCAAATGCCCTATCACCTTCTTCTCCACAGTGAAAACATGTTCCACAGAAGCCACCTCTTCTAGATCCTTGTCATCTTCCTCTTCCTCTCTGATCTCTATTATTCTGATCCTGGAAGTGATTGGAATTATTTCCTCACTGATTCTGACTGCTATTGGCTTCATCCTTCTTTTTTGGATCTTCATTTCAGCCACCATATGACCATCCACCAGATCATCCACCGCGACCTCTTCCATTTTGTCTGCTCTCAAACTTCTTGTTCAGCTTTTCCTCTACTTTTAGGGCAAACTAGTATGCCTCTTCAATACTATTCATTCAAACCAGATTCAGCTCCTCCTGAATGCTTGGCCTTAACCCATTAAGGTATCAGGAAACTTTCCCCTTATCAGCTTCTGCATGGCCTATTCTGATGAGAAGTTGATAGAACTCCTTTATATACTCTTGAACAGATCTTCCTGCTTGCTTCATACTCTACATTTTATTTAGTAGGTGAAGCTCATAATCAACAGGAATGAACTGTCACTTCAATTTATCCACCATCCGATCTCATCTCATGATTTTCTCCCTTCCCCTTCTATTTCACTCCAACTGAATCTCTTGCCACCATATCTTTGCATGACCTTTCAGTATGGCCTTCACAAATTTGACCCTATTAGGATCTTCAGCATCTTCATACTCAAAATATTCCTTACATTCATTGATCCAGTCGATCAATTCTTCTGGGTTAAGATTTTCAAAAAATGTAGGAACCTCAATCTTAGGTCTTTTCCCAATCTTAGAAATGGCTCGAAAAAGTCTTTCTTCCTCCTGGTTCACAATTTCGACTTCTCCTTGATATTCTTCTTCAACTTCATCCTTGCTTTCATCTCTGACATTAAGATTCATTCGTCTATGAATCTCTTCTTGCAATGCTTGCACTTGTCTCTACAGCTCTCTAACCTCAGGTGTCACAGCACCAGCTCTTCCGCCACGTTCTCTTCATGGAGGCATTTTCATGATGCGCGCTGAAACCCTAACCACGATCCTGGTGCAAACTACCTCACGGTCGGTGATCTGTTTACATACTCAAGAACTCCTGCTCTGATACCACTTGATGAAGGGTGTTCCCCTTAATACCACAAATACATAACAGAAATAGAGAAACAATAACAATATGCAAGAATAGAAAATTGACTTCTTATTATCTCCACAAATGTGGAATTACAAATTTTAAGAATTACAATATGCAAAGCCACATGGGCATTCTCTTACAATATTCTATAGGACAAAGTTTCGAACTATTATCCAAATCTACTACCCAGAACTATTCTAAATTGCCTATGACAATAATACAGCCTTCCTTATATAGGCAATTTCCACCGCCCCGAGAAGGTTACAGAAATTTATCCCTAAGGGCCGACCAAACTTAGAATTATTTTATTTTTCAATTTATTACATCAAAGTCAGCTCAAAATAACTTTTGAAACCCAAACATAAATTTTGAAGGAAAATTATTTTCTACCATTTTAGGTGACCCAACTTCCGAAGACCATAAGTCATCACCAGTTGACCTGATCAGCTATTATAACCCCATTTCGGAAACTCCACGAAGTGCTCTACAAGCTTGATCCACGCAAGCGCTCGTCACCCAAATTTTTGACCTCATTCGGGGCATCTAAAGCCTTCATAACTGAGTTCAAAGTTTTTGTACCCTGCTGCCAATACATAAAATCTTCAATATCTTCCAATAGACACTTGATTTGGCAATGAAACTTTACTGGCAGACTTATACAACCAAAATGAACCTCCAAGAAAGAAATCAGATCATTCTAAGCACATATGAAAATTACCAAAAATAGTAACTTTCCATAAATAGCAGCTCTGCACAAAATAGCCCTTATTGAATATAAAAATAGAAATTTTTATTTTTTTTTGTGATGCAAGATTGCTCTTACATCCAGGATGCTCCTATATCAAACACCCAGGGTAATTTGAGAAGTGACCCTGTCACGACTCAGGTGTGCAGATGAAAACTAAGATGGCTAACCTCCTCCTTTGTCAGCCATGATGAATCTTCAACAGGTCGTCCTTTCCACTTGACCAGATATTCTTCATATGTCCTGTTCCTTGTGCTTCTGCCAACATGACTGTCCAGTATATTTTCAATCTCTTTAGTGTCTAAACTAGTTGCTGGAATACTCCACTGTGCTGCTGCAACCTCATCTTCAAGACCTCCTTCATGATACTCTGTCAAATATGAAATGTTAAACATTGGTGAAATATTTAGCTCAGTAGGCAATTCTACCTCATATGCATTTCCTCAATCATGTTTCTTCAGTATTCTACATGGTTCAAACTTCTTCATTTTCAGCTTGTTATATATACCAACTGGAAATTGCTCCTTTCGCAAATGAACCATGACTTCATCACCAACCTGAAATTCTTTATACCTCCTTTTCTCATCTACCTTAGCCTTATACTGCACGTTCATCTTGGTAATATGCTTTCTCACCTCCTCATGGATGTTCTTCAAGTGTTCTACAAAATCCTCAGCTTCAGCACTATTTATTTCTCCTTTATCGATCTTTCTCAGTTCAGATGCATTTTTTGGACTACTTCCATATATAATCTAGAATGGTGATTTACCAGTGCTCCTATTGACAGAATTATTGTATACAAATTTTGCCTGTGTTAAAATCAAATCCCATCCTGTTGGCTTATCTCCAACCAAACATCTCAGCAAATTTCTCAAACTTCTATTCACCACCTTTGTCTGTCCATCAGTCTGTGGATGATGTGATGAACTGAATTTCAAATCTATATTCAACTTCTTCCACAATGTACGCCAAAAATATCCAACAAACTTAGTGTCCCGATCTGAAACTATGGTCTTTGGCAAACCATGTAGTCTCACCACTTCTCTGAAAAATAATCCTGCTACATGAACAGCATCATTAGTCTTCTTGTAGGGAATGAAATGTGTCATCTTCAAAAATTTGTCAACCACCACAAAAATTGAATCATGTCCCCGCTGAGTTCTCGGTAAACCAAGAACAAAGTCCATACTGATATCCTCCCAAGAATTCTTCGGTATAGGTAATGGCTGATACAACCCTGTATTCTACTTCACTCCTTTCGCCATCTCACATACTCTGCAACTCTGTACAAACTTCTTCACATCTTGCTACAATTTTGGCCAATAATAAGTTTCACTAACCAAAGCAAGGGTTTTATCACGACCAAAATATCCCACCAATCCTCCACTATGCTTCTCTTTGATGAGATTCTCCCTCATAGAACTTCATGAAATGCACAGCTGACTCCCTCTGAATAGCATATCATCCTGGATGATGAAATCCAAACATTTCATCCTATCTAGAGTAACAAGTTCTGTACAAGCTTTCCAAGCTTCACCAAAATCAGGATCCTCTAGATACAAATTCTTGAGTTCCTTGAACCCAACCACCTCAATCTGCATCTCTGTCAGCAATAGTTGTCTTTTGCTAAGAGCATCTGCAACCCTATTAGACTTTCCACTCTTGTGTTTCAAAACAAATGTATAACTCTGCAAATACTCAACCCATTTCAAATGTCTTTGATTCAATTTTTCTTGACTATTCAAATATTTCAAAGCTTGATGATCAGTATACAAAACAAACTCTTTAGCAAGTAGATAATATCTCCACTTCTTTAATGCCTGAACTATAGCATAAAATTCCTGATCATAAACAGAATATTTCCTCTTGAAATCATTTAACTTCTCACTGAAATAAGCAACAGGTTTACCTTCTTGGCTCATAACAGCTCCTATTGCAGTACCACTAGCATCACAATCTACTTGAAACACCCTATTAAAATCTAGAAGTGCTAAAATAGGTTGTTCTATAAATTTTTATTTCAACAATTGAAAACTCTTTTCTACCCCATTAGTCCACTTAAACTCTTTTCTATACATATACATATACATATACATATACATATACATATACATATACATATACATATACATATACATATACATATACATATACATATACATATACATATACATATACATATACATATACATATACATATATATATATATATATATATATATATATATATATATATATACTGATGTCGGAGCATCCTGGGTGTAAGAGCAATCTTGCATCACCCAAAAATATTTTTATTTTTGTATTCAATAAGGGCTATCTTGTGCAGAGTTGCTATTTATGGAAAGTTATTATTTTTGGTAATTTTCGTATGTGCTTAGAATGATCTGATTTCTGTCATATAAGTCTGCCAGTAAAGTTTCATTGCCAGATCAAGTGTATATTGGAAGATATTAAAGCTTTTCGGTATTGGCAGTAGGGTACAGAAACTTTGAACTCAGTTTTGAAGGCTTTAGAGGCCCCGAATGAGGTCAAAATTTTGGGTGACGGGCACTTGCACGGGTCAAGCCTGTAGAGC
This sequence comes from Chamaecyparis obtusa, assembly GCA_027943335.1. Classification (NCBI taxonomy): domain Eukaryota; kingdom Viridiplantae; phylum Streptophyta; class Pinopsida; order Cupressales; family Cupressaceae; genus Chamaecyparis; species Chamaecyparis obtusa. The sequence continues at coordinate 63,814 of BSBK01000923.1, read as the reverse complement.
GCTTCGTGGGGTTTTTGAAATGGGGTTATAATAGCCGATCGGGTGAACTGGTGATGACTTATGGTCTTCGAAAGTTGGGCCACTTGAAATGGTAGAAAATAATTTTCTTCAAAATTTCTATTTGGGTTTCAAAGGTTATCTTGAGCCGACTATGATGTAATAAAATGTAAAATAAAATAATTTTAAGTCAGATCGGCCTTATTGGCTAAAATTCTGGAACCTTCCCAGGCGGTGGAAAATTGCCTATATAAGGCTGTATTATTGTCTTAGGCAATTCAGAATAGTTCTGGGTAGTAGATCTGGGTAATAGTTCGAGGCTTCATCCTACAGAATATTGTAAGGGAATGCCCATGTGGCTTTGCATATTGTAATTCTGAAAGTTTGTAATTCCACATTTGTGGAGATAATAAGAAGCCAATTTTCTATTCTTGCATATTTTTTGTTGTTTCTCTATTTCTATTATGTGTTTGTGGTATTAAGGGGAGCACCCTTCATCAAGTGGTATCAGAGTAGGAGTTCTTGAGTGTGTAAACAGATCACTGACTGTGAGGTAGTTTGCACCAAGACCATGGTTAGGGTTTCAGCATGCATCGCGAAAATGCCTCCACGAAGAGAACGTGGCTAAAGAGTTGGTGCTGTGACACCTGAGGTTAGAGAGCTGTAGAGACAAGTGCGAGCATTGCAAAAAGAGATTCGTAGAGGAATGAATCTTAATGCCAGAGATGAAAGTGAGGACGAAGCCGAAGAAGAATATCAAGAAGGAGAAGCTGAAATTGTGAACCAGGAGGAAGAAAGACTTTTTCGGGTGATTTCCAAGATTGGGAAAAGACCTAAAATTAAGGTTCCCACATTTTCTAGAAATCTTAACCTAGATGAATTGATCGAATGGATCAATGAATGTGAGGAATATTTTAAGTATGAAGATGTTGAGGATCCTGATAGGGTCAAATTTGTGAAGGCTAGACTGAAATGTCATGCGAAGATCTGGTGGCAAGAAATTTAGTTGGAGCGAAATAGAAGAGGGAAAGATAAAATCACAAGATGGGATCGGATGGTGGATAAATTGAATCGATAGTTCATTCCTGTTGATTATGAGCTTTACCTACTAAAGAAAATGCAAAGTTTGAGCAAGCAGGAAGATCTGTTCAGAAGTATACAGAGGAGTTCTATTGACTCCTCATCAGAACAGGCCATGCAGAAGCTGATAAGGAGAAAGTTGCCTGATACCTTAATGGGTTAAGGCCAAGCATTCAGAAGGAGTTGAATCTGGTTTGAATGAACAGTATTGAGGAGGCATACCAGTTTTTCCTAAAAGTAGAGGAAAAGCTGAACAATAAGTTTGAGAGCAGACAAAATGGAAGAGGTCATGGTGGAAGATCTGGTGAACGGTCATATGGTGGCTGAAATGAAGATCCAAAAAAGAAGGATGAGGCCAGTAGTAGCCAGAATCAGAGAGGAAACAATTCCAATCATTTCCAAGATCAGAATAATAAAGATCAGAGAGGAAGAGGAAGAGGACAAGGTTCTGGAAGAGAAGGCTTCCGTGGAACATGTTTTCACTGTGGAGAAGAAGGTCATAGGGCATTTGAATGTCCTCGGCGCCAAGGCAGAATAGATAGGAGAAATGAAGGCCAGGCCAGAGTTGCATATGTAGATGAAGATGCTAGATCATCAAATTTTGAAGATGTTGAAAGAGGAGAAACACTAATTAACAGAAGAGTCTTACTGAGTGGTGAGAATGAACTTGAACAAAGGAGGAGCCTGTTTCGCACTAGATGCAAGTGTGAGGGTAAATGTTGTGATGTGATTATCGATAGTGGAAGCACTGATAATTTGGTGTCAGAAGAGATGGTGACAAAGTTGAAGCTCAAGAGACAAAAACACCCACATCCATATCGGATTGCCTGGGTGCAGGATGACCACAAGGTCATGGTCAGTGAACAGTGCCTGGTAAAGTTCAAGATCGGCGGGTACCAAGATGATGTACTATGTGATATCATCTCTATGGATGTATGTCATATGTTGTTGGGTAGACTGTGGTAGTTTGACAGATGTGTTGTACATGATGGTCATGCAAATACCTATTCCCTAACAAAGGATGGAGTGTGACATAAGCTAAAGCCATTGGAGGAGATCGAAGAAAAGGTATGTGGTAATGCAAGGATAACTTTTGTTGATGGAAGAAATTTCTTAGATGGTATGAGGCATGAGCATGTCTATTTTGCTTTAATTCCAAAAGTTGGAAAAGAGGAAGTAGAAGATGTTCCCGTAGAAGTTGCAAATTTGTTGAATGAGTTTCAGGATATTGTATCCTATAACATGCCTAATGGATTACCACCAGTCAGGAAGATCAGTCATCAGATGGACTTGATCCCAGGAGCGAGTTTTCCGAATAAGGTAGCACACAGAATGACACCTGGAGAAAGTGAGGAGTTGAACAAACAAGTACATGAGTTGTTAGAGAAAGGATTGATCCATGAGAGTCTGAGTCCCTATGCTATACCAGTGGTATTAGCACCAAAGAAGAATGGAGAATGGAGGATGTGTACAGATTCTAGGGCAATAAACAAGATCATAATCAAGTACAGGTTTCCATTGCCACGAATGGATGATGTTATGGACTATTTGAGTGGAGCTGTGTATTTTTCAAATATAGATCTGAAAAGTGGATATCATCAGATTCAGATCAGAGAAGGAGATGAATGGAAGACTACTTTCAAGACAAAGGAAGGACTGTATGAGTGGTTAGTCATGCCTTTTGGGCTAACCAATGCATTGAGCACTTTCATGCGGCTCATGAACGAGGTTCTGAATGAATTTCTGGGTAAGTTTGTCATTGTTTACCTAGATGATATTTTAATTTTTAGCAAGACATTGGACGAAAATATGACACATATTCGTATGGTGTTTGAGAAGTTGAGAGATGAGAAATTGTTGATTAATTTGAAGAAGTGCAATTTTGTGAAGAAAGAGTTAGTGTATTTGGGATTTCTAGCTTCAACAGAAGGTCTAAAAATGGACCCAAAGAAGGTACAAGCTATCCTTGAATGGCGTACTCCAAGGAGTGCTACTGAGGTAAGATCTTTTCATGGTTTGGCTAGCTTTTACAGAAAGTTTATCAGAAATTTTAGCAGTATTTGTGGACCCTTGACTGAAACAATGAGAGGGGATAGAAAAGAGTTTAAGTGGACTAATGGGCTAGAAAAGAGTTTTCAATTGTTGAAACAAAAAGTTACAGACCAACCTATTTTAGCACTTCTATATTTTAATAAGGTCTTTAAAGTAGATTGTGATGCTAGTGGTATTGCAATAGGAGCTGTTATGAGCCAAGAAGGTAAAGCTGTTGCTTATTTCAGTGAGAAGTTAAATGATGCGAAGAGAAAATATTCTATCTATGATCAGGAATTTTATGCTATAGTTCAGGCATTAAAGAAGTGGAGACATTATCTACTTCCTAAGGAGTTTGTTTTGTATAATAATCATCAAGCATTGCAATATTTGAATAGTCAAGGAAAGTTGAATCAGAGGCATTTGAAATGGGTTGAGTTTTTGCAAAGTTATACATTTATTTTGAAACACAGGAGTGGAAAGTCTAATAGGGTTGTAGATGCTCTTAGCAGAAGGCAGCTATTGCTGACAGAAATATAGATTGAAGTGGTTGGGTTTAAGGAACTCAAGAATTTGTATCCAGAGGATCCTGATTTTGGTGAAGCTTGGAAAGCTTGTACAGAACCTGTTACTCTAGATAGGATGAAATGGCTGGATTTCATCATCTAGGATGATATACTATTCAAAGGGAGTCAGTTGTGCATTC